>CM077111.1:12963231-12985619 GCA_039619505.1 Cimex hemipterus | reverse complement strand
CCCCCCCCCCCCCCGTACAGACCACATTCAATCAGTGGCACAATTTTGCCTTTTGATAGGTGCTTCAATAGGCAGAAATGGAGAAATTGAAGAGCAGCAAAAAAGATTTCTTTTCTTCTTTCCCATTCCCCATTTCCTAGCAGGACAGGTTTCCTATGAAGTTATTATTTGGAGGTAGTGTTAAAAGCGACGGGGTGACCAGACTCAGGTAGAAATGAGGGTGCCCTCGGCAAAGTTGATCGAGGCCGAAGACACGTGGGTGGCATTTGTAAGCCGAAGGAGCTCAGCGAGGATGTTGGTGAGGAGTGAGGCCTGAACAAGGAGTACTTGAGCTGAGACTGGTCGGTGTGGATGACTCGGGCATAGACCCTGCGGTCGTGGGTTCGATCTCACCGTCACCTTTGCCCTTTTTTTTACGATACCCTCCCCCCCCCAAAAAAAAAAGAAATACATTGTCTTTGGCTAATATGCAAAGTACATAAAGCCATAAAAAAAAATTTTTCATTAATTATTTCGGGCTTATTCTCATCATCGTGGAGTGGAGGGTTCGTGTGTGCATGGGGAGAACCGCTCTAGAACAAGAAGGAAAAGTAAATACATGAGGTTCAAGCTTTTATTTTTTAATTTTTTTTTTTCTCCTACGTTTTATTCAAAATACAGTGGACATTGATATTTTACTTATTTTTTGTTATCTCACTCTGAAGGTTTCACTGTTTTCCTAAAAGAAGGTAAAAACTAAAAACAGTCTGGTACCTGATTAATTCACTTTTGGAGACGAAGCAGCCAGGGAAAAAAAATCTCCATTGAGCCCCAGGTACCCAGTGACTGGGTGAATTGCCATGATCCGGTGAGAAATGGGTAACAATAGTGGGATGAGGTCTGGTGTGACAGGTTTAGAAAAACATTTTCTTTATCGTGTCAAATATTCGATCTTTATTAAGACAAAGAAAAAGTTTTTTCTAAAACCTGCGTCACAACAGACTGCATCTCATGATCTCCAAATAACCATTAACTAAACACTACACATTTTCCTGTGAAGTTGGTGCCTTTTAGTTTGGTCTGAACCTAGACTCTTCAGCCTCCATGGGGGAAACTGCTCAATTTTACCTTTTTGTTGAGTTTCAATTATGGATGAATAGACAAAACTGGCTCACCTTGCAGACCCCAAGAAAAAAAAAGTATAATTTTCTATAATTTTGATCACTTTATATATCCTAGTGATCAAATCTAGGTTCATCTTCTTTCAGCCTCCATGGAGAAACGGCACAATAGCTGCTTCAGCTATAAAGAAACAGCAAAAAATTGCTTCAAATGGCTGAATAAAAGATTTTTTAAAGAAATTTTTATTTAACTAAAAGGGCAATTTATTTAAGAAATTGTGGAGGTGATGCTGGAAAAAGTGTGAGACCTTAGGTGAAAAAAACAGTTTGCATTTTAAGCAGTGGTGACCTTTTTTGTTGGGCTGCCCCTGCAGACCCATGATTTTTTTTTTTTTTGTGTCATTTTCAATCATTTTGATCAATATACATTCTAGTGTCAAAACTATGTTCACCTCCCTTCAGCTTTCTCGGAGAAACTGCTCAATTTTGGTAGCAGCTTAAACTATGGAGGCACAGAGAAAAAATTGCTTTAAATGGCTGAATAAACAATTTTTTTAAGAATATTTCCATTTAATTAATTGAATATTAATATTTAAAATTCAACACCTGGGGGGGGCAGTTTTTCTATGATATTGGCAAGCTGATGCAACATAAAGTGTGTTTTTTAGCTGTTTGATTGGCCTCTCCGTCCTAGCAGACCAAACTGTAGACCCCTCCAATAAAACGTTTTCTTTACCCTAGCTTACTGTCTTTGTATTATGTGATATTCAACAAATTACTTATTGGAATTTCTTATTTTCAAATGATTAGTATGTATTTATTTTATTTTTAGTATTTTAAAAGGCCTCTGCTCGAATCGAACATGAAAATGCCAGAAGCTTTGAAGAACATGTTCGACAATCTAGAATCGTTGTACAACGTGAACGGTGAATTGCTGAACGAACTGAAAAAGCACGGAGAAAACGTTTCCCAAGCGTTCATTACAGTCGCACCATTTTTCAAACTGTACTCAGTTTACGCTTACGACTACAGGCAGAGTTTGGCGACATTACAAGTAAAATATTCAATGCGTTTATTTAGTTTTATAATTTTAACGATGGATTTTTGTTTTTCAGGAACTTTCAAAAGTCAACCCAAAGCTGGACGCTTTTATTAAAAGACAAGAAGAAAGGCCTGAAGTCTCGATGAAACTCGCTTCACTGTTGATTGCGCCTATTCAAAGGATACCTCGCTACAGACTACTTTTGAAAGAACTTTTAAGTCACACACCGAATACAAATCCTCAATATAATGTTATTATAGGTAAAAACATAAGAAAAATTGTTCGAGAAAATGATAATAACTCAATTTTTGCACAGAGGCCATTAAAAATGTAGAAACATCTACAGAACATATAAACAGTCTGGTGTACGAACATGAAAACATGCAGCGCATCATTGAACTGCAGAAGAGTTTATGCGGAGGCCGTCCTACTTTAGTTTACCCTGGAAGAAAATTGCTCAAAGAAGGCATTCTTATGAAGGTAGTGTTGATTAAATTCCCTTTATTGATAAATATACATTAAAATTATTTTAAGGTTTCAAAGAAAGGAAGGAAGGCACAAAAAAGATACTTTGTCCTGATGAGCGATGTTATAATGTACAGCAAAATGACCGGTGCACCTTTAGGAGAACCGAATTCGTTGAGATGCTCTTGTGTGCTTCCTCTGAGAAAATGCGTCGTCCAGCATGTTCTAAGTGACAAAGTTTTCAACATCACGTGTCACACGTTTTCTTTGGTACTTTATTCTGACGAGCCGTACGCTTCTGAAGCTTGGGTCACTTCAATCCAGCAGGCTATTCAGCAGGTGAATTTATTTGAAATATTGAAAAGCGACATCGTCTTTTGTACTATTTAAATAAAATTTTAAACAGTCGAAACGAAAAATATTCCGTCTCACGTGGTGTCGATAATTTTCAGGAGCAGCAAGATAGGCAGACGCTGTCAAAAAGGGTAAGTGCCAGGCAAGTCTTGCGCAAGAAAGAATTGAATATAATGACTGATACGCTGACACCTAGAAAACGAAAACAAAGACAGGTAAATGAAAAATTAAATGAGATTCACTTTATTTTTAATAATTGATTAAAACAATGTTTTTTTTTATGAAATTTTGAAGGAGGATATCGATGATATCAGTTTGCCCTTCCACAGCCCTTGGAAGAGAAATAAACTAACTTCTTCGAGCTCGGTTGACGTGAGAAAAATTAAAACAGCAAATCTTAATATTTTGACAAATTTATTTACTTATAATTTTTTTTTAAATTTTAGGTCACTCAAAATGTACAGAATGAAAATGGCATTAAAAGGCCTGGTTATTTGTCTTCGATTAAAAAGGCTTTGTCTAATTTTGGACAGTCGATACAGAAATATTGGTTGCCCATATACACCGGAAGGGAGAACATTGACAGAAGGCTAACAAATTAAGACTAAAATTTGTACTGAATTTTATTAGCGTATTAACTCATAAGATCTCAGTGCTAGACATAGCTTCTTTTTTTTTTCTTTTCTTTTTTTTTTTAATTTTTTATAATAGTTTTACTTCTTATCGCAAAAGATCAAAAAGCAAAGATACGCGTTTATTGTTATAGATTTTATCGCTAGAATTGTTGTATGTGCCATAGCTTGTAACGCTTGAAAATTGGGTTTTTATAAATATCTGAATGTTTGTCGTCGCCTTGTACACATTTTTTGACGAGATTTAAAAAATTTGTTCGTGCAAGGGCGTTTCGCTGTTAGAATGTATCGAAAAGCAAGACTTCATTAATAATGATAAATATATTACTGTTGTTATATTCCAATGTTGTTAAAGTCAATTTGTAATGATTTGTACTTTTTTAGGATTTTTTTAATAATTTCCTTTTTAAAATGTGCATTAAATTTAGATTCTATTGAAAGAGTATTGTTTGTTTTTGTATAACCTTAGAATATTCCTATTAATCTCTTTCAATTAATTGAGGTTTTTAGTCGAGATAAAAAGTCAGTGTCATGAGTGAGATTCGAACCCACGACCTTCAGTTTGGTACGCCTCTACTGTACAACTCGAGCTTTCATGTCTTTGAACAACTCAGGCACTAACTTCCCCTCTCAACCCCACCTTTTGAATTTTCCCTCGTTTTTGCCATTTTTTCAAATGTCTTGTAATCTATTTGATTTGAACTTATTAAATTCATTAGTTGTCCCGATAATTTTTTTTTTTTTTTTTAAGCTTGGATAATTATCGTTTAAAGATTTGATTTTTCACTAAAAATCCATTAAGTCAAAACGATTTTACAATGCTTTTAAAATGCTCAGCATCTTAAAATAATTCATTTTATTACATAAACAAGCAAAAAAATATAGATGGTTTTTTTTTTTTGTTAGTAGAAATTGTGTGAAAAAACATTAACACTCAAAGCTTATCTGAGATTCACTAATCCATATTTTAACAGTTTATCTTGCTTTTTTTATTGAGCTTAACAAATACAGTAAACAGTTTATTTGCTCTTGGATTCTTGTACTCATAAAATAATTTGTTTGTCATTACATTTTTTTCAACAGTTTTCATTCATTTTCTATTTAAATACAACTTTTTAAAGTTAAGTACTTTGACAGGGGCTTGAATTGGAGAGAACACTTCAAACATGTAAAAACGCAGTGTACGAATTCATTCAACCTCCTAAATGCGATAGCAGGCGCTTCACGGGGAGCATATAGAGCAAGCATGCTTAAGCTATATAGGAGTCTGATTCGCTCTAAGCTGGACTATGGGTGCTGTGCTTATGGATCCGCAAGTGAAAATAACCTCAAGCTAATAAGAAGTTGATGCAGGTTTGCGAACGGCTTTAGGAGCTTTCCGCTCTAGCCCAGTGAGCAGCCTGCACATAGATGCAAACTGCTTACTAGAATGCAAACTGATAGCCAAAATTCTTTAATCTCCGACTCACCCGTTTTATTTATAATACGCACTCGGGCGGTTACCTCGCTTTACGCTCTAAACTGCAAAAGAAAGCACTTTATGTTTAGAGCAACGATCGGCTTAAATTCACTCAATGCCGCAGTACCTCAGCTCTACGAACAGGGAGCTGCCTCCAAACCTCCATGGACAATACCGAAGCCTAGAGTCCTGCTGGATCTCACCAAATTGCCGAGAGAAAATACACCCCCTTATTTATATAGGCAGGAATTTTCAAAAATAAGGGCCAACTTCCCAAGCCACACCCTTGCCTTCACTGACGGATCACACAGCGAAAACGGAATAGGTGAGGCAATCATCTTCAACAAAAAAAGGTATATATTCTCCCTGCCAAATGTATACAACTGCAATACTGCCGAACTAACGGCGATCAGCAAATGCCTTAGCATAGTATCGCCCATAGGCAACTCATTGTTAGTCTGCACAGACTCACTATCGGCCCTTACAGCAATGGAAAACCGATTCATTATGCGACCGCTGGCATACAGGTAATTTTCGTGTGGATCCCAGGACACTGCGGTATAAGGGCGATGAACAGGCGGATATTGCTGCAAAACGGGCCACCGTTGATGGGATCCCACTTACATACACTCCCCACACAGACTTTGTCTCCCACTTAAAAAAAAGATATGGCAAAAGTGGCAAGAGGAATGGAGAGCAGTGAGGGACAACGAGCTTAGAGATATTAAACCAAATGTGGGCCCTTGGAGCTCCTCAGTGCGCGACTCGCGGCACGAAGAGACTGTGTTGACGTGACTTAGAATCGGACATAGTAGGCTTACCCACGGATACCTTAAGTGTAAAGAACCGGCGCCGGTCTGCGATTGCTGCAGGGAATTGGTCACAATAAAACACCTCTTGACCAATCGCCCTAAGTTAGAGCAACAAAGAATATCACATAACCTCCCAAGCCAATTAGCGGAGATTCTTGGCAATGACCCCCCCTGTGATCAATAGACTATTTGACTTTCTGAGATCAACGCGTTTGATACAGAAGATATAAATGGAACGGGCACACTGCGTTCTTGTGCTCACGTATGGAGGAATAGAGAGATAGAGAAGGAATGTAAAAAAATAAAAAATAATTGCAAACATAATTTCCAAGGCAGAATTGATGGTGTAAATAGCTGTTGTGAGGATCCGTAATGATCAAGGCAAAATATGAAAAAAAAAAAAAACACAAGTCTCAACTCAAAAGTTTAAAAATTTAGGATTAATTAAAAAGTTATAAATCTATTTTTATGGTCGTTTCCACACATCAGCATCAAGAGACCCTGCAGATGAAAATGTCCTTAACAATATGGCTTTTCAACATATTAAACAGCATTATAATAGTGCTTAAAAAATCGATTGATCAGCATTTCCTAGGTATTATTGATCAAACCCCAGGAGATGACACGAAGCCGAACAAAAAAAAAAAGCCGAAGTACTCGCCCGTCAAATTTCCAAAAAATAAAATCCCAATAAAAAATCTCTTGAAGAATGAAATCCTGGCATGAAGGATTTATTATTAAACAGGAACGCCCTTTAAGAAAGAATCTTATATCTAGGAATAACTTCATACTTAAACTGGCCGGCATTTTAGAATCAGACAAGATCAATAATCGGAACTGAGACAAAAAAATACTGGAGTTCCCCGAGGGTGCGTACTAGGTGACTTACTACTAGCGATTTTTTGTAAACTCGGTAAAAATTTAAGCATTTTCACATGATTCAGCAGTGATATCGATCAAGCATCAACTATTTTCCCAAAATCAGCGTGTAACAACATAAATCCAAAAAATAAATAATCATGATCTATCAGTTCAAATCGGTAGAAATAAAAAATTTTCAAATCTAGAAAAGTTTACGATTTCCACAATGACCGCTTTAGAATATTAACAGATAGCTATATCAGTCGAGGTGCGTATTATACTGCGTCCTTTAAGAGTTATTATTCTGTGCTTAAAGCACACCAGTAAGTCCTAGTTCGTCAAAGAACTTGATTAGTAGGCCCGTTTTCAATTATTGTATCTTTTCTACGGTAACATTGTATGTTAATCAGGTGGAAAAAAGCTCAACAAAAAGTAGCTACCCAAACATTAGGCAGCTTACAAAGGCTAGCAAACCTATGTATCACAGGGGCGATGAAAACAACCCCTACAAATGCACTAGATACCCTGCTAAACCTACCTCCACTAGAAATATTCATAAAGGGAGAGGCTAGGAAAAGCTCATTCAGGCTCCAAAAACAATTAAATTTGAAAGGAACCAAACAATTCGGGCACACAACCATAATTAACAAAATCAGACACCCATTACTAGAAATGAGGACTGACTACATGGTCCCGAAAACAATCTTCACGACCTCCTACAAAATCTCAACAGACTACAAAGGAGAGGAAGAACACGGGAGAACATCGGATACAATGATATGGTATACGGACGGCTCCAAAACAAATGAAAGGACCGGATCAGGTGTTTTCTGTACAAGCCCAAAATATGAGCAATCAAACTCATTAGGGAAGTACACCTCGGTCTTTCAAGCAGAAATACATGCTATCAATGCTTGTGCCCTGGAAAATCTTAAAAGAGGTTACACTGACAAAAAAATCCTCATAAGATCAGACAGCCAAGCAGCTATCAAAGCACTGGCGTATACAAGGATTACATCAAAATTAGTGAATACATCCAAAACCTGGGGGAACGCAACAAGGTAACGGCATCCTGGGTGCCAGGGCACAGGGGAATCTTGGGTAATGAAGAAGCAGACAGACTGGCCAGAGGAGGATCCGCAAGACCATACATAGGCCCCGAACCCATCCTTGGGATATCGAAAACAAACATAGAATCCTCCATCGCAGAATGGATCCAAATAAAACAAAGAGAAAAATGGATAAACTCTAGCAGTGCTAGGCTCAGTAAACTTATGATAAAAACAACCTTCACCAAAACTAGCAAAAACACTACTACAATTGGAGAGGGCAAATCTCAGAGGAGTGGTGGGACTACTAACCGGCCACTGGCACCTGAGAAAACATCTACAAAACATGGGCATATATAATAATGATCCAATTTGCAGACTATGTAATGAGGAGGAGGAAACAGCCACTCATATCATCTTCGAACGCGAAGCAACAAGAAACGGAGGTTCAATCTAATGTATAAAAACGACTCAGACAACCACATTGAAGCAATAACAGTCAATGATTTGATACTTTTGAGAAAAAGGATTGAGTCCATTGACTAAACCAAGGAACTAGGAAGGTACAATAAGCCAGAAGGCTGCAGTGCCTGGGGCACACACTTCCTCCTGCGAGGTCACGATAGCTCAAACGGTAGAGCAGCGGCGCATCTGGCCGAAGATCGTGGGTTCGAATCCCACTCGTGACACTGACTTTTTTTATCCCAACTAAAAACCTTAATTAATTGTAATCCATCGTTATCTTCATCACTGTTTGAGCCAAGAGTACTTTACAAATGAACTTTTCTTTAAAAAAGACGAGAAGTTGACATGGCCGATGCAAACAACCAAAATTAATTAATTTAATTAAATAAATAATAATTGTGAAGGTTGATATTTCTGTCTTAGACAAACCACTGAATATGGCAAAATTATGATTGTCCTAAAGAATGAAAATATGTAGACCAAATTATAGTTTCATCTCCCCTGCAGATCTTAAAGATAAATTTAATCACTCTATTTCATTATTTTTATTATCTAAAAAAAAAGGTTTTTGATTGTTAATAAATTAACATTTTTGAATAACAGTAAAAATTTAATTCAAATCTTGTAGATTTCAGGAAGAATTATTTAAAGGTCTTCAGTTATTTGCTTAAAATTGATAAATGTCAAGTGATGGATAGAAAAAATGAGCGAGATTGAAAAAACAATCCAAGTTGAAGATTGGGCTGAGAAGCTGAGAAAGCGATTTTATACCGGGTCCGTATTCATGAAAATTCATGGCCGCTTGCGTTTTTTTATCTAGGCCTCTTTATCAACTACCTGTCTAGGAAAATTTACAAACCCCCATTGTTAACGAAACTTGGGCGCCTCGTGGATTTAATCAGATAAGCTTAATTTGGCAATTTAGATTAGTTGCTTACAGCGGTTTCACCACTTGCTTAAATGCATCTGGCAGAATGCCTTCTCGGACTGTCGGCCCTGTATTCGATCCTGATTCCTCGTTTTGCTTCAGCTGTCATCATCCAAGGTTTAAAAAAAATCCAAAAAAAAAAAATCTCTTATATAATTTTTCCCCTTGTATATAATTTTATTTTTATTGTAGCTGAAATTGATCTCGATGATCATTCGGAGCTTCTTATTGGAAACCTCATAAACAAAGTTGATGCGATTATTGACCCAAACATCGCTGATTCTGTAAACGTATGGTTTTTACTTTATTTCCATGCTGCATGTTGAACTTAAAAATTAAAAATTTACAGTTATTACAAAACCCAGTATTAGATTCATTATTTAAAATAATTATAATTATTATTTCATCATTATTTATTCATGTTTCAATAAAACGTTTGAAATACATTGAAAAAAGTGCAATGTAATAGTTGAAAATAGCCAAATTTAAAGAGGAGGGGCATTTTCAAGATTAAACCAATAAGTTGGGTTTTTTATGAACGAACAATTATTTTATAAATAATTAAGTGATTATATTACATATTAAATTAGTAAAATGTTTTAGTTATAGTTTTCATGCGCAGTTCATTTTATTATTTATTATATTGTAAAAAGTTTTTCGTCACATTTTCAATATCTTCTGATTGAAGATGAAGAGGAGGATTTATATATATATAGTAAAGTCTAATATTTTTTTCCGCTTCAAAGAAAAACTTAGAATCATGGGTATGTAACAATGCTAACTTAACCTAACCCGATAAAGCAAAAAAACTTGTATAAAACGTATCCGTGTTAAAAAGAGACATTAACTGTTTTTTCAGGCTACCAAAGAACTCGCTTATGCTTTACTCAATATTGGCCCGCTCCTCTCTGTAAAGGGGAACATCAGCGATCGCTCAAATACGTTTTCATTTAGCTTTAACCTCGACGCTGTAGCCGGTGCGGTTAAGTCACTCGAAATGAACGCTGTCACGGTCAAGGAGCAGTAAGCTTCTTTTTTTTTCTTTCTTTCTTTTTTTTTTTTTTTTTTTTTTTGGTACACAACTGTTTCACTTGTTCTCTTTCCAGGAATTTACAATGTTCCAACAAAGGAGATAATGAAGAGAGTGGTTATATAGACGAGATCGTATTAACGCTGGAAAGCTATATGATTTCAATTTTCAGCCTAATAGGTCATGCCATAATGACAAATGTCGTCGCTAATCTCATGTCCGACTTAGCGCTGCACAGCGATACAAATCTTATATTCTGAAAATGTATCCGTACTATCAACCATACGAAAATTCATATTTTTATAGATTTTAGAAAATGAATTATAACATTATCACTTTTTTAAATTAAAGTATCATATTGGGTCTTTTTTTTTTTCTTTTTGCTCCAAAATCCATAAAATTTGTTTGATGTAAAAAAAAATTCACAAAAGTAAGAAACTTTTTAAACGACATACTAACTGGCTGTTTCAGACTAAGGTTAATGGCTAAACATTATGTGTGTTAGTTAGGTGTTTCCTCCGAGTCATATCCTAAAAGTCAAAAAAAAAAAAAAATACAGTGAAGTAGGCTTTTAAATATAAACCTAAACACAAACTAATAAAACTAGAAGAAAAAATGAAACAGTATATGATAGCAAAGTTAGCTGTAGACTACTTGACCCTGCCCATGCTGTACATCCAGAAAAATAAAAAAACAAGCAGTTACAATGCAACAAAAAAAAAAAAAAAAAAAAAAAATACATGGAGAAACCACTGGATTGAAATAAATACATCGGAATATTTAAAGTTCAAATAGGCCTCGGCTCAGGGAAGCTGGGTCTTGAAAGGCAAAGCTCATACACACCAAGTTGCACACAGGTCATGCCAAGATCACACATGAGCCATAATTGATCATATTTATTTGAATTAATTATACTTTTCATCTGTCTTGTCCGAGTTGAAATGAAAATAAAGAAAACGTTGGAGTTTGTGTCTGAGTAGATTAAATATATACATTAATATATCGAGAAATATAGAGTCTATCGAATAAGTCAAGTAGCGAGAAGCAGTGGAATATTGAGCTGAAGGTCATGGGTTCGAATCCCACTTGTGACATTAGTTTTTCCATCTCAGCCAAGACCTTAGATAAAAAGCATAATTAATTTTCAACTATATTTAGAACTTTATATGTATGTTTGTGTGTTGTAAAGAATGTATTTATTAGTGAGAATGACGGCTGTAAAATACCAATTGCTCAGGTGTTGTGTGACTGTATTAGGTTAAGTGAAAAACAGTTTATATTTTCATCAGTGTGCGAATTAAATGTAATTTTGTAAAAAATAATTAAAGTACGCTGGGACAGAGTGAATGAATTTTTTTTTTAATTTCGTGAATGCATGTGCTTCTTCTTCGGACTTCATCCGGGAAATCGAGTACTCTGTGGCAGATTCAACGTGTTAATGAAGTACGGAGCGTGAATGTAATTTATTAGCATGAATAGAAGGACTTTCGTTAGTTGCCCAGAGAAATACTGAGTGCTCCGGAGCAGCGTAAATGCATTTTGGTCGAATGGGTGATCATCGGTCATTGTGATCACTGCTGTGTCATCTGCAAACGTTGAAATTTTAACTCCATCTATTTTCAGAAAATCACTGGTGTATAACAAGTAAAGCAGTGGACCTAGTACACTACCTTGTGGCACTCCAGCATTTATTGTTTTTAATTTTGAATATTGATCTTCTTGACAATTGGTAGTAGGAAGAAAATCTGAGAATGAATAGAAAAGAACAGCAAAGAATGAGGAAGCTGGTGATGCAATCTATATTGAAATTGTGAATTATTTATAAATAAATATTTTTTCTGTAGTTTAGTCGGTTCTGATCATTTTGGTCTGCCTTTTGTCATTATGTTAGTGTATCAGACTTTTATCTTCAGTGGTGAGTTTGTGACAGGCAATCTCACAATATAATTTATTATTCAATATTGACAAAATTTAGATCCTAAGGCATCTGTGTTTGGGTGTTATTGCGCAATATTATATTTTTCAAATTTGTTTTTAAACATTAATAATAATTGTAGATTATTGTCGGATGTTAAGGGTTTTCTGGAATCGGAGAGCCCAGAATTAAAAATTGAGTTGGTGAGAACTGCTGCATGCTGATTGCTGTGCTGTTATACCCGTGACTGTAGCGCGGAGTTGTCCAATGACCTAACTAAACCAAAACCTCGCAGTTGAAAGCTTGAAGTTTTTGTTTGATTGTGGCAATCTTCAAATGTTCAAACATAGTCCGAAGTTATCGGAGAAATCGGCCTGTGTACATATCGTTTATCTCTCAATTGTCATATTTCAAACAGTGCCCACATCTCTGATCATAGTGACATAGTGATATGGAAGCTGTTTTGTTTAGGTAACCCAGTTTATCCCGTCAAATAAGAGTAAATTTCAAATGAAACAGTGCATTTTCAGGGCTTGGCGAGTGAAGAGCAGAGGATTTTTGAATAGCCATGTCTAATAATAACAGGAGCACGACAGAAGACCCGTTGTTCATCAGTGATGATGACGAAGAAACGAGCAACGGTTTTAATTATTTGCTTGTGACTTTTTACTCTCTATTTTCAATCATGATCCTGACAGTCGTAGTAAGTAGGGCCCGGTATGTTGGAAATGACGGAAATACAGGGGGGGAAATCTGTCCAGGTGATCGTTCTTATGCGGAGGAAGAAGAAGATCGACAGGCTCCGACATAACTTGATGCCGTTTTACAACTTTGCGCCCGACGAGGAGGAAGACTGGGAGACGGAGCTTCTCGACGCCGACGACAAGGAGGGACAGTCTCGAAGGGTATAAACAGATTTTTTTTTCCCCCCAAGCGTTTCACTACTTACTTTAAATACAGACGGTATATTTTACCCTGCCCCACCGATGTCTCACTCGACATTTGAATATTTGATAGTATTATCTACTGTGATACCATTCACTTTTTAGTACTCAAAATTGGCAAAAATAAAACCAACTCATCTATTTTACTCATGCAGTGATTGGGTGGTGTTTTGCCTTTTTTTCTACTTTGAGTTAATTTCTACTTATAATCACTTTATACAATTTCTGTTTATTATAATAAATTAGTGTTTTTTAGAAAAAAAAACATCATTAGATCATGTAAAAAAGGTCCCAAATTGACTTTCACACATACCAATCATATAATTGTAATTGGTTTGCACATTGTCTTTGGATTTAGTTGAAATTTTGCATTACAAATACTACTTGGAAAATGAGTTTTTTTTTCTAATGAAACAGATAAATTGTCTAACGTTCAATTAACACAATTTATGCACTTAGATTGATAAAATTTAACAGCTTATAATTAACTCGGTGAACGCATAAAGTCAAAGTTAGCTAACTTAAATAGTCACGAATCTTGAGAAATAATTACAGGGACGTTGAAACAAAAATTTGTACAAATTTAGTAAAATGTAGTTAATTAATTCTTGATAACATTTAGCGTAAATTGTTCAATATCAAACTGAATCGTATCTTTCAATAATTTTAATATTAGAAAGAGCAATCTTTTTGCTCTTATTCTTGTATTCTTCAATATTCCACAATCGAATCGGATTTAAAACCAAAGATTGCAGCACGAATATTTTTGAAATAATAAAAGCACAGCTTACAAGCTTTTAAACGTAGTTTGAAAGTCGGTGTACCTGCAAGGACTAGATTCTATCATATCATAGCGGACCGCAAATTCCTAAATAACTAGAGACTGAAAATAGTCTGAACTAGTTTTTGTAAGATGTTTTTTTTTTTCTTTTCCGGTCTTCCTCACGACTAAAACACGTAGTTACATGGGTGATGGTTTTTAAATACTTGTAAGTACGAGTTGATATAATCGTTATCGAATTTGTTTGATTTCAGGACTACAATTCAATATATTTAAATTTTCTGGATCGTCCGGTCAAATGTTAAGTATTTAACCACCATCAATCAAATGTAGCTAGCTGTAATATATTTATCAAATAGTAGTTTGTGACGATTGTTTGATTGTGGCCTTCTCCGACAACCTGTGATAATCATTTGTGTTGTTAATTCGGTCTTTTTTAGCTTTATTTTCGATTAAAAAGTAGATTTGTTACATTTAGAAATAATTTGTATGAAATTGCTAGGATTAAAAAGAAAAAAAAAAAGGCCAATTCCTCAAAGTATAACACAAACTAGTCATTGCATATTGCATTTGTAATATGTGAAACAATTTTTTGTATTTATCTATTTTAAAAGTGCCTTGGAGGTATTAAAAAAAATCTTGATTCAACTCAAATTTACATTCTCTAAAAATAAGCCCATTTTTTCACATAATAAGACAATTTTTTAAAATACATCAGAAAATTCAGTTTATAAATAGGAAAGAAATCTCGACAAAACATAAAATGTCATGTAGGGTATTATTGAAGTTATCAGCCTTTTTCCATTTATTTTAAACACATTTTTACAAACTTGTTTTTTTTTTTTTTTTTAATGAGGCTCAAAATACATTTAAAATGAAGCTAAATGGAAAAAGACGTTATTACTTCAACCCATACATAATTTCAATATCCGAGCAGCATAAAATCTACAGAGATCTAAAACGTGATGTCCAATGCATTTTCCCCCCCATAAATTGTTCAAAATTAAAACTCTCTTCCTTCCACATTACAAATGTATTATTTGTGTATTTATATTTATTATATTTTATTATTCTAATTATTTTCCCTTGATTATCAAGTATTATTCAAAGATTTATATATTTTTATTATTTTATTAAAAAAAACAGAATTCTGCCATTTTTAGAGGGGAATATTAAAAAAAAAAACTTGTGTATTTAATTTAATTTTATTGTTCAATTGTTGCTACATTCTGAAAATGTGATATGATCTACTATTTATTAATCAATAATAAGAAAAGAAAATTGATTTGTTCATTATAAATAAATTCTATTGTCAATTTTATCCTGAATATATTTTTTCGTTTACACATACGTTTCAAAATTTCACATTTTGGCAGTTATATTTCATGTAATTTTTCAAAAATAGGTTTAATAAAAACTTGTAACTTGTTTTTTTTTTTCTCTCCTTTACTATATTCCATTCAGATATATTTAAAAGATTTACAAAAAATTTTGGCCCTCCCTTTGCCTGAACAGCAGGCTCAGTTCGATTTTTTTTTTTTTTTTTTTTTTTTTGCATGAAACAATTCCATTACAAAAATGTCTCTTAATAGCAGAGCGGTAAGTCCATTTGTAAATTTGAAATTTAAATAAATAAAAAGTGGAATTTATTAAAACCAGAGGTGGTAACACGCGCCTCGCTGTCCGATTTCAAACAGCGATCTAACAAATCCCACTTAATTTATCCAGTTCCAGATAAAAATTACTGCACTTGTGTACTTACAACTTGGAAACTAGGTTTATAAAATAAATATATCTCCTAATTCTAATTACAAAATAAAAAATGTTACAATAAAATTAGGCAGTCACGTGACACTAACAGTAAAAACCTATGCTGATTTAACACTTTAAAATTTGTACACAAAACATTGTACTCCTCCTCAGGTGGTTGATTAGAATTTTAGTTGTCGTCTCCTTCGTCCTCTTCCTCTTCGTCATCATCCGTGGAGTCGGCTTTCTTTTCGTCCTTCTTTGGGCGACCTCGGCCTCTTCCAGTCGTACCCCCGGTAGTTTTAGGCTATATAAAATAAATTAATAGTTTTTAACATTTTAATATAAAAGAACAATTTTTCGTCTTTATATTGTTATATTCAACGAGAAAAAATTATGAAGTTTTTTTATCAATAATTGCCACAGTTGGCTCCTCAACTCGAATAAATTAATAATAGACAGGATAAAAATTTTTTGTTGATTTATTTTAGAAAGTTACATTAAACATTTCCTTACGTAACGTGAAAGTTTGTAATCATTGTTTGAACACGTGAGACTTTCTACAAACATTTGAATTTCTTGTGTGACTGAGGCGTGTTTGGAAACACATTCAACTGTAGGTTTGAGATAATCTGGGCCAATTTAATTCAAAGGTTGGTACAAACTGCCAAGTCGACAAAGGCGCCAGGCAAGAAGACGACACGCCATCTTCAGCAGGCAAAGCGTTAATATGAAGGAATTCATAAAGTTACCTACTTAGCAATAAAAGATTTTGTTCTATCTCTGGGTGTGTACTTTATGTTAATAGTAGTTTTTCTTAGTTTCCAACTCAAGAAACCGTATGTCTTGTGTTATCTGTAATAAATAATCGAAACTCCTGACTCTTGTGGAATTGAAAAAACTTGCGTTTTGAAAAGAGAATAATTTTTTGCTTGACTATTGCTTTTGACTATTAACAAAAAAAAAAAAAAATTATTTAAGATAAAGCCATTCATTCAGGGGAAACTTCTTAATTGCCTTCTTGAAAAATTTATAAGCATGAGTTTTTTTTATATATACGACATAATTTTGTTGTGTTTAAATTGATTTCTAATTTTTAGGCAATCTTTTCGACGTGAAATTAGTAATAAGAATAGTAAATAAATGTTGTACATAATTATAATTTTTATGTAACAATAAAATATACATAATTGCTGTATGAATAAAAAGCTATAGGTAATCCAAATAATCCGAACAGCTGTAGGACAACAGGATTATTGCAAGTTTTAGTTGTTTTTAATTTTGCACATTTCGAGGTTTTTACAGGACTTTTTTTACACTTGAAGCATTTTATTTTTTTTAACCAAATTTTTTACTACACAATGATGCACATTTTAAAATCGTTTTACTCCAGTCCCCCCCCCTCTTACAAATTTTGAGATTTTTTACCATATGGTTTTGTACATTTTTAAATTTGTTTTATTTCATTTTAAATTAAATGTTAATTCAATTAATTTTTTTTGCAACAGAATTATGCACATTTTGAGTTTTTTCACTACACAATTTTATCAATTGGTTGATTAGTTTTTGCTATAGGATTTTGAATATTTTGAGATTTTTTACAAGTTTTTTCTCTATTTTTCTGTTTTTTTAGGACATTGCACGTTTTGAGCTTTTTCTTAATGCACAATTATGCATATTTTGACAGTTTTACTTTTTTTCCCCTATAGGATTTTGAGTGTTTTTACTGCACCATGTTACCAATTTGAGTTTTGGCTACAAGTTTTTTTTTGTCACGTTTTGAATTTTTTTAGTGCAAGTTTTTTTAGTATACTATTTTGCAATTTTGAGATTGCTTTACTGCATTTTTTGTTTCTATATGGTTTTTCAGATTTTGAGATTTTTACTCAGTTTTTTCCCCTATAGGATTTTGTAGGTTTTTTTTTTTTTTTTTTTTTTTTTTTTAACTACACGATTTTGTACATTTTGAGATTTTTTTACTCACAAAATTTTTTGCTATAGGATTTTGTACATTTTGAATGTTTTTGCTACAAAATTTTACCAATTTGAGTTTTAGCAACAAGTTTTTTGCCACATTTTGAATTTTTTGGTGCAAGTTTTTTTTAATACTATTTTGCAATTTCGAGAGTGCTTTACTGCATTTTTGTTTTTATAGGGTATTCCAGATTTTGAAACTTTTTTTGTGACTGCAAGTTTTTGTGACTATATGATTTTTTTCAGATTATGATATTTTTACTGTTTTTTCCCCTATAGGATTTTGTAGTCTGAGTTTTTTAATGTTTTTTTTTTTTTTTTTTTACATTTTGAGTGTTTTTACTACACAATTTTACCAATTTGAGTTTTGACTGTTTTTTTGTCACGATTTTGCACTTTCTGAAAGTTTTTTTTTTACTGCAAGTTTTGTTACAACACAATTTTTCAGATTTTAAGATTTTTACTCCGTTTTTTCCCTAATGTTTTTTAAGTTTTTTTTTACTACACAATTCTGTACATTTTGAAAATTTTGTCCACAATTTTTTTTTTGTCCATTTTGAGTATTTTAACCACACAATCACTAATTTGAATTTGAACTGCAAGTTTGTCACACAATTTTGCAGATTGATATTTTTTACTTTTTTTTTTTAATTTACGATTGTGCAGATTATTTGAGATGTTTATTTCAAGTTTTTTTGTTATAGAATTTTGTACATTTTCAGTGTTTTTACTACACAATTTTACTGGTTTGAGTTTGAACTGCAAGTTTGTTTGTCATACAATTTTGCAGATTGGGATTCTTAACTCAATTTTTTTTTTGTTATAGAATTTTGCAGATTTTGACTTTCCTTTTTAAAACTACACGATTTTGTACATTTTGAGATTTTTTACTCCGTTTTTTTGTTATAGAATTTTGCCAATTTTGAAGGTTTTTAATGCTCGTTGTTTTAAATGCACGCTTTTAATTTTTTTTCTTAGGATTTTTTTTTACTACCCGATTTTGTGGTTTTTATCCCAAGTTTGCTACACAAAAATCCGGCCTCTAGCGATGAAATTCGGTTTGACTCGATGTAAGTATATGTATTACTCCGCCGGTTATTTTTAGCCGGGGCATTTATCTCCTAGGCCGCGTTAGTTTAAAACCAGTGTCCACAAAAAAAGACAAGCGGAGGAAAAAATATTCAGCTTGGGTTTTTCTTCCAAGGCGTTAATAAAAATTCGATTAGCTCATAAAAAAAAGATGAAAAAAAGTCTCGGTAGGAGAGGGTTAAACGGCTGGAGGGAGCGTTTGGCGGGAAACTGAAACAGAGAAGTGGGCGGGTCTGAGTTTCCCGCCGATACGCAACATTTTTTTACCTTTGCTTTCGCTTTGCCGCCTTTCTTGACGGAGCCTTTCGGCCTTCCTCGGCCCCTCTTCGCTGGTGTTTCGCCGTCGGACTTCTCCTTCTTGTCGACCGGCTGCCTGCCGCGCTTCTTCGCTTCTTTAGGAGACTCCTGACAATAAAATATAAAAAATAAAAAAAAGAATCGAAACAGTTTTATTAATCATTTTTAAAATATTTGACCAAGGAAAAAACAGCCAAAGGAATGTTGTACGGCCTGAGTAAATATTACGTCAATTAGTCAGCTATTATTATATTTATTTTAACAAAATGACTGAAGTTTTTAAAATTTATAAAATTCCTATATAAATTGTAGAAAAAATATAGGCCAGTATTATTTTTATCACCTCGCTGGCGGCGGATTTCCTGCCCCTTTTCTTTTCCACTGCTGTTCCGTCGTCTGACATTTTCCTTAAAAAGAAAAATAATAAATAAATAAATGAAATTTAAAAAAAAAATATTACTTATAACAATATTTTCCATTATGCTTCGTTTTGTTTTCAAAAGGTTGGCCTAAAAACAACAAAGGGGTTTTGGATTCAAAATGATTGGAAAGAATGAATCTTACAGGCCTAAAATTGAACTTTCTCCAACTAATTAAAAAAAAAATTTTTTCGCGGACCAGGATGTTACATCCTCCTTAGAACTTTTGGGCCATTAAAAAAACCACATTTTTGTTGGAAAAGTTCAATAATTTTTTTGTCTAAATCCAGTTGAAATTTCGTGAGGGTGGTGGTCCACGGGTAGGTGAACGGGTTGATCGTTTTGGACGGAATTGATCGGAAACGAGACTACAATGAAAATAATTTTTGCAGTATATTTTACACTTAAATATAATCTAGATTTCAGAATAAGAGAAAAAAAATGTAGAAAGACATGGTAAAAAAGAAAGGTTGTAAAAAAAAAGTCCTAAATCGAATGTTGTTTTTATGATTCCCGGTGAAGCAGGAAGCAGTTAACGATGATCCGGGTAGTACACGATTTAGATGCGTTAGTCTTAGGTTGGGATTTACGGAAAACTTGACTGACCGCGAAGTCGATTTGGGCTCACTTAGAACCGATCACTTTATTGGGTCCGTCTAATACCGCTAGTTTATTAAACGATTGTTTAACCCTGTGGAAAGTAATCAGTGTCAATTAGAGAAAAATAGACAAAAAAAGAATTGTAATACAAAATAACCCTTAAGTAATCCCTAAATGTAAAATTTTTAAATTCCCGCCATAAAACGGCCCGAATTGTAGTTTGAGCCGGCCTATTTACGGAAGCAATACAACGCGATTTAGATAGTTAAGTAATATTAATACTTAATATTTTTGTATAGAACTTAGGCCGAGACTTACGCCGAAGTCGATAATGCGCCAAGTACCTGATTGTGTGTGTGTGTTTTGGTGGATGTGCTTACGTAGAACCGATCATTTTACTTGGCCCGTCCAATGCCGCTGGTTTATTAAAACAAGCAGTCAATTATGGAATATGTTCGCTGTTCCATGAAGTAATAGAAAAAACATAAATCCCAAAATTGAATTTTTTTTATAAGTAATTCCCGACGTAAGGGGGGAGGTCGTGTTGTCATTTAACGCTGGCCAATCTACGGAAGCGAACAACGGCGTGGTCCAGCGCGATCTTTGAGTTCGTCCAAAATACTTACACCGGGGCTTACGCCGCGAACTTTTTGAGTTTGACAAAGCGCGAAGTATTTGATGCTTCCGGCGGATGGGCTCGCGTCCAACCGATCACTTTTCCGGGTCCGTTTATTATCGCTGATTTTTTTTTTTTTTTTTTTTTTTTACAAAATCAGCAGCCAATTGATCAGGACAAGAAACTATCCAGTTGTTTAGGTTAAATTAATTACGCGTTAATTAACTTTTCATACGTGAACGTAAACTATCTTAAGATGGATCTGGTTGGAATGTTTTAACATTGGATTTTATTAATTGGACTGATGCTTGCCCGGAAGCGATTTTTATAGTTCAATAAATTTTTAGAAAAATTTGACCTTGAATGTTTAAAAATAATTTTAAAAAATGAAAATAAATAGAAAAAAAAGAGAATGGGGAAAGAAGACAGGGTAGCTGTCCCAATAGCCGTTAAGGCGCGAAGGTCTGAAAGCTCTACGCTTTGTAGCTTGAACCATGGATTTGAAGATTCGCGTTTTTTTTTAAGGATTAATTATGGTTTTTTTTTTTAAAGAAAATAATACTCTTAAAAAGAAAAACTCCTCGTATAAGAGATGAAAATCGCAGGTTGAACCCCCAGTCCCGCCATTTTCAAAATAATAAATAAAATATAACTCCAATTAATCCGGTTGGAAGAATGTTGAAAATCCGATAGAAGTACGCGTCCGGCGTGGTTCAAAAAAGAGCGCCCCTACTTTAATAAATTTATTGTAATTTTATAAAATTTTCCACGCCGTTTCCGAGTTTGTACTGTCCGTAAATAAATTGAAAAAGGGTCGGGCCGAGTGGCGTCGAGGTGTAGACCGGAGCGGCGTCCTTCGCCTGACGCCATATCCCCCATTTAGATATTTACTTCCAGACGTTGCCGGCCCCGGCGGCGGGAGGAAAAAACGGAGAAAAATCCTCCAGGCCAGCCTCGGGGCCGGGAAAAATCAAGAGATCTTGGAAAAATTCCGTCTACTCACAATAAAATCGGTTGTGTTGTAGAGGTGATGTCTCTGGGTCGGATGAACGGCGACGAGACGTTTGGCGGCAAGGAACGGAATGAAGTGGTAGTGTCGGCGGTGAAGCGGTCGAGGAGGGCGCGCAGGCGCAATCTTTTCTATTCAATCCCTCTCCAATCCGGGCCGGACCTCAACGGCTCAACGTCGAACCCAACGGCCAACGCGTTCAGCCTCGCTTCGTCAACCCTTTGCTGCCCTTCACCCTTCGCTGTTCACACCAATTTAATACTCAAAGACCCCACTCAATTTTATTTCCTGTGCACCACAGGAAAAATACACTCTCGTCGAATAAGACGATTACATGCGATATTTAGGACTAATTAAGGACTTTAGAAGGCACTTATAAATTAAAAAAAAAAAATCTATTTTTATTTACAAAACAAATATTTTTCTGACACTCTAAAAATATTAGATATTGCAAATATTTAAATTCTTGGATTTCTTTTCAGAAACTATACGACCATCAAACTCATTTTTTCTTCTTTTTTTTTTTAAGAAACCCAAGATATATGAAAAGTCAACAAACGTAAAGGGAAGAGCAAAACATAAATTTTTTTTTCCCAGTCGTAAGAACCCTGAACTCTTTTGAGGCATACAACTTTCCAAAAGCGTAGTTCCAAAAGACAACAGATTAAGAATTAGTCCTCACTTCAATGGAATTGTTTCAAGACAGAGATAAGCGATTTTTTTTTTTTTTTTTTTTTTTTTTTTTTTTTGCGCGCGTCTAGGTCTGAAAAGAAAACTAAGTTATATGAAAAGTCGACA
>CM077111.1:12947028-12963221 GCA_039619505.1 Cimex hemipterus | reverse complement strand
GGAAGAGCAAAAAATATACGTTCATAATTTTTTTTTTTTTTTTTTTTTTTCTTGTCGGGTCGTAAGAACCCTGAACTCTTTTGTGGCACACCAAATTTCCAAAAGCGTAGATACAAAAGACAACAGATTAAGAATTAGTCCTCGGTTCGATGGGATTGTTGGATTGTTTCAAGACAGAGATAAGCGAAAATTCGTCAAAACCCAACTTTGCAGAAACAAGCAGGAGATTTTTTTTATCGGAAAGTTTTGAGTATATTGGGCAAAACATACAAATAATAATTAAACGACAATCAACAAAACTGTCATTTTTTAAATTATTGGGCCATTGGCGATTAGGCGTCGTGTGAATTATCCGGGAGGGTTAGGAATGAAAGGTAGTTTCGGATGAGTTTACAGAAGGAAATGTGATTAACATGGGTGTCCATTTGTCACGTAAAAAGATGGAATAATAACATTAATAATTATTTTATATTTAAATTTCACAATGATAAGTAGTAGTATAACTAGTAAACACAATGAAGGAGAATCTAATCTAATCGTTCAAATCGCAGATTTCGTCATAGGCTTTTTGTAGAATATCATTGGGCACAAATTTCCATAATTTTGTATGAAATTTGATATAAAATCGTGTGGAGATTCGTGCTACGTGGAGATTTCACTGGGCAGCTCTGGACAGAAGTCAATTCCGTTTAAGCCCATTCAGCCAATTAACCATAGTACTATCCGAAAGGAAGGATATTTGGCAATGTTTTAACCTTTTGTCAGCCACTTTGCAAATTAATATTAATAAATTTAATGATGGGGAATATTTAGGAAAGGTATTAAGGCCGATTCACACACATCAGTGACGTGGCAGTGTTTAATCCGTGCCTTTGCAGTGGACTTGAGTGGCCAAAATAGCATTGTTTTCAGATGATGAATTTTTCATTATCACACTGATTTTGAGTGAAAAAGAGGAACTAGAGAGACAACGGAAGTGAGTCCATCAAGCATGGATCAAGAGAGGAGCAGAAGGGGAATTCGCTACAAAGAATTAGTGGATGATGTGACAAAATTTTGTCAACTTAAAACTTCAAAGTTAAACTTCTTAATACATTACGAAAATAAATAAAAAATACGATATAGGGCGAGTGTGAACCATTCACTTTCCAAGAAGAATATTTTCAAATACGCCGGTGAACAAAATGCCGGTCACGGAACTGTCACGTCACTGATGTGTGTGAATCGACCTTAAGAAGAAGAGCTTTTTTCTTTGTCAGACTTGGACCAAAATTCTTTTTTTGAAAATGGTACTAGGCAGGGTATCGAGAAAAAGAGGGTGCAAAAGGATAATCGAGTTGACACCAAAAAAGGAGTATCGGGGAGGAAATTAAAGATTTACGTTATCTAGCTTACAGTTAAGAAACAGAAAAAATGTAAGCGAATATCAACGATTTTTATGTAAACTGGTATTATATTATTTCTAAAATTCAAATTGACAAAATCGTACGTAAAAAAAAATTTTAAAAACGTTTACAAAATTTTTGTCAAAGTGTCTTTGGAGAAAATGGCAACCCATTTTTCCTATTTGATAAGGTCGAGGTGGTGACCCGTTGCTAAAAATCCCTCTGAAAGAGTAATAATTATTAAATCAATAATAACTGGAGGGTTTTGAAATTTATTATCACGTAATATTACTTACAAAGTGTCAAAATAAAAAGTACAAATCTGAACTGTTTTTGTTTTAAATAAATAAAAGGATACTGCGTAAGGTAGTTTTATTCCTGGCGAAAAAATAGGCCTGAAAGTCTAACAAACGTGTAAAAATAGAAATAAAATATAATGTATAAAATAAAACTAAAACAGGCCAAAAAACTTTTGGTTTTGTTAAAAAAAAATATTCGCCCCCGGGTGGGCTCGAACCACCAACCTTTCGGTTAACAGCCGAACGCGCTAGCCGATTGCGCCACGGAGGCGACGAGCACGATCGCCAAAATTGAGCATGTCTCGTTACCAGGAGATTTTCCTCCGCTATATAATTTTATTTTTATTTCACGATTAAATAATGTCATCAATTTGTGACCCCGGATTGATGTCAAACTGTATCATTAATGAGTGTATTTTTTTTTTGTTTATCAACCCAATTATCGCAGATTACACCAAAAATCTGAGGCATATGATGACTGTGTACGTGCATCATGTTTAAAATTAAAAAATAATAATTCTGGGACTTAAAATCCCCCTAAATAAACAATTATGGACAGAAAGTATTTAAATTGATTAAAACTTAATAGTGCTACGCTGAAGTTTTCTTTTACCATTAAACATTTATTCAGTGTAGTTTTGGGGTTGAATTCGTCCAGGTTTATCTATATTTACGTTTATTTGTGATATTTACTCCTTTAGTCGGTGTGATGAACCTATAATATAGATATATATAAAATTTGTCAGATAAGCAGACCAAGATGTCTGTCAAGCTATAGGTTCATCAACCCACAAACCACATGTGAGAATTTCGTAAGTTAATAATAGTCAGGCTAAGTTATTAACAAAGAAATCACCCAAACTTAACATCCAAGAAAACGGAATGCGAAAACGCTTCTAACTGACAATATCAGCGAGCAGACAGTCCAAGATAACCAACTGTATATTTAAACTGAGTGCTACATTGATTCAGGATCTTAGAGTTTCTGGTGCACCATATTTCCTAGGTTATTTAATGATTTGAGAACAGGGAATGATTGGAGAAGGGCCCAAGCTTTGGGAAAACTCTGATCATCTGCTGGAGTGATCGAATCCACGTCGAATAAAAACAAGAGCTTTGATGATGCGTTGATACTTAGAATGCTTGATGATTATGATGATAATCCCAAAACGATGTCGAACAGCGCATTCCGCCTGGTTCAATATGCCAAAAGTACACCCTTGGCAAATGATGTTACTGTGTATTTGGATCACACGAAAAGAGGTTGTTCGAACACTGATTAACGCAAGCTACCCATCATAAACAGCATAGGTTGAAAGTACAAGATTGTGCTCAGTTTTGGACTATACTAAAATGTCAGTTGAGAACAACGAGTGAAGCTGAAGTAGAGCCCAAGCTTAGAAAAGAATGTGTTCATCACGTTGAAACAAAGCTACTAAGCTGTACTAGTAGGAAGAAGCGCTGACGTTGCGACATAGAATGAATCACTATGATGCAGCTTGATGATTATGATGATAATACCAAAACGTCGAACAGCGCATTCTTTCTGGTTTAATAGGCCAGAGGTACACCCTTAGCAAATGATGTTCATAAATCATGGATCATACGAAAAGAGGTTGTTCGAACAGTGATTAACGCAAGCCACCCACCAAAACAGCACAGGTTGAAAGTAAAAGATTGTGCTCAGTTTTGGGTTATACTAAAATGAAGCTGAAGAAGAGCTTTGGGAAGAATCTGTTCGTCTGCTGGAGTGATCAAACCCACGCTGAACAAAAGCCAAGAGCTACTGGCGTTGCTACTATAGAATGAATCCTTATGTACGCTATATATGCTTGATGATTATGATGGTACTGCCAAAACGGGGGCCATAGGTAGACTCCCGGTGAAGCGATGTCCACAGATGTTCATGTATCTTCAAGCTACTTTTCAAAAACAGTACAGGTTGAAAGTAAAAGATAAGTAGACCGTACTAAAATGTCAGTAGGGAACAACGAATGAAGCTGAAGAACACACGTTCGGCTGACAAAAATGCTAGATTAGGCTTGAATCACTGTATGCAACTTTGAAACCATGTACAAAGTAGTTTGTACTGCTAAACGTTTGATATGTAGAATTGCAATATAGTCTCTCACATTTATTAGTATACTCTATACTCATTTCCAACATACCGACTTCCTCTCAGGTCGACGTGCACAACTGACCAATTTAATGTTGCACGAACTCACGTGTCAAAAGTCAAAAAGATGACCTTTACCTTTCCAAATAAAGCTAGGTTTTTTTAAACAGTTCAAAAACTAGTCATCATTGATTATGATTAGATATTGAAGAATACTTGTTCATTGCTAGCGGTACAAGTTGAATGTGTTATGCAATGGATGAGCTAGGACCAATCGATGCCATGTGGTATCGGAAAAAGGTATCGAAAAAACCACGTTCAATGTCGTAATCGCTGCTCCTGACAATTACCAATTCATGTAAGCTCGTCTAACGCCAATTGGTCGGTTGTGCACGTAGTCCCGTGGTATGTCCTGAGAAGGAAGCTGGTATGTTGGAACGCCGGGGTATAGACGTGGTGGATCTCTTTGGAGAAAAGCCCCTCGTCAATGTTTGCGCCCCGATGGTCAGATACAGCAAGTAAGTCCGTTTCGACTATGTGTTTTCACCTTTTTACACGTCCCTTGTTGAAAAAATTGCAGACTGGAATTCAGGTCCTTGGTGAGGAAGTACGGTTGTGACCTCTGCTTCACGCCCATGATCATCGCGGATTCCTTCGTCCAGTCGGACAAAGCGAGACAAAACGAATTTACTACGAACGACGGTAAACCCGTTTAAACAAGGTTTTTAAGTTGGTTTCTTTTAATTTGAGCGTTTTCTTTTCAAGGTAGATGACACTCCTCTCGTTGTACAGTTTGCTGCGAAGAATGTCGATGACTTTGTATCAGCAGCAGAGCTTGTCTGCCCGTAAGTTGGTTCTTTTCTGGTTAAATCTCCTTTTTGCGATATATGGGGTGGTAACATACGGTCATTTTCGACGAATTTGACCTGTCTATCCTTGATATAAAGAACGATTCTATTTGCCATGTTCAGTATAAAGAAGAGATACGAACAAGACAGTTACATAGATCGGGTCATAGTCAACTGGCTATTGTTTTATTCAGTTATCCAGGACCTAATCTACCTAACTCTATTTTCTTGGTTTATTCGATACTCAACAACAAACAAGATTGGTGAAAATGATGGACAACTATCAAATATGTCCGACAGAACGCAAAACAGGTCAAACTTCCACTTAACTTCTGTACCAAGAAAGGTTAAAAAGCATAAGATCTTGGTCTTGATCTTAATCTTAAAGCTATAATAAGAAAAAAAAATTAAAGAAAGCAAATAAAGCTACTTTCCATTACGAGAGGAATAAACTGCCGGAAGCTGCAACGGTTTAGATGTAGGTACAGTGATTCATCGCCGTTAGGTAAAAGTCCTTGGTTCAAATCCAGTGGATTCGCATGAAACACTGGCACCTCAGGAGTTGGTATGACCTCTGCAGTTGTGAACCCCCTAGAGGACTATTTTTGACAGAAGATAAACCACGAGATCAGGCAGGTTAACCCATCCGAAAACCAAGACGGTTATAACAGCTGCATAAATGGAACACTAAAATATAAACTTGGGTCACGAAAGATAAAAAGCGCGAGGATAAGCATACCAATTTGATCAGAAATGACTACTATTTTTAATGGCTTTCGTCCTTGGGCAGTCATTCTCAGGTTTTAAAAAAAAAGTCCAGAGAGCTGGATTTACTATGGTATAACTTAAAGATTATCTCTTATCAAATAACTAATTAAGTTATAATTTGGTCAGAAAGGTCCAGGTTCATAATTTTTTATTAAGCTTGTTTGAAAAATAAAATTTAAGACATACTTAAAAATGTATTTCTTCCTTGTAACAGGTTTGCAGATGGTGTTGACCTCAACTGCGGATGTCCTCAGAGATGGGCTATGAGTGATGGATATGGTGCTCACCTTCTTTCAAAGCCTCAATTGATAAAAGAAATGATCATGGGCATTAGGAACAAAATCTCGAAACCATTTTCTGTCTCTGTGAAAATTAGGATAATGGACGACGTTAGGTACGAAAGAGCCCTTTCGTATTTTCGGATTAATGGAATTATGCTTTTCAATTGATCTTTTACAGGAAAAGTGTTGAGATGTGTAGAGATTTTGAAGCGGCAGGTGTATCTTTTCTTACAGTTCATGGACGGACTGTTAAACAAAGAGGCGAGACTGTCAATACAAGTGCGATAAAAGATATCGTCGATAGCGTGCATGTACCAGTTATCGGAAATGGTGGTATCAAAAATATGGAAGACGTTAGTAAAATGAAAATCGAGACAAATTGTAAAGGTGTGTTTTACATTTTTGACAATTTTTTTTTAATCGTTATATTGATTTAATTTACTTTACAGGTGTAATGGCTGCCCAAGGGATCCTCCAGAATCCGTCCTTATTTTCCGGCGAATCTGTAACGCCGGTTTCTTGCGTACAAGACTGGGTGGACATAGCTTTGCATTCGGATTTGCAGTTTCAAAATTTCCACCACCACCTCGTGTTTATGCTGGAGAAAGTACTACCCAAAGAGATCAGGAGGAGTTTCAATAAGTTCACTACAATCCCGGAGGTCACTAACTGCCTCGTTGAACACTTGAACATAAAAATGGACTGTAATATTAAAAATGATTTCTCTAAAGCCAAACTGATTTATAAAGAGAGCGAGAGCTGCGGAAAATATTTTAAAAGTAAAGTCGAAAGTATTGAAAATTTTGAACTCTGTGATTCTTGGTTTTGCACATAATTTTTTATTTTTTTTATTTACAAATAAATTGGCATTTTTGTTTATTTATGTATAATAATAAAAAAATAAATATTTGAAAGATTTATTTTTTGAAATAAAATGTACATTTTTTAAAAAGTTAAGCAACCGCTGGGAGTCATAATCTGCCTGGAGCAGAATAATATGGTTATAATGGAAAAAACAAACCGACAACTGTCACAGGGAATACCATCAGACTTCGTATACAACAATCGAGCAATTTTAGTATTTAAATTTGGAAAAAAATCATCAGAGACAATGTGTCATCTGCCCCAGCATCCGGGATTTGAATGCAACCTTGGTGTAAGCCTTCATTGCCCTATTCTTAGGCTTGTTTCTAACAGAGAGCCGTTGTTTAGTTTCTCCCATTTTTCTTTGCTAACTTCACATTGTGTTTTTCCAGCGGGGAAGCTGAACATTCTGAAAGTCTTCGGTGAAGAGTAGTTAAGCCTCCTTGTCATCGAGATTTCCACGAATGTCACAATCCTGGCAACCCCATGAATAGGACTGAGGCATTCTTTGCTCTAAATTCCCTTAGAGATAGAAGGATTTGCTGGGATTCCAAAAGCCAAATAATTTTGTAAATTCGCAATTGTATAAAACTAGGTTGTATTTGAACCTACAGTCTTCAAATTTATACTTATGATTGGCATTAATGCAACATGACGAACCGGGATAGGATCACTTATCGGGAAGTAAGATCTAAAAATTACAAAAAGAATCACTAATACCGATATATATGACAGTTCAAGTCATATTTTGTTTGTATTGATTTTTTATTTATAAATTGTGAAGATATTTGAAAAAAAAAAAAAATCATTTCAACTTGCATTGTGGACATTATCCATCTCTTGAACAGAAATAAAACTCCAATGTCATCCTCGGTATGACTCAACTGTTCAATCAGGCACCCTAGTTTGCCGTGGAAGCTCAATGGCACCTTCCTTTAAAATTTTCATGCTTTCCTAACAATGCCACGTTTCTTAGGTGTCTTTTCTTCTAATATTCCCATCAAACATGTGTCTCCTGGGCAACATCCTAAGTCCCTTCTTATTATCAATGTACATCTTACATTCCTGTTGTTCCTAACAATATTTCTCTTTTCCTGACGATGTAAATATTTGGATCTTTCCACTTAGTTTAAATCTTCTTAACCTCAAAACTTAAGTCCATTATTTTTTCCTCAGAAAATCCACTTTATAATCTATTTTAATGGGATACCCCTTCCAACTTAAGATATCGTGCTATCTGATATACGTTGGGTAACGAGTAAAGTGTAATCCTCATATATGGCTGAAATGATAGAAAATTAACTGATACTACAAATTACCAGTTAGGTTACTTAACCACATATCTGACTACCCTTGATAGCTCTTTTAAATCGGAACATCATCACTTGCATTCTACGAGACCAGGTCCTGGGGCTACTGTCCATTTTTGGGAAGATATCGGGAGGAATGTAGTTGTACGTTGGGATTGGAGGTCAGTGTGGAATTTTTTGTACCTGGAATTTGCAATTTCATTTAAAAAGGGAACATAGGTTATTATGGATGCTGTGGTTGGAAACATAGAATGAGGTGTTGGATTTAAAGAATCATTTAGGTAATCCAGTTTCTAGGGTTTGGTTAAACCTTGTAGTTCTATGTCATATGTGCATTTCTGTTTCAGTATTGAATTGTATATGAGTATTTTGTTTTCAAGGGAGAATCTTTCGTATAGCAGTCTATTAAGAAATCGGTATCATCAGTTGTCAATTCATAAGTCATGTATGGGATTCCAGGTGATTCATTTGTCTAGTTACAGCTCTAGGTAGTGAAGTGTTTAAATACGAGAGAAGAATGAAGGTTATGTTTTGGGATTTTGCGGTGTTTAATTTGATTTACCATTTTTTTTAATCGTTCTTTAATGGAATGGTATGGTGAGCTAACACAAGGTCATTGACGTAGGAAGGATAGTAGTGTCAGGCTGGAAAGTAATATTACATGAGCAAGTAGCAGACTAAGGATGCTTCCCTGTGGGACTCCCGTGTCCATCCTGTATAAAGGAGTGTGAGGATATGACCTAAATAACTGTTGGCCAGTAGGATTTAAGAATGAGATAGCAGTTGATAACAATTAAAAAAAATACAAAAACAACTCGTACAGCCTTTATATAAAATGAAAGTAAAATTTTCTTTTTGACAAAATTCTGTAATAAATAAAAACATATATGCATATATAAATATTAATCAATATAAAAATATGTAACAAATTATTTACAGTAGTGTATAATACTGTTTATATTACAAACATCTTTAAACAATTTATATATTTAATTTTTTTTTTTTTAATTTATAGACTTCAACTGTTCTGTAATGAAAACAAAAATATCTCTTCTATTATAAAATGCCCCCCCCCTTTTTTTTTTCAAAAAATAAAATAAAATATACGCTTCAATTTAAAATAAAATAAAATTTATTTCACAAATTATTATTGAATAATATTTTAAATGTTCAACACTAACCACAGGTTAATCTAAAGCACATTGTATAATATAAGACTGGTATGAAAATATTCTATACTTCCCAGTATATTCAGACTTACAATTGCAATATTTTTGGGAAAAACGATGACTAGACTAGACATTTTTCAACAGACTAGGTCATAAACTACAATTAACTCGGTTAACCTTTTTTTTTACAATGCTGAGATCAACGTGTACAATATTTGTAGAAAGAAAAAAATCCTCGAATTAAAAAATAAAATAATACTCTTAAAGAATAGACTATAATGAAATTAAACTATTAATAAAAAAATAATAAGTAGTAATTGTTAACATTAGTTTTGTTGTATTAGTAAAACTTAATTATATTGGCACTGAACCCAAAAACATGGATTTCGTTAATAACAACATTTGTACCTCTAGATAAATTAGTGTATTATCACATTTTCTATGTCTATACTTTTCATTTTAAAATATATTTATACGCTATATATTTTGTCTTTGTTTTTCTTTGGTAGTTTTTGACCATCTGGGATAAAACCATTCAGGAAATACGCCTAACACAGTTTGTAATAATACGATAGATATTTTTCAAATGATCTTTGAAGCTAGGGCCGAAATGGATGTTGAAATTGAACTATTTTGTCGTTTTAACAAATTAATTTTTTTTTTTTTTTAACCAACAAATTTAGATTTTATTTGAAGAAAAAACTTGGACGAAAGATAATTAACTTGATATGAAACACCCACAATTTAGTGAATTGGCTTCAACGTACTAAATTTTAATAATCTTTTAAACAAAATTAATATTTTTTTCTGAAATTTAATTTAAAAAAAAAAATTCATCATTTCAACAAGCCTAACCATGATACATACAGCACCAAAACGGTTAATAATTAATATAAAAATGCTCTTTAAGTTTTAAAAATCATTATAATCAAATTTGAATTTTGCAATAAGAACTTTTTGACAGAGTATATTGTCGAGTTAATAACTTGGCACAAATTATCGACTAATAAGGGGTGACTAAAGTTTGAAACTTTTTTTTTTTTTTTTTTTAGTGATACTAGGTTGAAAATTATTGGATGTTCAATGGTTCTGTCCATTGTGCTTCAGAAAAGACAAAAAAAATTTTGTAAACGAAGGTGCTCACGGCTTTCTCAATTTGAATAAAATTTTAAGGGATGTTCGTACATAGAAAAATATTAAATATGTTTTCGTTCTAGCTGTTCGGTTTATTGCGGCGTTTTAAACGCATTAAATAAATACGGAAGGAATACAAGAATGCCAAAAGGAAAGAAATCTTAGAGATTGTTGTAAATTTGATTTTTTTTTTTTTTTTTTTCAAATCGATTACAAATTTTGAGCTTTTTTCGCGTTTTGTACAGCCACAATATTGTAACATTTTATCGAGACCTTACTGGTGTCAATTTCACCAAATCGACACGTGTCTTCCCTTAAAATTTCATTCAAATTAATTGAGAACTGTGGGAAGTTTTGTAAAAGCAATTTTCGATTATTTTTTACATATAATTTTTTTTTGACCTACTAGCACTTAAAAAAAAAAAATCATTGTAATCAGTGACCACACGACCTCTCTCCCCTTATATGTATGAATACAACAACTGTATTTTGATTTGGTTTTATCTAGCAGTTTTCACTTTTGTACATTTTATGGCACAAAAACTGTTGAAATGAATCCAAAACTCAACATTTTTAACAGACTTCTATAACTGCTTCTTTTACAAATTATATATTTCTTTGCATCCAATTTGATCACCTATTGCTAAGAAAAATAGATAATTCAAGAAACGATTTTTCAAAAATAAATTTACATTTTTTTTGCATAATTGAACAGATTTGAGTATTTCTGAATACTCCAAATTGGTATTAATATTTTTTTTTTTCAAATAAAAATAAAAATAGGTAATAAAATTTAATATAAATAGGTGATCAAATTGAATGCAAAAAATATATAATTAGTAAAAAAAAGCGGTTAATATTGAGTTTTGGATCCATTTTTCAATACTTCAAATTGGTATAATAAATTTTTTTTTTTGTAATGCAGGAGTAAAATTTACAACTTTACTCACAGTCTTGATACAAGTTTTTATTTGGTTTTGCAGCAATTGTCATATTGAAAAAACGTCACTTACCAGGATTATTACAAACTAAAGATTCTTTTAAAAAGAAAAAAAAAAAAAAAAGAATATCACATTTAACTCAACCAAATAGCTGTTTTCTTGTTTAGCCGAAGGCCTTCTTCATAAATCAACAATTATGTGGATTATAAAAATTTCGTTTCCTGTACCAGAGATTTGAAAATTCAGAATACATCGTGAAAAAAAAATGAGGCACACAATGGAAGAACTTATTAATTTTTTTTTTCTGGAGAGTTTGTGTGACAATGTAGAATGTGTGAAATCAGCATGAAGCCTTTGGAGCATATTAACTCTTCGTTTTTCAAAAAATAAAAGATATAAAACACTAAACTTAATATTCGCTTCAATATTTGAATTCAATAAAATAAACGAATGCTAAAAATAAAATATTTCTTTTAAATAAAAAAACAATTTAACAGGTAATCTAACATCTAATGACTAGCCAGCCTGTTTTAATGCTTGTTCTATGATAGATTTTGAACCTGAGCTGACAGGTTTGATGACCATGATTTTTGCATCACTACCAAAGATGTCCATCATCTGAGATTTGCATTCAGATTTATCACTTTCCGAATAAGTTTCCGTTTTGGTCATTTTATGCTTTTTCAGGTGTTGCGTCAATAGATCTTTTTTTGCAAATTGTTTCTGGCATATATTACATTGGAACTGGAGTTCTAAAGGGGTTTCACCGTTCGTGATGTGGGCGTTTCGGTGCATGATGTAGTAAGGTTTGATGACAAACTCCTTACCGCAATACTCGCACGTGTACGGTCCGGACGGCTCGTGCGTCCTACGGTGCTTTCTCACGTTGTCTTTTCGACTGAACGTTTTAAGGCATATGTCGCAAATGTATTCTTTCTGGCCCGTGTGACATAGCTCGTGCCTCATCATGTGCTCTTTCCTGTTGAACGACCTAGAGCAACTCCGGCATTTAAACGGCCTATCAACTGCAAGGGGAGAGACAAAAATAAAACAAATTTGTGTTTTTCAATCCAAACGGTCAAAATTACCGGAATGGGATTTAACGTGTTGATTTAGGTGTTCTTTCCTCTTGAAACACTTCGTGCAAGTCCTGCAGACAAATTCAGACGAAGCCACTATGCCCAATTCGATACCGTCGCTGCTGCATGGCTCAAGTCTGCAAATTCTCCTCTCTTCTTCTTTTTCATTTAACCCATTCATTTCCAAACATTCTTCTTCAGCACGGTCTATTAATTCTCCGGTTCTAAAATTAAAATAAACAAAACAACTGAGATACTGATTTCAATAAGACACACACTCCTTTAAAAATGGCTTTCATGCCATGGTCTCAGAGAAAATAAAATCGCTCTCGTTCTATTTTCTTCAATACACTCAAGGTAATTTATACCGAATGTTCTGATTTGGCTAAATATCATCACTGACCATTTCATGCAATTATAAAGCAAGTACAGAACAAATGACATTCTACTGGGTTGATTGATTTATACAAGCTCAAATCTGTACATATGTGTAAATATATACAGAAATGAGAATCGCCAACTTTGGGGGCAGCCTGGGGTCAGATCTCAGTCGTAACCATTCTGCCGTCAATGTCAGTGTTAGACGCTGTTTGTCAGCCGACGTGTCTTCCTCTTTCACACTGTACAATTTTTGTTGTACGACTGTCATCTGTCACTATTAATTCAGTATATTTTATGTATATAATTATGGATTAAAGATCCCACAATAATAACAAACAAATATGATGTAATCTACAAAATCACATGGTTAAACTGTCCGGCAACTTACACCAGTCTTACATCCCACAATAACTGGGGCAAGAGAGTAAAGCAACATATCTATGATTGCAAAAAAAAAAAAAAAAAAAAATCCTACAGCGCTGGCTACCCACCATTTTTAACACCAACACAACTTTGACTTCAACCGTTAATCGATAGATATTTAGAAATTGTGAACGGTCTGGTGTGATGTAAGTTTCAGAAAAGCATTTTCTCTATCGTGCCAACATTTCGATCTTTATTGAGATCTTCAGGGCCTGGGATTACAAACATTGTTTACATTTATGAAATACAGGTAGGATGTAGAATTGCATTGTATAAATTCACTTTTTTCCACATCTTAAATGTATTTGATAAATGTAAACAATGTTTGTAAATCCCAGGGCGAAAAGATGATCTCAATAAAGATCAAAACGTTGGCATTATGAAGAAAATGTTTTTCTGAAACCTACATCACACCAGACCGCATCTCACGATATCTGAATAATTATCGATTAACGGTCACATTACTTTCTTTATTTAATAAAAGAGTAAAAGTGATCATGTACAATCTATATAATTTGAAACATGTTAGATTCGAGAAAAAATTAATTTGATTTGACATACTTACAAATTCAATTAACTAAGGTTTTAACTTGCGATGAAAGAGTCAGTGTCACGAGCGGGATTCGAACCCATGACCTTCGGCTTGATACGCCGCTACTCTACCACTTGAGCTCGAGTGACTTCGACTGGGTTCGAATCCCGCTCGTGACACTGACTTTTTCCTCTCAACTTAAAACCTTAATCGAATCTTATTAATTGGTCAAGCGGACCATGAAAAATAGTGAATACTTACAAATGTTCGGAGTTGTTGCTTTTATGTTCCTCCGTTTTGACCGAGATATCATCTTCTAACGTGTCCTGTACTGAATTCATCCTTCCGACAATCATTTTCTGTTCCCTTAATGAATCATCAACGATCTATACAGAAAACTATATTTTACTATAGTAAAATTGTTTATGTTTAGTGTATATTCTCAAATTTTGTTTCTAGTACGGGGCGCTAAAGCCAAACTGCTTTTATTAATATTTAGCTGTGGTGTACAGTGTATGAAATTTTTAATATATAACAATCTTTAATGTAAATAAATCATAAATGGTAATTAAAAAAAGAATATAAAAAAATGAAAAGAAAACATACAAATTTTTGTAATTTTTAAGAGGATTTTTTAGTCTTGTTTTTTCTTCTAAGGTCTCAAAAAATATGCTTAGCCATCCACCTTATTTATATGACACGTAGGCACACACATTTATTACCATTTTCATTAAAAAAAAAAAAAAAAAAAAAAAATACAATTCAAATATGATTTAACAGGACAGAAAATAATGAATGAAATAAGTGATAGTGAAGAGCATACGAAGTAATAAACAATTACAAAGCCAAAAGCCATACATAATTAAAAAAAAAATTAAATTGAAAAGAAAGTGAATTAGTAAGAAAAAGGCCCAACAGCATGTCATCCTACAGGATTTTAAAATTGCAAATAGCTTGGATAATTCATTTAAATATTTAATAATTAGTTATGATTTTGTAAATAAAATATATTTTTATAATAGTGTAGCAATAATAAATAACTATTGCTGTTCAAAAAGTATCTGAGTTCAGAGTGAAACCAAAAAAGGAATTGTTTTTTTATGAAGGTATTTTTAAATTACATAAATAAATGTTTAAACCTGGACGCCCGCAGATACGCCAATATTTTAACCAATCAAATAATCAATCGTAAGTTATTCTGGTTATGTTTCTGCGAAAAAGTAAATTTTATCATAAAAGATGTTTTTAATGTTGGTAGGAAATCTAATAAAGAATATTAATCGTAATAAATAATAATAAACAGCTAAATAGCATCAATCAATGAAATTGAAATGCAAAAACAGGCTTTATATGCCGGCTCACAAATGTTCGAGTGGAGCTAATTTATTTAAACAAATATTGACTGGTCTAAATTTTTTTTATGCTATGTAAATGAATTTCCTCGGTTTGTGCCCTATACTATTAGAATATCACTTATTGTGTTTTAATAACGTTATATTAACGTTTCAAGAATTCTGTGACGATTTGAATGGAAAAGATATTCTATTCAGGGAAAATTTTTCTAAAACGGCCTGGAATTTTAGGTACAATTTGATTACGGGATTCAATTTTTAAGATGAAATTATTTATGTAAATCCTTTTATACAACTTGTATTTTTAAATTTTTTTTATATTCATATTAAATAATAATTTTGATTTGTCCAAAAAATTTACATAAATCCCCCAGTTTGTGATTATATTTTCATCTTCATGGCCTGGGACTTATAAGCATTGTTTAAATTGTACAAATACATTTAAGATGTGAAAAAATCGTATAAATTCAAATTTTTTTTTTATTAATTCACTGTTTTCGTGGTCCGTTCGACCAATTAATTGTGATTTTTTTTTTATGTTTTTCCACATCCTACATGCATTTGTATAATTTAAACAATGTTTATAAATCCCAGGCCCAGAAGATGATTTCAAAAGTGATTGAAACGTTGGTATGATAAAGAAATTGTTTTTCTAAAAATCTACATCACACCAGACTGCATCTCACTATCTACAAATTTATCATATTTGTCATGTTGAGTTACTTTTACTTGTCTTCTATTCATTTTTCTGCTAGGGCTATTAGTTGGTCAAATTATGTTATAATTAAGAAAGTATTTTATTTGCGTTTTTCTCTTCTACTAAGTCTTTTATTAATATTTCAACTATATTATATGAACCCTTAAGTGCTGGTGTTTTTTTTTTTTTTGGGGGGGGGAAGAAAAGAAAAAACCATTTGTCAGGTTCGAATTGTGAACACATGTTTGAAGCCGTTGAATTCAAACATGGTTTTTATTTTTTATTTATTTATTTATTTTTTTTTTTTTTTAGTGGACACCAGGAAATGGAAGAGTTCCCTCCTGAGCACTACAGCCAGCTTATTATACTTTATCCCTGGCTCCATTTTTTGGGAGGAATACAAGTGTGAAATTGAGCCCTCGGTGTGCCGGTGTTCTTCCATCGAAGGAAACTCACTTTTGAAGGGGTTGAGATCAAATTCAGGTTCGCTGAGATCTGATCCAGCTCCTTCCATAGGCGACGGTGGGGATTGAACCCACTACCGCAGGATCTACTAGCGGAGAGTCTGACACCTTAACCACTCGGCTACCACGGGCTCTTGATACTTTAGTTGA
>CM077111.1:12909611-12932023 GCA_039619505.1 Cimex hemipterus | reverse complement strand
TATTGTAAAGGTGTTGAGAGTGAATGTATTTATTAGCGTGAATGTGTGACCATCCCTAATTGAATGAATGGTATGCAAATAGGGTAGGCGGTTCTCAAATCTGCCGGCAATTTACTTTAATTAGCGAAGCCAGTGGAATACAAGAAGCCAATCGGCCCAACTCCGCACATGTTTGTACGTACGTACATGTATGTATTTGATTTTAATCCAAACCCAGTCCAATCCCTATTGGCAAACTCTAATAAATACAATTTAACTTTCTTAGAATCCTTGCATACAAAGTAGGAATAACTCTTTACTTACTCTTTTTAAAATAATTAATAATAGCTTTTGTGCAAGCTAGAGAATACTGATTGTGTAATATACACCAATAGTTCTTAAAAGAATTACCAAATATGTATAAATCGTATTGAATCATGGACCTAGATGCTCTTATGATTAGTCTATGATATGAATAACTAGATTTACAAAACGGTATAAAAAATAGATAAAACATTTTTTCTATTGAAGCTGGCGTAATAATTACCATTCCCATAATTTTTTCTTACATGTTGCTTTCTTTAAATAGAATTCAAACGAAGAGTGTACTGATGGAGAATACGAGACTCCAAATCCCGCTGATTTTTTGGAAGCATGCCTTGTTAGCGTAAGTATTTTTTCAATGATTATTTATGATAATTTTTTCAGTATTGCAGAATATGTTTTTTACGTTGTATTAAATATATTACAGGGAGAGTCTCCTCAAGACCATCACGGCAAACCACAAGATGAAGAAGAAGGGCCGTTCAGTTGTAAAATATGCGGGAGATTATTCAATTCCAAAAGTTCTCTTACGATTCATGCAAAGTATTTAGATATTAACTGTGTATTAAATCAAATAAAAATAATAATAAAATGTTTTTTATAGATTTCATCAGGATAAAAGCAAAGATTCAGATAAAGAAAGTTACTCGTGTTTCGTCTGTGAAAAGGTTTTCTCGAGTAAAGGCCATTTGGCGCTTCACTCCCGCGTCCACATTGGTGAGACGAGCTCTCCGTCGCTTTCTATGTCAAACAGGCCCAGCCCTGCTCAGATCAGGTAATTTTTAAATTTCACAAATAAAAAAAAAAAAACCACAATTAATCTGTACTTAAGGTATTGGTTGAGATAGAAAAGTCACAAGCGGGATTCGAACCGACGACCTTTGGTTAAATATGCCGCTGCTCTACCATTTGAGCTATTGTGACTTAAATCCACTCAGGCACTTAACTTCCCATCTCAACCTCACCTTTTGAATTTTTCCTTCTTTTTGCCATTGTTCAAAGCAGCAGCGTATTTAGCCGAAGGTCTTGGGTTTCAAATCCCACTTGAGACACTGACTTTTTTATCTCAACCAATGCCTTAAATACAGGACCAATTAATTAATTTGGAAGTAACTTAAAAACCTAGTGATTTTAACACAATTATAATTTCAGGCTTTACCGATGTGATCTCTGCAGCAAATCGTATTCCATGGCCAAGCATTTGTGGGGTCACGTGAGCACATGTCACAAGGGCGATCCTTTGGTAACATGTGCCCTTTGTTTAAGAACTTTTTCATCCATTTCGAATCTTGAGGATCACAAAAGGGTGAAACACAAGGATGACATCAGTCTTCAACAACCCAAGGCAAGATGATTTCGTTATTGTCGATTAAATATAACTATTTAAATTTTAATTTGAGAAATAGTGAGTTATCGAGGAAATATTGCTAGGGTATTCGTTTATTATTATTATTGTTGTTGGGTGTGTGCATAAGTTTTTTGGTTTTCAGATAAAAAGTCAAACTAAGCCAAAACATAATTTCCTGGTTTTTCTATAACATGTTAATGTGCTGGTAGCAGAAATGTTCACCTTTTGCAAGTGTTTACAACACTTTGAAAAAAAAAACCTCAGAAACATTGCACCACCCATAACATCTCATCACGTTCATCAAAGTCATTAATTTTTTTATATTTTATTTTAAACAAAAGTAATTATTATTATAATTTATCAATTGATTAATTAAAAGGTTTTAAGTTGAGATAAAAAAATCAGTGTCACAAGCGGGATTTGAACCCACGACCTTTGGCTAGATACGCCGCTGCTCTACCACTTTGAGCTATCGAGACTTTGACCAACTGGGGCACTAACTTTCCACCTCAACCCCACCATTCGAATTTTTCCGCCTTTTTTCCATTTTTCAAATTCAAAAGGTGGGGTCGGGGTGGAAAGTTAGTGCCCGAGTTGTTGGAAGTCACGATAGCTCAAGTGGTAGAGCAGCGGCGTATCTAGCCGAAGGTCGTGGGTTCGAATCCCGCTTGTGACACTGATTTTTTTATCTCAACTTAAAACCTTTTAATTAATTGAACGATATTAATTGGTCAAGCGGACCACGAACAATAGTGAATTATAATTTATATATATTTATAATTTAAATAAATACTTATTCAATAAAATGTTTTTGTAAATTTGTAATTTTTATACTCTGCATTTATGTGGCTTTTTCACTTGGGGATCTGTGGGCAATTTTTGACTATAATAAGGGTTCCATACATTAAAAAAGTTTGAGAACCACTGCTGAAGAATATGGAGGGTTAGGCATTGTCATTCTTACTCTGCGATTCGACTCCATGTGAGAGTTTGCATTGTTATGATGAAATACGATGTTACAACGGGATCTTTCATAGCCGACCCGAGACGCATATGCCGTAAGGTTTTGGTTTTATGGTAACAGTTTCCCAATGAATCATTCCTTGAATATTCCACCAATCAAACTGTGGGATCTTAAGGGTGCGATCCATGGCAGTGGTGTTTCGTTCTTCTTACATTGGTCATTAGGTGTTTAATATTCTTGTAAAGGGCCTACTTCTCACCCCAGTGACTTAACAGGAAATAAACCCACAACGGCCGGTCTTATTCATTCGTGAGGGACGAATTTCACAACATAACCCAGAGATCGGTTTCTTCTTTCTGTTGTGCGATATACTTAGTCGCCACTTCTAAGTTTGTTAGGTGTTCCACAAGAAAGCAGGTCTTTCTCCAAAACATTAGAACAACTCTCGACAGATGCTAAGTTATTGTGTTATCACCTTAAATTCCAGATAAATTTTGACGCAACGTTTGCTCTATGTCCAAGCAATATGACAAATAAATTTTATCTTACATGTTGTAAGAAAGTTTATTCTAAACTGAATGGATCAATTGCCCATCTCTTTCAATAGGTCTTTTCCCACCTTAGAGCTAATGGGCTAGCAGATAATAAAGGATCTTGTTTTGAAGGATGAAAGTGTAAATTTGAAAAAAAAAAAAAAATGCATACACCCAATATTTATTTCTTCCTGTCTTATCCAATATAAATAAAGCATTGCTATTTAATTATGTTGTAGGTGAGCAATGAAGACAGTGAGTTGACTGAAGCCAGTGATTCAAAAGAAGAAGGGACTTCAAATAAAAGAAAAAGTTCCAAGCCGAGAAAAATTGAAAGGGATTCATCGGATGCGCCTTATAATTCTGATGACAACCTCGCTACAGACGAATCTCCAGAGGATGGTAACGAACGTCCGCAATTGCTTTATTCTTGTTTACTATGCGAAGAGAAGTTTATGGACACTCAAGTTTTATCCGATCATTTGTTAAACACACACGGCTATGATGGAACTTTAGATTTTAACAATGCTAGAACCGATGCTGGTGAAAATGCGTACGCTGAAAGAATGATGGAAGCGGAAACAGTTTTCTGTTGTGAAATCTGTATTCGCGAGTTTAACGATAGAGCGAGTCTTTGGCTACACATGCTGTACTCGCATAGAGACGAAGCCTCGAAGGCGTGCGGTATATGTTTAAAGATTTGCGACGATAATGAAAGCTTGTCGCAACACGTCGAAGCGTGTCATCCGAGGAACAAAACCGAACAAAGACGGTATAGTTGTCAGGTGTGCGCTCGGCAACATGACTCGAGGAAAAAATTAGTCACCCACGCTAAAATTCACAAACTGACCGACTCTCAAGGCAATCTGATCGATCCGGAAACTGTGGTCGTTTTGAATAGTGAATTTTATGCCAATGAAATACAAGGAAACTTCCCGCAAGACGACGGTTTTATGTCAAGCTGTGAAGTCTGCTTTAAAGTTTTTGAAAGCGAAGCTAAATTACTCAAACATAAAAGAAGCGCACACAGAGATTCAGCCGGTCTCAATATATCGTCATCAGGCAGCTACCATTTTTACTTTGCGTGCGAACTCTGCGGCCTGTCGCATATGTCACGATCGGAAAGATGGAAACACATGGCGACAGTACACGCCGGAGAGCCTTCGGTCACGTGCGAATTAAAAGAATGCGGTAAAGTTTTCCCGACGAGTGCGGTTAAGAAGGAGCACGAATCGAGCCACCATATGTTACAAGGTCAGTATCCGAATACTTGCGAAGTCTGTGGTAAAATGTGGAAAACTAGAGTGGAATATTGGAAACACATGATGGGCGTTCACCCAGATTGTTTACCTTTTATCTGCGGCGTTTGTCTTAAAGTTTTTTGTAACATATCTTCGTTAGTTAATCACGTCCGTGGCCTGCATTGGCCGCTTGCCGGCGGCGACTTCTGTTGTGACATATGCGGACGACCTTATTCCAAAGTGTCAAAAATGACGAGACATCGTAAGGTGCATTACGTTCTTAACACCCCTCCGGAAATTCAACTTTTATTGGAAAATCCTATAACAGAAAGCGACCAACATTTTCTGGAAGATCCACCGAAACTGACGTGCGACCTTTGCCAAGGAGCCACCGAAGAATTTGAAAGCATAGAAGCACTAGGGAAACATAGGCTACAAAAGCACGAAGTAATGCCGTGCGATTTATGTACAAAGTATTACGGGAGGACGTCTCATTTGTGGAAACACGTTCATAAAATTCATAAAGGCCATCCAGAAATCACTTGTCCTATTTGTGAAAAAACGTCAGCTTCAAAGTCACATTTAGCCAGCCATATGGCCAAACATCATAGAAATGAAAGCTCTTTAATGGATGGTAGTATTCTTAATATGAAAACTAGTAATGGTGTACATGCGTGTGAAAAGTGCATGAAAGTGTTTACGAAAGAATCATTAGTCAAGAAACACCTTAAACACTGCAAAGGTCCGAGGCCTCCGCCCATGCCTCTGCCTCCTCTCATAAATGGAATGTACAATTGCGAAAGGTGCTCGAAACCTTTCCCTGCCCAGAATCTTCTGTATAAACATATGCGCAGCTCTCATTTAACATACACTTGCGAAATTTGTTTAATGAAAGTGAATTCTAAATCTGATCTCTATAAACACATATGCAATAATCACGGCGATCATCCAGATGTTAAATGCAGCTATCCCGATTGCGGTAGAATTTTAAGGAGTAGGGCAGACTTGAATCGCCATCAGAGGGATCACCGGCAGAGTGTTCAATTTCACATTTGCATCTTCTGCGCAGAAATGGTTACCAGCAAATTAAAAATGAAGAAGCATTTGACGTCTAATCATAGCAAAGAGACGAAATTTTTATGCGCGATTTGTTTAAAGCCGTTGTCGAGTTTTAAAGAATTGCAATCGCACGTGGAAACGAACCACAAAGTTGCTCTCGATCGTCCGAATTCTTGTCCCGTCTGTGCGAAACCTTGTACAAACAAATCAAAACTAATGGAGCACATCAAATCGCATAGTACATATTTTCACCCTTGTAAAATCTGCCTTAAAATATTACCGACAAAAGACGATCTCAACATACATTTAAACAATCACCCGAGTGATAGCGGTGAAGAAGAGGATCAGATCGACGAAGTAGAATTAGACGCGAATAGCATCATGGACATAATCGGAGCTCAGCAAGGTGAAAAGATATGCGTTAAACGACAACTCGACGATGAAAGCGAGAAAGAAGAATTGATCGAAGCTATCGCACCTCCGGCTAAAAAACCTAAATCCGAATTTTCTTGCGACATTTGCCAAGAGACATTTGTTTTTATGGATGATTTTATATCCCACAAAGAAAACAGCCATAAAGAGAATCAGCCTAGTATTTTAGAATCAGTTTTAATCGAGGGTAAAGTCGAAGTAAAAGAAGAGCATCAAACAATTCCTTATGAATCCGATACTAATTTTATGCATCAGTTGGGTCTCATGCCTGAGGGCGATAAAGGAGGTAAAATTAAAGCTAACCGGAAAGTGTATTCTAACGATTTTACGCCCAGTATGTGCGAAATCTGTGGCAAAGTGTGGCCTGCAAAGAGGCACCTATGGCAGCACTTGATCAGATTTCATAGAGTCCAAGCAGGGACTTCATGCGGAATCTGTTTGAAACTGTGTCACAGCTATGTAGAGTTAAGTAATCACCTCGTTTTAGAACATCCGAACAATTTCGATTGCGACGGAACCAATCTATCGTGCAGGGTCTGCGGCAAATATCACAATGCCAGATCCAAATTGCAAAATCACGCCACGATCCACGCCGGACACGAGGAACGGGCGCAAAAGAGTGCTCATCTTTGTTTGATATGTCAGATATCATTTCCCCTGTTCAAGCTCTTCTGCGATCACTGCTATAACGTCCACAACGTCGCGCCGGACACGAAGAACAACGCCGAACAAGGTAAAAAACCATTGGAACTTGTAAAAAAAGAAAGTACCTTTAACGGAGCCGAAACCAATTCGACCGCCAAATTTCCTTTTAACAGTTGTGACGTCTGTTCATTAGTTTTCGCGAGTGAACAAGGTTTAATAAATCACAAGAGGATACACAGCCAATCTGACAGTTACAAATGCGGTCAGTGCGGTGAACTGTTTACATCGGCGAATCTTTTGGCGTCTCATAAAGCTGACAAACACAAAGGGGCGGAATTCGTCTGTGCAGACTGCAAGTCGAACTTTTCCACCTACATCCAATTAACCGAACACAATAAAATCTGTAAAGCTAAATTAAGGGCACAAGTTAAAATTGGTGAAGATATGGAGACGGTTATGGCTGAAGAAGAGGATGAAGGAGATGAAGTCGATGAAGAAGTGGAAGAAGAAGAAGAGGAGGAGGAAGAAGAAGAGGAAGAGGAGGAAGAAGAAGACGACAGTGGTGATGAAGTTGAAAATACCGATATCAATGATACAAATGACGTATCATCTGCTTCCGAAGTGGACAAATCTGAAGTCGCCGATGATATTGACAGTTCTTCTTCTTCGTCCTCGGAAGATGAAGAAGAAGAAGAGGAAGATTTCGAAGAAGAAGAAGAAGAGGAGGAGGAGGAGGAGGAAGTAGAAGAAGAAGTAAAATCCGACGATTTTACCAATGTTACCCAGGAAGAGCCTGTGAGGGCTATCGAGGCCTATGTCTGTGACAACATGTTCGAGGTAGTAAAGGTAGATATCTCCGATGAATGTTGCATTTCAAAGGCGAATGAAAATTAGAAGACTGGCTGTATATTTTATGCTTCGTTAAGAAGAAAACTGTAAAAAATATATTAAAAAAAAAAAAAATTAAAAAAAACATTTCAATTTGTAACATTCCATTTGCTACCGAGAGTAAATTGACAAATACAGGGGTCCAGAATTATTATTCTTTCTTTGTGCGGTGTACACCCTTTGAATTAGCTTTGTGGAACAGACTTATTTTTGTCAATAACAAAAAAAAAAAAGTTTAGTTTTATTTGTTCTAGTACCTTTAACAAATTAAAATGTGTAAATATATTACAAATTTGTACAGCATTGTAATTCAAATAAATTTATTGCTTTATACATTATTTCTGTATATTATTGAATTTAAAAAAAAAGAAGAAAAAAAAGCGTATTGTAAGCTTTTTAGTTTATAACTTTATAACTAAATCAGAGATGTAATATTTTTCATTCTTACCCATATATTATTTTTAGATTATAAAAAACAAAAAAAGGAAAAAAAAACAGTTGTTTTTTTAAGCATGTGCACTGTAGTTTATTGTAGACAGAGTAGGGCAATAAAATTATCTTTAATTATTAGACTTTGTTTTATTTAATCTTTTACAATTATTAATATGGGTGTGTTTTAAAAGACATGTTTGTTTCACATGACTTTCCTATCTGAACTATTTCTTTGAAGTAAACTGCAATGTTATCGAACGTATTATTGTATAAATCAGTTAGCTGTCGAAAAGCTCAAGTTAAATATTTGAGTTTGTTAAACATCAAGCTTTCAAATTAAACTGTTTTTGAAAAATATCTAGTTGTTAATTACACCGAATAATGTTTCCCAAGGGGTGAATTCTAATATTTAAGGTCCAGGTTAAAAGGAGTTTTTAGGATGAAGATTTTCGGCCAATTTTAGGTGAATGTCATACCGAGCAAGAACACGAGCGCTTGTTAAACAAGCTGATGCTGCCTATTAAAAAAAAAAAAATTTTTTTCTGAACGTTTTAGCTATACTTTTTTAAAGTTTTTGTATTCGCAAACACCAGAGAACCCAACCTTATATGTAGTTTTGTATGTAAATGAAGGCTACATGGCTTGGGTATTATTTTTTCCTCTTAAACAAGATTTAATACATCATGACCTAACTGTTGGCCATGCTTTTCAAATTTAGTCGGCTGCGAAGGTGGTCACTGAACGTAATTTCCTGCCGCTGATAAATTTTATAATCACCTTTTTTTCTTTTTAAGAGGGCCACCAACCCGGACGCAGCCAGCCAGCCGGGGCGGATCAACGGGCTTCCCATTTGGGTATTCTTCTTTAGGAATATTCTTAGTCAATAACGGAGGTCTTAGCGGAGATGTGGATAGAAACCACTAACATCGAAATAATGTGGAAAAGGTACACATCTCCCAAACCCCCGGAGCAAACTCGCTCTGGAGTCCTTCACCACCCAACAAGAAAACAGCAGCCGGACCGACGGCCCTCCCCTCCCGACGCCAGCCCGCCAGAACCCCCTCCTTCCATTGGTTAGTCAACCATACAGACATAAAGTCAACTAGAGAAAACCATACTAAATAAATCACCAAATAAATAAATAAACCAACAAGCAAACAAATAGATGAATAACAATAAATCATTTAGTTAATATTTCATTCTCATATGGTTAATGCGCACTTATGTATAAATTTTAACAAACATAAATAGGTGCCTTTATTTTTTTAAGCCAATAAAGTTTTGTAGTTGAAAGGCTTTTCAATATCTTTGATCGCATACATTTTTACAAACCACCATTCTCTGTGGTTCATACTTTTTGCAGATCATTATAGCATGTTCAAGATCGTCTTTCACAAAACACTTTTCACATTTGCTATTCTCGCGATTTCCAATTTTATGTTGGTACGCGCCACAGACCCCATGGTTTCGCCCTGAGTCTGGTAATTATTAAATAATAGTCTTTCTTCGTCATTCCAGAATTATGAAAACAAGGATACCGGTTGATGTTGGGGTTTATGGACGTAAAAAAATGCTCGTGTGTGAAGGCTTTCGATTTCTTTGTTCCATTTTTGATTTTCAGCTTTACCTCTTGGAGGGGAATAGGAATAGCTAGAGACTCCCCCTCATGAATAGCTTAGCCAGGCCATCAACCACTGTTACCATCAATACCAGAGTGGCCTCGCACCCAAAAGAATGCGGTTTCCACGGTTCACTGATTTCAACCATTACATCTAGCTTACGCTCTGCATAAGGCTACCATGTTAGTTATTATAGCCCGTTTAATTCTGCAACGTGTTTTTGAATATCGTAACTCATGCTTAACGCGAATAACGATATGATTTTATTATCGATATCTTCTGATTTGTTCGATTTTTCTTAATGAGTTGACGTTCAAAGTTACTTGACTCTCCGGCCTTTACTACCAATATTGGTCTATTGTACAACCTCCGGTTATTTATTTTATTATCATTTTTACCGGATCGTAAAGCTTTTTGAAGCATCTGCGTGCAATCTTAAAGGTTCAGGCCTTGGCTTTTTCTCACCCAGAAATCAGAATCTCAGCTTGCCCTTGGTTTATACTATTTATACAGAATGGCTACAATTCTGGGACGACGAGCTAAACGCTATCCATATCCTAACTTTCCACAATGATGCGCTTTAGAAAAACAATCACTTTGGTTTAGACCACAATAGTTGAATCCCGCATAAACAGGCTTTTGTGGTGAACACATGAAATACTTGGACAACAGCAATTTAACAATAAAAATATGTACATTCTATCTATCTATGTATATATAATGTACATATATATATATATTACTGTCATTACTGACTGCCCATAATTACGTGATTATGAACAAAATTTTTTTCATTATTTTAGAATGTTAGTTAATTGATTTTTTGCACTTGATTGAAGGTGGTATTTCATCAAGACCTCAATGTGTCATGGATTCCATTCCGTGAAAAGAAAAACATGGCATAAAACATCGTTAATATTGACGTTACAGAACAATCAACTTTTAAAAATACATTGGAGAACAAATTTAAAAACTCCAACATTAGACACGTTTACAAAAAGCTCCAGAACTTTCATATCATGCTGCAATGCTGAACTGCTCGACAGTAAAACTAAACCTAATAAAAAAAAAAAAAAAAAAAAAAAAAAAAAAAATACAATTAATTAAGGTTTTAAGTTGAGATGATGAAGTCGGTGTCACGAGCGGAATTCGAACCCAGAACCTTCGGCTTGATACGCCGCTACTCTACCACTTGAGCTATCGTGGGGCTTCTAGCCACTCGGACACTAACTTCCCATCTGAACCCCACATTTTAAATTTTCTTTCCTTTTTTTGCCATTTTTCGAATGTTGTGTAATTGATTTGATTCTCGGTGACAAATAAAATGGCGACGGAGAGCTTTAGTGAACGTACACTTCATTTTAACTTCTTAAATTCACTAGTTTTCGTCGTCCGCTTGACAGATTAAGGCTTCAAGTTGAGATAAAAGCCTAAAAAAGCCACTTGTCGCCACACTTGTAGAGTAACAGCTTATCAAGCCGAAGGTCATGGGTTCGAATCCCGCTCGTGACGTTGACTTTTTTAAAACAAAAATCACTGTAATGTGAAAAACGTGGTGGTTGAGATCATTTGTGATGGTTGTGACAGATGGGAGCAATAATAAAATAATAAATATAATAATCGCTACACTCAGGAGATGGTAAAAAGTGTGTCGATCTAAACCGATTATTTTATACTCGACACGGGCAGTGAAACGCTTAATCGTGCATTAACATGTCGCTCTATTTTCACTATGTGCATTAGAAAATGCTTCCTGTGTACTAGATCTTTGACAAATTTTTTTATGATCAAACTTTTTGTTGTACCTTGGGAAGATCTTTACAAATAAAAGTGCTTGTAAGACAGTCGTTTTTGACCATTTTACTCCGCCTGCTTTCATTTTTTCCCCCTGGCAATAAATGTGCAAGGATACCAGATGAAATGTTGATTTATTTATCTATAATAAAAACATAATTTACAGTATGTACAAATCATTTTCAAATAAATTATCATATCTCGTGTCCGCCAAGTTGTTCCAATTCTTTTTTTAATTTCATGATCTACAATAATAAATCTTGTTAGAATATTTACATTTTTAATATGAACGTGTCATCTGATTATAAATTACCTTAAGATTGTGATCGTGTTTAACCTTGTCGGGGGCTTTGAGGGCGTAACCGTCTGACGAAGTTATCTTCAGCAATTTGTTCAAATCCAATTCGATTCTCTTTTTCTTCTTGATTAGAATATTGTCGTCGGGTTTTTTCTTATCGGGTAAACCCTTGAAAAGGCGAGAAAATTAAAATGATTTCTCACTAGGACTTACGGCTATGGCTTACACGGTCCAATACGACGTAAATATCTGTATCGAAATTAACGTTTTCTTCTAGGTATTTGAGCGAAGGATGTGGTTTATCATTTACAAATTCAACGTCAGACTTTGTTAAAGGTTCAATCACATACTTAAGAGTTTCTAGTGAATTTTTATGGCTTGTTTTGATATAAGCTAGAAAAATGAGAAACCTTAATATCACAACATATAAAAAAATGTATGTAAAATAAATATATACTTGTAGTTTTATAATTAATTCCATGTTTTGTCTTTAAACTTCTGATAACGTATAAGATTTGTTTAAGTAAGTTAATTTTGTCTTCTATTTTTTCATTAACCATCTAAAACAAATGTAAAAAATGATAACTTAAAAGTAATACAACAATCAGTAAAAAAAAAATCTGATAATAAAACCTCAATTTCTTCAGGGAATTTCTGAAACATTACAGAGTCGTTCATTTTACTCGGCAGCTTTCTGTAAAGTGTTTCGGAAATGAACGGCATCAAAGGCGACAGACATCTTAAGGCATTCTCCAATGAAAAGAGTAAAACCGAACAAGAATTTTTTCCAGAATCGGTATTTAGTAGAGGCTTCATACTTTCCTGTTGTACAAATGATTTTTTTTTTAAACAAACAAACAAACAACAAATCAGCATTAAAATTAACTTACCAGGTACAAATCGCATAAATCTCCGTACAAAAATGATCTTAGCGCAGTTGTTATTGCATGGAAATCGTGAGTCCGAAAAGAAATTTTAATAACTCTAATAGCCTTTGATAATCGACTAAGTATCCATTTATCCATTTCGTTCATCTCGACTGGTAAATTTATACTTGTGATATTAAATTGCTCAGCAGATTGTACAGCGAATCTCGTCGCATTCCAGATTTTATTGCAAAACAGTTTATTCCCGTGGCAATCATTAATGTTAAAGTTGATGTATACGTCTATAAAAATGGACATAAATAAAAATCCATTTATGTTTTAGCGGTTTAATAGGCCAAATTATTTATTTCAATGAATTATTCTTTTTCTGTAAGGTCTTGGTTGAGATGAAAAAGTTAGGTCATGAGCGGGATTCGGCAAATACGCCGCTGCTCTAACCACCTGAGCTATCATGACACTAACTTTTGTGGTTGTGCCAAAAGTCGTGGGTTCGAATCCCTCTCGTGACATTAATTTTTTCATCTCAACCTTACATAAAAATAATAAATAATTGAAATAAATGCAAATATAGTTGTACAATTATTTAAATAGCTTACTTTTAAGATTTTGAGAGAGGAGGGTAAACCTTAAAGCATCTGCACCACAGTCTGGAATGCCATGTGGGAATTGATTTTTCAAAAATTTTTGAGCCTTATTCATCTCATCTCGACTTATCATCCCTTTTGAATTACTTTCACTCACTTGGTCTAATAATTTCTGATTTTACACCAAAATCTAATTAATTAATTATTAATCTATTAATTTTTAAAGAGAGAGAAAAAAAATACCTTTTGCGTACAGCCGTCGATAATGTCGATAGGATCGACTACGTTGCCCAAGCTTTTTGACATTTTTCTACCTTGAGAATCACAAACGACTGAATGCAGAAACACATGCTGAAAAATTAAAAAAAAAAAAAAAAAAAAAAATTGAACAATTGTCAACTGTTTTGTTGGAGATTGTAAAATAAGTCCGTAGCGTTTTTTTAATGGCAAATTCAATGAAAATTTCAGGCACTTGTAAAAATATTTAACCAACCAAATATAAACCATTTTGTTTCACTACCTGTTGTCTGTATTGTCTACGGATACCTGCTGTGTATGTAAAATTCTGTCTTTTGAGTAAGGAACAACTCGATGTTTTCTACAATCCTTAAGTATTATTACATACTTTTTTTTTTTTTTTCCGGGGCTACCGACATCGAGGTCATTTCAGCCCCACACTCAGTCTACATTCTAAACACGTTCACACACATCATTCATACGAATAAATACGTTCATTCATTTAAACACATTCACACAGCACACTCATTCCGTTTGGTCGGTGGAGTACTTGATATTCCTCCACCGACCTACAATTAAACTAACCTAGATTGGGGTCGATGGGGTACTTTTATTAATATTCCGCCATCGACCCTGCACACACACTCACTCGCTTTCATCGTTAGAGGGGCGATGGTGACGTTCTATTCACCCTCACCCCTCGCTACATACTTATTATATATACTACTGTATATACATATCCATGTTATTTTCTTAGGAGCCTAGTGGTTAGAGCATCTGTCTTGTTTTGCTCTTGCTTGAATCCCGGTAGAGCTTTGGCCTGAATTGGGACGCAAAGGTCTCAGAATGCCAGGAAAAAAAATACAAACCCAAGTTTTTAAAAATGGTTTACATTAACAGAGACACGAAAACAAAATGAATTACAGAACAGATACATGCAAACTCAGCCAACATCATAAAACAAGTCAACTATTATAGCTTAATTTTATATTTCTCTTTCCTTAGAAATCGACCTTAATAATTAACTTTCTTTCCAATCCATTTAGTAGTCTAAATATGGCACAAAATAGGGAAAATTGGAAAGGCTGTAGGTGAAGATGTTGAGCTGGTGTCTGAGTGGATTGGAGTTACAATAGTCCAAGTGTTTAGAGTAGTGGCGTATTGAGCCAAAGGCCATGGGTTCGAATCCCGCTCGTGACATCTTTCATCTCAACAAAGACATTACATAAAAAAAATATATTACAATACTGGAGAAGGCCGAACAACTAAAAATTTCAGTATTCAGCTACTTAACTTAATAAACAATGGATGTACGTTAAATATTGTTAAGCCAATGTGTTTCTCATATGGTTATCAGCGATGACAGATGCACCAAACCCTATCTGCAGTTTTACTTGACCAGTTAATGTTAAGACACCTACTTTTTCATCCTTACATACAAAGAATAATTCCTTTCCAATATTTAAACTAATTCACAAAATCCTCATTCTAGGCTTCTTTTGAGTTAAAAAAAAACTTGATTGAACAAAATTTCCCAGGTTTACCGCACCCCTAACAAAAGCGGGTCAAAGAACTGCAACACGCACATTTTATTCATTCATTCACTTCGACCAAGTGGAATTTTCACCACACCTAATTTCCATTTATCTGAGACCTTTACCAGCTAAGCATTGTTTATATTACAAATGTGTGATGCTTAGTGACTGTTAGTCGAAGACAATTCAGAAATGTTTATATTGCAATAGAATTTCCAAATGTCCCAATTGTTCTGCAACGGTTTTTGTAATGGAATACAGTATGAAAAATATATTGTAAAGTGGATTGACCTCTTGTCTGTGATGCCCAATAGAAAGTTTTGGACGTTAAGCCTTCTCGTAGGAGAGGACTTATTTTATTATTTTCTTGGGATGTAACCCTACTCTTCGTCTGGCTAATGGTGGTTCGTTGCAGTTTGCTGCGATTTCCTCAGGATTTTCCTTCGTGAATTTTGCTGTAAAGGCCACTTTTCATGCCCAATTATCAATTTACACACAAAAAAAAGAAGAAGAAAAAAGGCGGGAACCATAGATTGGAGATGTTGAAATGCACGAATTTAGTCATCAATGGTTGAAGGATTTTTTGAGCGTTTTGCTCCTTCCAGATCAAAATTTTCGCTTCAGAAGCCACTTACAGACCGTGCTTTCCCCTAAAGCATCATTCCTCACCATACACATCACAAATTTCCCTAGCATTTTGAATTGCGGTTTTCCCTTTGCAGTAATAAAAACCCATTAAACTATAAAAATACTATAAAATTTTTCTTCAATTTTAAATTAACAAAATACCTTATAAAAATTCTTGGACAAAATTGACGAATAAAAACACCTTTAATTCATTTTCAGCGTTTAAATAAAAATGATGAAATAAACTTCAAAACAGACAGATAAAATCAAATTATTAAAAAGCGCTATGAATTTATTTTACAATGTGATATTTTATTAATTAACTTTAAACATAAGATATATACTAGAATGTTAGAAAATTGCAACATACTTTAAAAGGAAGTTTGTCCGTAAGCTCTAATCCGAGCATTGTCATCCTTGCGACCCAGAAGAACAGAATATCGTGTCCGGTTATCATAGTGTTTAAAGGATAAAACTCGTTGAAGTTTTTATCCTGAAAAATTAATTAATTATTTTAAAAGTACACACAAAGTGATATAAGAATATACATTTTTTATCCATCCTAAACTTGAAAAAGGCAGAAGCGCTGAAGAAAACCAAGTATCGAGTACGTCGGAATCTCTTTTTACGGTGATTTCTCCTTCTAAAGATTTTCGGGCAATATTCAACGCTTTATTCTCGTCCCGAGCTGCTACCCATAAGTCATTCAGCCCATTTCCGCAGTGGTAAAAAGGCAACTGGTGCCCCCACCATAGCTGTCTTGAAATACACCAATCTCTAAAAAAATTCGCATTAAAAAAATTAGAAAATTATTCTCGTGCAATTAATGATAAAATTACTTGCTTTATTCCATCTAACCAATTAAACCAGTTTTTGTTATATCTGTCGGGTGTGATGGTCAATTGTCCTGTTCTGACGGCGTCCGCTGCTCTGGCTGCCATGTCGTGACATTTAACAAACCTTTCAATCACAACATATTTTCTATTTCAATTTTAAAATTAAAATACGGTTTTGTATAATTAATTGTACCATTGTGGTTTAATAATAAATTCGATCACATCTTTTGATCTAGAACAAATTGGAAGTTGAAAACTGTGAGGTTTGATAGATCTCAACAACCCTTTCTCTTCTAGTGCTTTAATCAGTGTTTGTCGAGCATGGAATCTATGAATACCCTAGAAATTAAACTTTCAATTAATAATTAAATTCAATAAAAAAAAGAAAACTTATTTGTAGTGAATATTACTTACTGAAAATTCAAAACATTTATCAGAAAGATAGCCATTTTCATTGATAACAGTTTTAATTGGTAAATTATGCCTTTTTGCTATTAAAAAGTCTTTTGGATCATGCGCTGGAGTTATTTTAACAGCTCCTATATGAGAACAGTTAAAAAAAAGAAGTCAATTAGTTTGTAGGAGAAAATGGCCTAAATGGAGATTCAATTAATAAAGAAATTGAATTGTTTAACGACCTGTTCCAAATTTTGGATCAACAGTATCATCCGATATTACAGGTAAAACGCATCCGTTAAAAGGGTGGATGACATTTTTCCCAATAAAATTAATGTAACGTTCATCGTCAGGATGTACAGCTACAGCTACGTCACCGAGCATGGTCTCAACTCTTGTCGTAGAAACGATGATTTCTTCATCTGAAATAAACAGTCCTGGTCAAAATGGTTCAAATTAGGAAAATAACCGACATACTCGAATCCTGGATTTTATATGAAAAATCAATTATTTGTCCAAACGTGACTGGCTCGTCGAACCCTTGAACTGATATTTTTGTCGGCCCGTCAATTAAGACATGTTCCACTTCTATGTCAGATATTGTCGTTTTAAGAGCGCACGACCAGTTTAAAATTGTTTCGTCTCTATATATTAAACCTTTATCCCAAAGTTTAAAAAGAGCTTCCATGACAGAATTACTTTGCAACTGAAAAATTTATATTAAAAAAAAAAAAAAAAAATTTATAAAATTATTTTTGAATTTTTCGCTACCTCGTCCAGAGTGAATATTTCTTTCGACCAATCTAACGATGCGCCAAGTTTTCTCATTTGTTCATTAATCGTTACGCTCTTGCTGTTTTTCCAGTCCCACACGCATTGTAGAAATTTCTCACGGCCGATTTCGTTTGAAGTTTGTTTCAATTTATGCTGAATTTCTCGGTCGACTACAGCCTGAGTTGCAATACCGGCATGGTCAGTGCCTGGCACCCATAAAACCTTTTTCCCAAGCATTCTTTGGCTGAAATTGAAAACTAACTGTACGCCAAGTCTTTCAATTTTAATTTGACGACCGATTTAAAAAAGATGCACTTTAAACAATCTATATTTCTTATTTTACAGAGATTTTTAATTTTTAAATAAAATTAGTTCTTACTGCCTTGCAACTGCATCTTGAATGGAAATAGTGAGAGCATGTCCAATGTGAAGGGTTCCTGTGACATTGGGTGGTGGTAAAATCATGGAGAAATTTCCATCGTTTGACGCTTTCGGCTGGAAAGCTCCCGAGCTTTCCCACTCCTCGTAGACATTCTTCTCGATATCCTTAGTATACGATTTTGGAAATGAAGATAGTCCTGAAGAAGAGATAGATTGTGATCTGATTAAAAATCAATTTATAGTTTGGTCATTCTCATCAATTTGTCATCTTATCATCGATCTATTTTGGCATGTAAGACACGTTTTGGCTTCTCGCCATCTTCAGTGGTGGGTTTTATTTTAACTTTAATGATTGTTTTAAGGAGAGATGTTGGCGAATGGCTTACAAGTGTTTGACAGACCGAAATGATGAGGAACGACCAAACTACAGGTTTATCACCGTGCAAGCTTTATTCATCATTATGTTGCTGAACATATTATTTTATAGATTTTATTGAAAGATGTTAATAACGATAATAACCAAGCCAATCAAAGAGAAAACTACAAAATTAGGCATTATCTACCTCTTTTGAGTAAAAATTTCCGGGCTGAATAAGTCTTTTGGTTTAGTTTTAAAACCAAAAAAGACATGTTTTCTCCGTGGCTGGATCACATTTAGTTTAAATACGTAGTTTTTATTTTGAAGGAAAAAACCGGCGGAGAATCCGGCGAGATAAAATTCAAAACAAAGAAACCTAGTGTAACCTTTCATATTTTTGATTAGATAGTGTACATGGGACCTCAATACATCAGTGACGTCATATTTCAAGAAAGTAAGCTAAATCTGGCCGTAAATAAGAAAACAGAATAAGGCTATCGAGTTAAAAAAAGTTTGTAAATCCACAAATATGTACATAATTGACGCACTTGGTGGGCTTCTGGCCACAACGGTTTAGGCATCGACCACCTTTCATCACTGTAAAGTTTAGTTCAAGGGTTCGAATCCATCGGCCCTGCATTTGAACTCGACGTGCTAACAAATGTCCCTCCCCGCCAAAAAAAAAGAAGGGCACCCTGAGGGTTGATACGTATATTGTTGAAATATTTTTCTTTTTTTTTCCAATCTACCTTTTGTAAAGAAAAATGTTTAAACTGAGAAGGCTGATCAATCACCAAAGAAAATATGCATACCGTTGATATCTCCTGTTGTGAACTCTCGTAGAAAGACAAAACTGACAAATTTTCCTCTTGTCCTTTGGAAAACTGAAGATAAAATCTAAGCTTAAATATCATTAAAAATTCAACTGACTGTCCTTGCTGGGTGACGCTCAGGCAGGCCACATAAAAAAATCGACAATTTAAATTTTCAGATGACTTTAATTATGAAAGCATGATGTGAATCAACAGGACGATTGAATTTTTCCGCTTTTGATAGTTAATTCCTGGTTCCACTGTAATTATTTGTATTAGGCGTTTAATTCAGTAAGTATGGGAAGAATAAGTGTGCGTGTGCGTGTGTGCGTGTGCGCGCGTGTGCGTACGCGAAGAAGATTGGTTTTTCATCTAACCTTCAAGGTAGAAATGATCCAGGGTACGAGGAAGAAACAAGAAAAGATTTTCTTTGCTCGCATGTCTTTAGCCTTATTTATTTTCAGTGGTAATATTCAGAATTATTTTCATTTCTGAAGAAACTGTGTTGTTATTAATTATTATTTTACGCCAAGAAGATCTCTCTTGAGTTGCTTTGGTCAGGAGTAGTTGGGTCCTTTACATAGCCCGAGCCCTAGATATGCCGAGCTCTACCATTCACGATGGTCTACAGCGGTTTAGGGTCACCAGAAGGTTTGATCGAAGAGAGGGTAGTTGTCGACCACGACGTACGACGGCTACAGACTATCATTTTATTGCTAGATAGGTAGTCAACTCCATATGGTTGTGAGCTCTAAAACAGTCATCAGAAGGCTCTAGACGTCCCGGATCGTGCGCGGAGAAGACGTTGTGCTTTGGTTCGTGTCATTTTCTATTTCAACAGTCAGTTATGGTATGGGGTGGAATCAACGTCCATGCCCTTACCGGACTAATTATCATGCGGAATGATCTTTGCATGCACTGACGTACTTCGAGAAAGTATGTTTCTATTTGTTTAACGACAACTTTTTGATTAATGCACGATCATGTTGGACTGCACGTAGCTCGATTTGTGACTACCTGGAAGGTAATACGTGTTAATAAAAGCAATAAATTATTAATTAAATTTTGTCTATCGGAGAATTTTCTTTCAAAACCATCATAATTAAACAATCTTTATTAAAAATCATGAATTTATTACCTATCTCCGGTTAATTTGGTTTACAATTAAAATAAATATGTTTTTATTACTAGAAGGATAAAAATCCATACACTTTGGAATATGAAATATGAGTGTCCTTGAGTTGAATTATACTCTGGTATGTAAATAAAATAAATAATAGGCTATTACTTTAATTTCTCCTCTTTCATAAAACCATAAAAAACATATTTATTCAACTGAGCCTTTTTTAAACATGCGACTCCGGTCATATCAGTGCCAAAAATTCCCACTCATTCGTTCATTATCATTGCTAGACTTACACTAAATGACTTTCCAACTAATTTAAAAACAACGGAAAGCTCATTTTTGAAATAAGCCTTGCGTTCATAATAGCTGCTATAAATTACACGAGATCCGTGACACAGGAGTAAGGAATTTCACCGTCATATGTTTGTAAAAACTTAGATAAAGATAAAAATATAGATTCTACACATGGTTTGTTGCTAATTTTATTGAAAAGACATATTAAAGAAAAAGTTTTAGTTCTACTAAAAAAAGTATGGTTTTGTATATTCAAGTTTAATTTGGATGACATTAATGGACTGTTACTTCAGCCCTCCCAACAAGCTCCTGATTGTGGTTCCAGATCATTTTTGGTCTGACTACCCTTGTCGTATTGGAAAGTCAGCCTCCATTTTTAACCAAAATTATTATTAAAAACTGAAGACGCAAGAAGCCGAAACACATTTGACGGACCAAAACAGAAATAACAGGCAAATCTCAATTTTGATCCTCGTTGTCTTTTGCCCATCAGAACCACTACAAAAGATGGTGAGGGGTCGAAACGTATATGACTACCAAAAAAGAAGGGTTAGGTAGGTTAACAAAGGAAAAACGGAGAGAGACCAAAACCCTTCTTGCGTGTAAGTAGACGTAAGTGAGTGCAAGTATATCGAAATGATGAACATTGACTACAGGACACCACTCTAAACACGACACACAAGAATGACACATCTACACAGAAAACAAACATTTTATGCGCTGAAGATGATCTCAATAAAGTTCGAAACGTTGACACGATAAACTGTTTTTTAAATCTACGTCACAGAACGCATCTCAGGATCTCCAGATAATCTTTGACTACAGGGTTTTGAGATTCCCTCTTGACCCCTGATTGGTGATGAACATTCGATCGTTTCCGTTCATTTGTTATCCATTTCCTCGTTATTCACCAGATCCATCAGTGAAGATGACATGAAGCCTGCACGCGTCTGACAAACCAATGACCTAGAGTCGATGAACCTGTAAGTTTGGCCTTTTCCGATCTTCCGATCTTTGTGGTGAGCAAGGTTATTCTGACCACTCCTCCGCGACACTCAACGTTAAGTCTTCCTGTAAGGCAGGAGTTACGGAATAAATTATACAATAAAATCAAGATTATTTAGAGATGAGCTTTAGGAAAAAAATTCTTTATCATGTCAACGTTTCGATCTTCATTGAGATCATCTTCAGGGCTCAAAGTGTACGTCTTCTGCGTAGATGTGTCATTCTTATGTCTCGGGTTGAGAGTGCCATAATAAAATTAAGGTAGCAGATTTATTGAAAATTGCTTGACTCACTTTGACTAGATTTGGCTTATTTCAAAGAATAATAAATTTATGTTTTTCAGGGCTCATAGAAAGTATATTTTGTCGTATGATTATTCAGAGATTGTGAGATGCGGTCTGGTGTGATGTAGGTTTTGGAAAAACATTTTCTTTATCTTACCAACGTTTCGATCTTTATTGAGACCATCTCCAGGGCTTGGGATTTATAAACATTGCTTACATTTAAATTGTTTAAATTTAAACAATGTTTGCAAATCCCAGGCCCTGAAGATGGTTTCAATAAAGATCGAAACGTTGGCACGACAAAGAAAATGTTTTTCTGAAACCTACACCACACCAGATCGCATCTCACGATTTCTGAATAATCATAGACTAACGTTGCCTAATCACCATACTTTAAATAATTATGTTCAGTTGTTTTTCTATTTTTTAACTACACCTCTCCTTAATGTCGAACATTTATTATTCAAGAGAATATCCAGGTTCAGGTATCTTTTCAATATCAAAAATAGATTTTGAAAAGAGATTTCTTAAATATGTATATTATTTATTGCATTGTGCAATTATTTAGATAGACTAAACCCGCAATACTTGTAAGTCATGCCGAACTGTAGGCCTATCGAACTGTTCATGGCTTCTTTTCCCATGAAACTCTCTGAACTTTGAAAAAAAAAAAAAAAAAAAAAAAAAAAAAAAAAATATATATATATATATATATATATA
>CM077111.1:12878138-12909211 GCA_039619505.1 Cimex hemipterus | reverse complement strand
ATATATATATATATATATATATATATATATATAATTTTTGTTCTCGCCTAAATTTAAGCCTAAAACTCAATTTGTTGTGATTAGTGACCTTTAATCGATAATTATTGAGATACCGTGAAATGCGGTCTGGTGTGATGTAGGTTTCAGAAAAACATTTTCCTTTTCGTGCTAACGTTTCGACCTTTATTGAGATCGTCTTCAGGGCTCCGGATTTGCAAACATATTTTTTTTTTTTTAGAAATACTTTGATTGATTATATAAAAAATATATATTTTGCATTGTATAAATTCACTTTTTTCCGATCCTTCATGCATTTAAAACTTTAAATTTAAAGAATGGTTGTAAATCCCAGGCCCTGAAGATGAGCTCAATAAAGATCGAAACGTCGGCAAAATAAAGGAAATGTTCTTCTAAATCTACATCACGCCAGGCAGCATCTCACGATCTCCAAATAATCATTAATTAACGGTCACTAAACACCACATATTTTTACAGTATACATTTAAAAAAAGTTCCTCTAATCAGGTATAAATAATGGTTTTGAGGAACTTTTTGGTTGACTTGAGGAAGGAAAAGTTTTTCTGAAACCTACATCACACCAGACTGCATCTCACGATCTCGGAATAATCATCGATCAACGATCACTAATCACCACACATTTTGCTGTATGTTTTGTTCTTGTAAACATTATATCTTTATTTATTATTTTACTATGACACATTCTATCTAGGAATGTTCTTGATTAAGGGAAGAAAGATTTTTAAAAACATAAGATGACTATATCCCAAGTGTTTTCCATTTGTTCTTTACCAAATTTTATTTCAAAATAGATAGGTTTTCTTGGCCGGTAAAGGAGACCAGTTTTTAATAAATAGGACAAAGAAAAGGTCCAGAGAGAGAGCAGGAAATACTATCTCAGTTTATAATCTACATAATTTGATTTTCAATAATGGAGGAATGGCGAAGGGGGACCTTTCTTCCGGATTTGCATTTTCACCGCGGCATATTTGCATTTTCGTATGTATTAAACCCATTATAATTTCTGTGGCTTTTTTTCCTACCGTCAAGTTGAAAATGGTTTCCGTATGTGACGAAACGTGAATCATCCCTGTACAAACACAAGGTTTAAAATTAAAAAGAGAACCGCACGAAGGGAATTATTACAAGGTTTGAAGAAAACATTGAAAACGACGGTTTAATCAATAATTCCAGCTTAACGAGTCAAATTAAGCGTCTGACGTGGTTTCGTGCGAAGAAACAGTTAAGCTATCACGAAATGGTCTATTTCAGCGGTTTAAGCGTTTATCTGTCCGCCTATAAAGATTTTTTTTCTTAGCCAATAATCGTCTTTATCTTCTTAATATTTTTTAAAATATATAACAAAAACAAATCGCTTAAATGACTGTCCCTTATATCGAAGCATCATAAGTACTTCAGCACTTCAATCTTCAACCTGAGTTTTTAATGGAGAAAGTTTAGAATCATCGTCAAGCCGTAATACTCGTGTAACTCTGGAGACCGGTACAAAGGCGGCCTACGTTTATTACAGAAAGGGATGATCGATATCCAAGATTGCAAGTCTTGTAGCAAACACCCTCCTCACCCTTCATACAATCGAATTGTGTAACGTTACAATGTAACAATGTTTTTGTATCGTAACGTAGAAAACGTCATTCTTGGCTGTTTATATTCCTTTTCCACCTAGTGATTTTTCGTTTACATCTATATTTTTAATAAAGAAATATTTTATTTTTTGATTTATAATTTAAATTAACACTTTCACTGGCTTTTAACATGTAAAACATTAAATGTATATAAAGTAAAACTGCTGTTAAGCTCGGGAAAGATACATATTTTCCCCTGACCGTGTGGTGGCAAGAACACCGCATCCTTTGAAATACTTCGTTCATACCTAACCAACCTTCAGAGTCCTCCAAAGACTCTACTTTGATTATTGTCTTCCGGGAGTGGGAGTACGACAGGGTAGCGTATTTGAACCTATCGTTTACTTCCTCTACACCGCAGATATCCCAACTTCACCGTCCACCGTCCTTGCAACCTTTGCCGATGATACAGCTGTACTGTCCACTAATCCCGATACGACAATTGCTTCGAAGGAGCTCCAGCTGTCCTGGAAAACACTGGAGTATAGAACTTTCCCCCTATACTTGTTACAGCTTCCTTACTGCAGCTGCACGTACGTTGGCGGTAGCTCAGTGGAGAAGGGGGGGAACGTGTTTAAGGGAGAGACAAGTGATGGTGGGTGAGGAGGTGAAAGTTTATATACAGGTGTTATGTTGAGCGCCACGGTATTTTTGGGGAAGGGTAAATACCGAAACCAGGGGATAAAAGGAAAAGAAGAGTTGGACAATAGGACGAAGGGAAAGGGGGTGGGTAGCGATACAGCGCTTCTGGTTCTCGTCTTCCTGATAATGCTTCCAACCAGGATGATGGGAGCCAAATAATGAAGTTTTCCTGCTTCTATCCACGTTACTTCATTAAGATAAGCAAGATGCCTTAAAGTAATACCTTACTTAGGCCTTAAAACTACGATAAAAAAATGAATCTTAATTATAACTATTCTATTTTCAACAAACAAATCCTTCTCAAATAAAAGCCATCAAAGGCCAGAACTTATACTTAATGTCACTAGTCCGGGATTATCAGGCCTCATAAGAAGTCGGAGATGTGTGCACTCCCGAGATTATTCCACACTTGCCGGGATCAGCCAATTCCTCTTCCTAGGACCTCTTCGAACTCACGGAGAGGTTCACAAACCGCACACGCATACACTTAAAACAAAACACAACAACAATATTCTTTTCGTCGCGGAGACACCTCTTCCTCGGAACGTCTATCCCCAACTGTTCCCTTGTTTTTTTCTCTGCTTTCTTTTTTTCTTTGTTTTTTCCAATCCAGGATCCAGTGCCACCCCGATCAGGATCTTACCGGCCGCGGATTGCTTCCTGCTTCTCGCGCGTCTCTTCTCGGCTCATCCCGCCACTATTTAAACTTTATTATTTTTTTCCCGAGAAGAAGGAAAAATGTAATATACATTCCTATTCCTTGCTCTACTCCTCAACCTTTCCTTTCCCTCTCGGGACGGGTGCATTCCTCAGAATTCCCGTGTGGATTGTCAGTTGCATCTTTAAAATAATGATGTACCACGGGGGTGATTCCAAGTAGTCCCAATTGACGTTCGACTCGAGGCTTGCAAAAAACCATGTAACTTAGGTGAGTTTACCGGCCAACCGGAGCCGAAGATAGTGCCTTCTATATCTCTCTAGGAGTGGTGAAAGGCACGGCTAAAAAACTATGCAAGGAACCATAAAACAACGCATGCGTATGGATTAGCTCTTTTGAGAGTACATCTGAATTTGGCTAGCATTGCACCACATCGCGAGCCCAGGCATGGGACAAGTCTTTGCATGTAAAATCATCCTCTTAGAGAACACTAGGCATCTGAGAGTCATTCGAGAATATGTTCGGACGTTAAAGATCCTCATGGGTCTCAACATCCATATGCGTATAGGAAAAGCAAAAGCATCCGTCACTCACCCGGCTGTAACTTTGAATTCCATCTAGACTCAAGATTTACCTGGAACTAACGTACACTAAAACGACATGAATTAAACAAACATTTCGGATTACTCTTCAGACTGATGTTCACATCGCTAACATTTCAACAAAAAAACAAACCGACAATCTACAAGACAAGACTAAAACCAATCTGGACGGACTAGAATTGTGGGGCACCACCGCCAACCTTCCAGCACCAAAGAATACATTCCAACCAACCCGAAGTTTTCATAACCATAGACAATGCTCCTTACTGCATCTCCAACTTCACCATTGACAATGACCACAAAAGACACTTTGTAAATCAATTAATAGTAGCCAAATTTTCTAAATTGCAGGAGAAACTCTCCACTTACCCAAATAGACTTGTTCAAACCTTATCCAATTGAAACCACCCACCAGGCGACTGACGAGGAGATCGCCTCGGGACCTGCTAAATGAAGATTAATCTTCGTTAGTTGGAGGAACAACAATGGTTGTTAGCTCCCTCACGATACACGATCTATGCCATTTGTAATTGTAAATCAACCTCAATACATAATGTGAATAAAGTATAGGTTGTGGTAAATATAAAAAAAATAATTAAGAAATTACTGCTTTCATTTTACTGGAGAGCACTTGGAGTTTTCTTTTTTTTTTTGACAAAGTATGATTTTACAAAATCTAAAACTGAAACCAAATGAGACGACCAGGAGTGGATTATTTGTGTGCTTGTATTATTTCATGGACACCAGAAATTACTTCCAAAAACGATTCTGCTATGAAAAATTTCTATTTTTTAAATTTTGTATTCACTTTGTACATTATCGATTATTTTTATGCTTTTGTTTTGTTTTACATGGCAGATACAAATCCGAAGGTTTTGGTTGCCAGGGCTCTACCTGTGAACACGTCTTCTTCGGAAATTTTACGCAAGAAGAACAGAGTTTTGTTTGAGCTTACTGAAAAGCCTCAAGCATTTTTCTTAATTATAATTTTAAAGACATAAACGGAGACGCTTTATGCTACGTGTCCTTTTCACAAGGGAAAAACCGTTTTGTACGCCTTATTAATGCAAAGCAGTGGTTGGGACGTGAGCGAAGTCGGCAATGACAGTCCTTTTGGAATTTTTATGAAAGATATTCCCAAGGATAATTGACGAGGCCTATGAACAGTAAGAGAAAATTAAATTTGTATCATTTATAGTCAATCTCTATGCAGAATCTATAATTTTTAACCGTTCTCTAGACGCAGCATTCATTATGGAACCTCACGGAACAAACGAAGTTAAAAGATCACAACGCAGGGGGCCGAGATAGAATTTCCCATGAATTTTTTAAATATGCTCCACGTCAGTTCCAAGAACATCTTGTTTGCTTTTATAACTATGTTTATGAATATGGTTCAGTCCATTCTTCATTTGGGGAAAACGATTATTTCCCCTCTATTTAAGCAAGGGGATAGAAAAATAGAAAAGATCCCACTAAATTCAAAGGTATTTGTATGAATGGTGTGGCCAAGATTTTTTCTCGCTTATTGCTTAGAAGGATAGAAATTTATGTTGATACCATCGGTGTACTAGGTGAAAGTCAAATGGGTTGAAGAGAAGGGCTTTCAGTTCAATCTGTCAGCATTGGCCAATGTAGTCAATTTAAGGCTGTTGAAACCAAAACAGAAATACTGCTTATCCACTTCTGAAACTAGGTTTTTTTTTTATCTCAACCAATATTTACATAAAGATTAATTAATTGAAACTATTTATTTGGTCAAGCGGACCACGAAATCTAATGGATTTAATAAGTAAAATGAAGTATATCTACACGAAAGCTCTCCGTAGGATCGAATAGATTATACGACATTTGAAAAGTGGCAAAAAGGAGGAGGGAAAATTCAAAGTGGGATTGAGATGGGAAGTTGGTGTCCGAATGGAGTGATAGCCAAGCGGTACAGCAGCGGCGTACCGAAGGTCGTGGGTTCGAATCCCGCTCGTGGCACTGGCTTTTTTATCTCCACCAATACCTTAAATAAAGGTTATATAATTTCTAAGGAAAAATTTTACTGAAAACTAATTACAATTGAATGTCACTAATGAATTAGAAAGAAACAAGTTGGATTGAGAAAGGAAGGATCATTGTAAGACGTATTTAAAAAAAATCGTTTTTCGTTATTAATCAAGAATAAAAATTCGCAAAGCCTAGTTGAAAAGCTTTGTATAACTTTTTTGAAAACCTTCAAAGGCCACGGCCTTTGGCACATGTATTGCAATTTAACAGAATACGATTCCCTGAATTTTCCCATTATCCAATGGAATGATTTTAAAATTTTAAAATTTAACACCAAAATAATTCATATTGGGCAGCTGATTTAAGTTTAATTAAAAATTCCCCGTTTCGTACAGATTGTTGATGAAACGCGGAAGAAATGTTTCAACACCGTTGTTAATTACTTACAAAGTATGTTCCAAGTCAATCTTTTTTGAAGATAGGACGAAGTTTATTTTGGTATAATGTACTTTCCCTCCGTAATATTGTCTTTTCTTATAAAGTTTCCGAACGTTCTGAGAAAAAAAAAGGTGAAAGGTTTTGGCCGAGAGAACTTTTCTTTATCCAAGTCATAACCTATTGCAACGCCTCGCATTTTTCTGAGGTTTTTCACAGGCAGGGTATAGCAATAATTTATATATTTTACTAAAAAAAAACTTAAAAAACTAGTCAATTGCAAGATCAACTATTGATTTTACAATGACTGGATTATTCGGATCGATTAATATAATTAAGTTGGTAATACCTTGTATTATTTCAACAATATTGAATCTTAGTCCTTTTTAATTTTCTTACCAGTGACGGACTTTTAATAAGTACACTTCATGAAAAAGTCCTCCTTTTTTTAAAAAGCAAACTTTGCAATGTCAGTTGAGACATTATATATTTTGAAGTCCCATTGTAAGTCGTGATTGTCAACGACAACCGTGTTTCGTTCCAAATCCAAATTGATGATTGGGAATTAAGTTTTCAGAATGGAATATGGGAATTGGTCTTTCAAGGAGGAGACGCTCAAAGATTTCGGATAAAAAAATGAAGGAGGCTTTATTGGGATAAGCGCATGGGACACAGGGGATTTTTGTAGTTTTGGTATTGGGAATATTGAATATAGTTTCCACTAGATAGGGAAATAGATGTGCGAAATAACAGTTATTTTTACAGTATATTTTTTGGTAGATTTCTTAGGATTTTAGATAAAATCGTGGCCCGGGATTCCCGGGAAAGGCGGGGCATCTGAGATGTCTGTGGGGTGGATGGGGTGGAGGTAGAGGAGTCAAGAATTTAGCGATGCCATCTGAGTGTGAAAAGACGTTCAGATAAGGTTGGGGAGTAAAAATTGTGGAAAGGTGGTAGGAAAGGAACTGACACTTTTCTGCATCGGAGAAGGTAGTTTATGTTGCCCTTCCTAGTATCTAGCAAATGGGAGTTGTCTTGTGCGCATAAGGATTCGAAGTATGACTGAAACTGGGGTGAACGGTGATTAGATAGTTCGAGTTTCAAATCGTAAGTGAGATGGTTAAGTGTGCTTCATCAGAAGGGCGTTGCCATCGCAACCTTGTTCTTCGTTTGGAGGTTATAAGTGAACGAATATTTTCGTTCCGGACTCTTGGCCATAGGATGACCAGAGGATCTTTAACGTCCGTACCTGGGCTATATGGAGCCCTTACCGGACGTGGCCGATTCTCAAAATGAGAGCTTACGCATCTCCGCCTGAGCGTTGATGTAGAGGCTTCGCACCCCTAAGGGCTGTTACCACCTCGCTCTCATCTTGTCCGAATTGGAATGTCGCATGTAAAGGGCTAGCAAGTCGAAATACATCGGCCTGCTCTCCCGCACACTCCCTAGATAGAGAAGACGAACTCTATCTCTCTGAGTGTGGAGGCTTCCCCAGCGTAGAAACTTTCGAGAACGCCCCGACAACGGTTTCGGATTTAAGTGAGATTGCTACCCACCCCCTAGATGAGCACTGCCTACGGTCAAAAGAGCTCATCTCGTGCTCAGCGTACACCTGTCATGCGCATTCGAGGGATACCATAAACCAAGCCTAGGTGGTCCGATCCTTCACTTCCCCAGAGGAACCACCCCGGTCATACGCACAACTGTGCAAAGCACACACTATCTCAAAGCACCGCTGATTCACTATCCTCACCTAGCGCTCACTCACGCATTCGAAGGGCTATCATTACGTGGGTGATCATTACGTCTCAACGCTATAAGTGAACGAATAACCTAACATCGAATTTTTAACGTATTTTAATTGCAACTAAATTATAGGTACTTCGGTCATTTCCCATCGTTTTGGTCTGCCTACCGCTGGTTTGTCATATCCCACATTGCCATTTTCACTAGTTAGTTGGTCAAGTTATAAGAAGGTTGAGGCAAGACAACAGACAGCAATGATGGCGTAATGGCATACGCGTCTGACGGACCAAAACCAGTGAGGGTAGAAATAACAAATGACTAAACTACCGGTCATCATCCGGCAGCATCAAGGAGAACTCTCACAAATTTTAGAAATCACACTGCAGGCAGGTTTAAGGTTAGGATTTCTTTGAAGTCATAAGGAGGACTTCCAGTAGATTGTCTTCATTCTCATTAATCTAGAATGCCTAGGCAGTATTACTGACCAAGCTGTTGTATGTTTCAGCTCTTAGCACATTGGCTTTTCCCTTCGATTGGATGTTTACTGTTAGGTTTCTTAACCTCCGATTCTTCGGCAGGCCGAATGGCGTCCCGGTGGCTTCACGGACGTGGTGGTAGGTCTTGGGATAGTGTAGCAGTTTAACCCGGGACTCGTTAAACCACATTTACAATGGTCGCACCTTACTAGCAGATATCATCATGTTTTCCAACATGAATTTTTGGGAATCGTCCTAATGGTTTTAATGTTTGGGAATTGTCGTAGGTTGAAATTTGCATTAAACAGATTTTTAATATTTCGTCAATTATAATATAATTGGCATTTAATTTTGGTCTTTTTTCTATTGATATCTTTTTAATGGTGAAAAATCTGATGTCTTCTTCATTTACCTCGTGTCGTACTGTAGATCCGGTAAACTATAAGTTTTTCTTCAGCCTTTTGGATGTGAAATGAGAAAATTCATGGCGGATCTACGGGGAAAAAATCGATTATCATCTCGGGGGCAAGTTTTTACTTTGACGCTTATGATTACAAATTCACCACCCGGTCTTCTGTATACATTTCTCCCTCGATATCACCCTTATATTGGTTATGGCCGGATAAACAGTTTGAGGGGTTGTGAACCCGAGGCTCAAATAGCACGTTTACAACCTTTTGAATGCTTTTCCTCTTTTTTTACATTCTTTCAAAATGACAGGAATTATTTTTTAAAAAACTGTTATGTGTTTTAGAATAAAACTAAATGATTGTAAATTAAAAAAGAAAAAAAGAAAAGTTTGATTTAATTTTGATCGTTATGCTCATAGTTTCGTCATCAAGAATAAAGACTTAAATTATTAGTTTTTTGTATAAGTCGAAGATATTGGAACAAAACCAAATTTGAATTATTACAATAGGTACATTTGTAAGTTTTTAAATAAGCCCGGATTTGAAATTTCTAAATATATTTTCAGAATCGTTCTTTATAAAAAGTACAGCAGGAAACCCTGCCCAGACTTATTAATGTGATCATTATTAATGCCTGAAGCTCCGATCTTTTCCCAGATAATTACAAAAGTACATTAAGGAGGAGGGGGCAAACTTGTAACTGCATCCTCCGAGGGCGGTTTTTAACAAGAGCATTAATCATAAGAAAGGAGCTTTTGCGTGATTAGCCAACCCCCTAACTTATCCCAGTTATTAATTTTGTGCTTTGAATAAAGAGACTAATTAATGCCCGTCGGTCTAAACCTATAATGTTTACTATGTGATATTAAATCCAGGTACGGAACGGTTTTAAATTATGCCGGCGGATAACAGATTACAACTTTGTTATCCAAACATCCAGGTCCGGCGGGAGCTTCGGCTATTAAGATTATCGATTTTAATTTTGAAAACTGAAAAGTATGAATTTATTTAAGAATTATTCAGATATCGTGAGATGAGGTCTGGTGTGATGTAGGTATCAGAAAAACAGTTTCTTTATCGTGCTAACGTTTCGATCTGTTATTGAGATCATCTTCAGAGCCTGGGATTTACAAACGTAGTTTACATTTAGAAAATACATATAAAATGTGTTAAAGTGAATTTATACAATGCAAAAAATATATTACATCCTTCCCCACCACTTCAAAATCCGACAGATATAAACATTAAACAGTAAAATCTCACTGGCAATCTCAACACGACACGCAATAATGGCACAACTACACAGAAGACAAACACTTTGAGTGAGTAGAAATAATTTGATGGAATATAAAATATATTTTTCGCATTGTATAAATTCACTTTAACACCTTCTGGATGTATTTTCTAAATGTAAACTATGTTTTTAAATCCCAGGCCCTGAAGATGATCTCAATAAAGTTCGAAACGTTGGCACGATATAGAAAATATTTTTCTGATACCTACATCACACCAGACCGCATCTCACGATATCTGAATAATTATCCATTAACGGTCACTAATCTCTACTTATTTAAGAATTTTCTACTTTCAGTACGTTTTAAGATATTGAACAACAGAACTATTTCCATTTATTTAAAATTGTATCATGAGCTTAGGTGGCCGCAGGGTTAAGGGGAAGACAAAAATTACAAAAACTTTATCGTGCTAAGGAAACAAACTACAAGTTTTGCCATTACAGGTCAAGAAGTGTACAAATTAATTGATTTTTATCTCACTAATTAATACACAAAAAACTCCTCAAAATCATAAAAAGCATTAACACTGACGAATTTTGTTAAGTTTAATTTTTTTTTTCAGGTAAAAGTTTGATATCATCTGGTAGGTTATTAAAAAAAATATAGCCCAATATTTACAAGCATTTTAACATATTTTTAAATTTCAAACCTTCAAGAACTATTTTATTACAGTTTCTCGTATAATGATTATATACAGAATTAATTTTTTTAAAAAAAGTTTCACTTCGTAACAATACGTTACATTATTGTATGGTAAAAGCTGGGAAAAAATTGGTTCAATTTATTAAAATGATTCTTTTCAACATTCCCTATAAATTGAATTTCTAAAATTCTCATAGTTTTTAGTAGTTTTTTGAAGATTATTTTAGCATAACTAGACTAAACGGAGCAATAAGGCATAAAAAATATATCCTGGGGAAACAAGAACAATCAACATCAAACCATTACATTTCGTAGTACGATTGACCAAGTAAATGTTTTTCAATTAATTAATCTTTTACTGTAACTGCTGAAATGAAAATGTGGTGTCACGAGCGGGATTCGAACCCACGATCTTCTGCTTGATTGGCTGCTGTTCTACCGATTGAACTATCATGACGTCGATCCACTGTGGCATTATTTCAACCAACCTTACATGAAAAGATCAATTAATTAAAACTCTTTGAGACACGTTACATTTGAGAATTCTCAGTAAAAATAATTTTTTGCTAAGTTCGGATGCGAAAAATTGACAATGTTCATCCCAAAAAAGATGACAAGGCGATTCTTCTCTGTAAAGTGTAAGGTAAAGGTTCTGGGTTCGAATTCGAACTCGACACAACGGACTTTTTTCAAAAACACTAGAGACCCAGATAGTTCATATAACTTAGTACAGAAAATTTCTTAAATTTTACACAAATTTTACAAAATTTGCCACACAAAGGCTTACTTTACTTGCTACTATTACACCGCGCTGTACTCAGGACAATAATTAAAGTTATTCAAACGTCTTTTTTATCTTCCTAGTTTCTATTGGCCCATTAGTCTCATTGTTAATATTGTAGAAAAACTCCTTCTCCGACAATCATTGCCCATAATTGAAAATTATAATATTATACCAAATCAGTTTGGATTCCGCTCATCTCGCTCCACAACTCAACAGGTGCATCGCGTTGCTGACAATATCCTCTTACCTTGAACAAAAGCAGTATTGCTTGAGTGATTTTGAAGAAGGCTTCGATCCAGTCTGGTACTAGGGCGTGCTTTGAAAACTGAAAAACATCCTACCTAATATTTCGTACTGAAATCAAAACGGACCGATTTTGCCGAATCATACACACCAGGGGTGTTTCTTACGGAAGGATACTAGGCCCATTTCTATTTTTTATATACACCTACAATTCCTGTACATGTTGACATTTCAAAATGCGTTGATGACAGAGATTCTCACGCTTAGTTCGGACCCCTTCATAAACACTCAACACTTACACCTAAATGAATTAACAGTATACTTGACAAAGTAGAGAATGAAGTTAAACCCAACGAAAAGCGTACAGATTAATTTTACCCTATGTAAAAGTATCTATTGTCCGGTGAGTATAAATGGAACCCTATTGCCTACCTTTGTGCTTTACCATAAACTTTCATGAACTTTTCGTGGATAAACGACAGACTTGGAATCCCTACCCAAGGCTGAGAAAATATAGGTATTTTTGACTAATTCACTTGTTTATTTTTAATCTATGTTTTTAAAACACATCCATAACAAAAACTTAACAATATTATAACTAATTTTTCCTTTCGCACTCTTGTCTCTGTAGTTCTTTCTGTCTGGTACCTCTCTCTCCTTTTCTCTCTCATTGTTTTCTCCATCTATTATTAAATAATCCAAGGATTACAATATATTTGGATTAAATAATGTAATCCAATTATATTGTATAAAACCTTTTTATATTATAAATAGACGAAAAAGTGACAAAGCTTTCGTAAGTTGTGAGTTCGTAAATAAATTTCGATTTTTTTTCACTTTTTCAAATATTAAAACACCACATGTCCTCAATCGTTGTTTGAATATCTCTTTTTTCGCTCACCCTGACCTTGGTCAGCCGAAATTTAGGTATTTATGAAGTGGAAAGGTAGGGAAGATTTCCCTCGTGTCTTCATCTCTCTGCTCTTCTATTATTTAAATATTACATCGGAAGGGAGTCGAGACTTTGTTATTTTGCAGGTGGATTTTCTTAATAGAATGAATTACCGGGTGGAACTATTTCCCATAAATATCTTCGCCCGATCTGAAGAACGAGTCCGGGCAGGATTTAGCCGGATTAAAGAAACAAAATTGGTTTCTACTGGGGAAAGTTAAAAAATATTAAACGAACAGTTTTCCTACTAGTGCAACATGCTCATCTTAAAAACAAATAGGTATAAAGAGGACGAGACGAGACAAATGAACAAAAAAAAAAAAAAAAAAAAAAAACAACCCAGTACTGAAGATAACTCAAAGCAAGGACAATCGATAACGACCAAATTATAGGTGATTTGCTTCAATTAACCGGTCGGGTGTGCGATCAGTCACATTTCGCGGACCCAGCATGTGAGTCCTACCTCCGAGAATTACTGAACTACGAGCGCAAGCATGTTCCAAGACAACTGCTTGCAATTGAGGTCGAACTCGTAGTGGTGCGTGGTGAGGCTCATTGAGAGTAGCCCAGGGGTATTTTATATACATCTGGACGGTGGTTAGTGTTCCACTTAAATATAAAGCCGGTGCCGGCCCGTCTGTCGGAAGTACCTACACTCGGCGTTTCAATAGAGCTGTCATCTCCATCGAGCGGGAGTAGTTTCGGCTGTGACGCTGGTCGGGCGGTCTGCCGACTCAGCCCTGCAGAAGGGCCAAGAGAGGAAGAATCTTTTTCAAGGTTCTACGTGAAAATCTACGGTATTGCACACCCTTGAGTCGCCTCCTTTCTTGAGAACGGGGGGCCTATATGACCCTAGGGCTAGGCGCGGTCTTAAAAGATCCTTCTTAATAATTTGAGCAAGATTGGGAACGAATGCTCCTTAAACTTCATAAAATTTTTTTACCTAATAGAAAACGTATTAATTAGTTTAACACTTCTATAGGCGAGCGGTAGCCGTTATTTCCATCTCCCTTGTACTGGCCTGGGGCCTTTGTTGTTGTAAGATATACTTCTGATGGAGTTTGCCACCCGGACTTGCTATTCATGCTCAAGTGCTTCCATTCACCTATCTCACACTGAAAAGTTACCTCACTGACCGGCTTTGCCAGGACATCTTGAGGAACAATTATTACTTTTCTCATTACTCTGTCCATGCTGATGTTCCATGCTCTCCCCGGTGTACAGAACAGGCATTCATCCTCAAACAGCGACATTTACGGACAATACAGCGACCCTATTTAATACTTTTGATTCTTTCATTTTCAGTCGCAACCTCCAACACCTCACACTACTTGGGCCTTGGTGAAAAAGAAAATGATAAAATAAAGCACAGAATCTACTTAAATAATATTCCCCTCCCAACTACGGGCACGGTGCCTCCTCGGACTGCACATCGACAGACGCCTGACATGGAATCCTCACACATCACTGAAACGACAGGAGATTATGACACGATAAAGGCTTTTGCGTGGCTTCTCGACAAACATTCTGATTCACTTCACATAAACAAAAAGCTGCTTTTCAACACTCTTAGTTAAGCCGATAGGAACATACAGACTAGATGTATAGGAACGTACAGCCAAACATTCCATAATTCAAACTGCCCAATCCTTAATCTTGCGACAAATCCTTCATGCTACATTTTACGCACCGGACCTAACTACACGTACTTAAGTATTCCTTTTGTTCAACATTTCACAGAACCCTTGCAACCACCGTAAATCAGCGCAATACCTCTCATCCCGAACTTCCTCGTCGGTTGCAGAGACGTCTGCGAGATCTTCTAGGAAGTGGTAGTGAAAGTGATAGCAAGCGTTAGTTAAAAAAAAGCCAACATCAGCATCATCTTCCCTTAAAGTCAAGCCTGACAACCGTCACATCAGGGCATCGACCATACTTGGGATACTTTCACATAACGAAAATAAGTCCTGTTCCCTACTGTTAGTGTGACGGGTCACCTATCAAGGCAACATCATCGTATTTATATGCTTGACCCAGTCGGAACTACATCAGAAGAATCTAATTGAAGAAGACATGTTCAAAGGGCAAACCGTGGCCCGTCCAGGAGACCTGCTTAACAGGTTGAACGAATTCCTACAATTCATCAATAATTAACATTAACACCTGCAATTAATGCTAAAAAAATTAAATTAAAAGTTCGTACTTAGCTTCCAATAATGTATTTTATATTAGTTATTAAAATCACAATGCCATTGACCTTACACTATATTTAAAGTTTCTTTTTCAATTTTTTTTTGTAATACGAGGGTTCGCAACAGCAAAGACCATATAAACCCTCAGGGTGCCGGTGTTTTGAAAAAAAAACAACACATTTGTAAGTATGTCGAGTTGGTTCGATGCAGGGCCGCTGGACCGCGGCCACCGACCCCCACCCTAAATTACTTATTGAAAAATAAACAATAATTTATTAATTATAGTCACAATTAACACAATTATGTTTATGTTTTAGTGATTTTATTGATTAGATTTTTTATTACTTATAGTAATATGTTTGTTTAAACATTACATTATTAAAAGTATGCTGTAAGTGTTTAGATTGAATCGATATTAAAATTACGTTCTTCTTCGTCGATCGCCGAAGGGTTAAAAAGCTGTTGTTCGATAAAGATATTAAATATCTCCCTGAGAACTTTAATGCAAAGTGATTAGTGCTTGAATCACAGCTTGTGAAACAGGGACTAGTAATAACAAGAAAGGTGTAAAATCCCTTCGAAGTCACGTTTTCCTTAATAATAAACTTTGTTAGTAAGCTGCACACTCCTTTGCTGAGTCGAGTAATTAACCCAACAATAAAGTTCAACGTTTACTGTCTTTAATAGAGAACAGGATGATTATAAAGTTGATTGAAATGGCTTCTGTTATACAAGGGGGGCTAGGAGGTTCTCAAATATATGTTATAATCAAGGCTATGTTATAATTTCTGGTTGGGAAATAAAGTCTTTTGACTTGTGTGCTTAGGAAGACAGGTTGAACAACAGAATTATAAACCCACTGTCAGCCTCCAAGGAGTTTTTCCTCCCCTGTTCTATTTACATTGCTTCTATAATTTAACCCTTGTTTAGTCTAGCCTGAGTAAATTTCAATTTAAACTGACGGGATCGTGTGACAGCTTACTTAATTTGTATCGACTCAGATGATAAAATAAAGTGGTTTTTTAAAATTAATCAAAACTAGAATAGACTACGAAAAAATTAATCACTAGCACTCTAACCTTAGTAGTATTAACCCATTAGATTTCCTGTTCGATTGACTAAATAACTTATTTCAATTAATTAATCTTTATTGATATTGGTTGAGCTAAAAAGGGCAGTGTCACGAGCGGGATTCGAACCCACGACCTTTGACTAAATACGCCGCCCCCTACCACTTGAGCTATCGTGACAGCGGCTATGTTATAATTTGTAGCTTAATAAATATAATTGTTTATTAGCTTAATTTCCCATTAAACTTCATCGGTTAATAATATTGTTATTGAGATATCTGTATATTCTGTGGAGTCACTTTTCCTCGGGGGGGGGGGGGTGAAGGTGTTAACGTGACCTGGAAAAGTTCGGCTGCTCTGAAAAGGAGCTTATGGATGGGTGTTACTGCACTTTTGATAGAACAGGATGATGCTTTTTACATTTTCTCCAAAGAAACCGTGCTCCTTCTTACGAAGAAGATTGGATGGTATATTATGATGTGCTGTTCGACTGGCATCATAAAGACACGAGAGTTCTAGTTGAACTCATAACATTTTATCGCAAGCGCTCTCTTCTCTTCAAGCACGTTGGTGTTCACAATGGTATCGTAGTGGTCGCCTTGTTTATCCCTTGATGGAAATCTTGGAGTGCCTTTGCATAAGGAAAGGACAGATATAAACAGATCCCTTAGGAATGTGGAACTACAACAACGAGAGATGGTCCATTACGGTTAAGGCCCGGGGCCCATGAAAGGTATACCACGACTCCTCATTCACGTCCCTCTCTCAATGCAGGTTCCTTCCTTCTTCTCTTTGAGCCCTACCAACACTTGCTTACAGGGGGGGGGGGCGTCCGGGCATCTTCTGTCTGTGATCTTCGCACAAAAATTGTATATGACCATCGTTAAGAACCCGACCTCACGAGATATGGCGAATCGGACCAAAGCGAGTAAGAGTTGATGACGCTACGATTACGCTGCTAGAGTTTCTCCAATGCGTGAGTAGTGGCGGATGGCAATGGGTAGTATATTGCGTAACTATATTACGCAGGGTGGGTGACCAGGACCCGAGGGGTTAAAAGCCTGGGTAGGCCCGTACCCCATACCTAAAAGGTCCAGGACCTGGTCGGCTCACGAGTCCTGCATCAACCTATTGGACTTGTTTACAAACCCCAAGATTGTGGACCATTTTATCCTGGGGAGTGTTTTGTTTATGTCCTATCCTTCGAAAGTGTCGAATCTTTACCTGGCATTTTTCTTTTGTTTCGCAGAAGCGGCAGAAGGGGTCTGGTAGGGTACCCGTTATGAAGAGGTGTCTTCTCAAGTGGCAATGGCCCCTTAGGATACCTATCAGCCTCCTAATTCCCCTCCTAGAGTTGGAGAGTAACCATTTCGCTTCCTTAGATTGCCTGCATTCGGGGGACGTATTCCATTCTTTAAGGAATTGTTTCATATCCCAGCAAGTTATACTCTCTTTCGCTGTGCTTAAAGTGTGGGATAATACTGAACAGTGGGTAGTGAATCGGTTGCTCCTATTCGAGTATGCTTTGCACCCAGGTGTAGGCTGAGCTCGATTGGAGACTTTTACTGTCTCCTATAACGGGGTGGTTGGCACTTCCTCTTTAAACAAAACCGCGGCCGGAGAGGATCCGGTAGATTCTACGCTTGGGAAGCCACAATATTCTGGGAGATAGAGTGGCCTTCTCTATCTAGGAAGTGCACGGGAGATCAGGCTGTATTTCGGCTTAGGTAGCCCTTTGAGCACGGCATACTATCTGATGCTTAATGCAGACACGACCACTCGGAATGGGCAAGCAGGGAGCGAGGTTGTCTTGGCCCCTCGGTGCTGAGCTGCCTCTACACCAATACTACGGCAGTAACTTTTGTCGTATGCGGAGGTGCGTCAGCTCTAATCAATGAGAATCAAAACGTCCGATAAGGCCGAATAGGCTAGGTTCGGACGTTAAAGATCCTCATTGTCCTTTAAAGGACAACCGAGTATACGGGAAAGCAATGCCATTAGGGATCTGGAACCCAAGTGGTTGTGGACAAGGATTTGAGAATACTATTTCCTTACACGTACTCGCTCATAAAACAGGAGCAAAGTTTCGATATAGATTACATTGCTTGTAGATGTGAAAGTACTACACTTTAAATTTGATACACCAGATTGTGGAGTAGGTACGGTCTTAAAAGATCCTTGAGATCGAGAACTACAGAGAAGCCGCCATGTTCAGTTTTGGGACTGTGTGATTTTGGTGAAGCCAAGCCTCTTTTATAAGGCTGTGAGGGCGATTCGTTTTTTACCCGTTTCTTTTCCTATGTATGTAAATGTGATCCATCTAGTGTTTGTTTTTGTTTATTATAATTTTGATCGGGCTGACTTTGTCATTCCTTCGGTTTTTAGCCTGTCTGTTATGTATTTCAGGGAAATATTCTTAATATTTACAGGAAAAAAATTCTTGAAAGGAAGTCGTGGAAGGCATCGCTCACTCTTGCTAAATACTTCCTTCCCGATCCGGCGCTTAGATAAGTCTAACCGAAGATAAGGACAATCCGAAGTTTTCCCTTGCCGACGCATCTTCATATTTTACCAAACACTTAAATGAAATTAAACTCGTATATCTGGATATATAATTACCCCGTTGCCTGCCCTCGGTTTTTAATTAATCTTATCACACTACTTCAATTTTATTTTTCCCCTACGAATTTCGACGTTCTTAAGTAGAAATATTCATATTTTTATTAAGACTTCTCTGCAAGATCTTTATATAAATACGGACAACAATGGACTACAGAATATATTTAATAATTTAGTAGATTTTGAATTTTTTAAAAATGTACTTTCCTTAAAATTCAATTTATACAACCTACTGAACGAATAATTATTAACGCCCGGTGTGATTAGTTTAATTTAAATTCTCGTTTGCAACGTAAAGAAAGCGAAAGATTTAATACGCCTTTTTTCTAGCTGTTCGATTTTAAACGAATTCAAAATAAAAATGGTTATTAACCGAGAGTTTAACAGATTAGGTTAGTTCTAAACGATGAAAATAAACGAGCGAGAAATTTTAAATTTTTTAAAGTACAGATATTTCTTCAAGCTCAAAAATTTATCTTTTCACAATGAGAAAGCAATTTTTTTATTTTTTTTATTTTATACTCGTTAAATTCACTATTTTACGTGGTTTGCTTGACCAATTAATATCATTCAATTGATTAAGATTTTAAGTTTAGATAAAAAAGTAAGTGTAACGAGCGGGATTCGAACCCACGACCTTCGGCTTGATACTCAGTTACTCTACCACTCGAACTATCGGGAGTGGATCGAAGTACAAGTGGTAGAGTAGCGGTTTATCAAGCCGAAGGTCGTGGGCTCGAGTCCTGCTCCTATCACTTAATTTTTTACCTAAACTTAAAACCTTAATTAATTGAATTTTTTCTTTTAAATTTAATAACATACTAGACAAATATTGTTAATTTTCCCCTTAGTACCAAAGTTATAATAAACGGGACAGCTCGCCAGAAGACTAGTCGTTTAAAGTAACCAATTTTATATTTTAACGTTATAACATTTTGACAATAGGCACGAAGAAATCAAATTCACCTTAGGGACTGAACCTGACATGGTACCCAGCTGAATTTCTCTTGAACCAACCGATTCTGGGGGTGCTGGAATGACCAATTTAAGACAGACTTTCCGCGGAATGGCCAGCTGTAGCACAGGCAACTGTCGTCAACAACGGTACACCCGCTCGCTGTCTCCGGTCTGTTTTACGGCTCCAGTATGAAGGACTTACTGAACTTCGTCAGACGATACTTCGCTTATCTGGGCTACCGGTCGTAAAGACGCTGGAGGGGTTTGACTACAAGTATGCCAGCGGTGTTCCTCTTAACTAGATACAGGAGTTGCTTGGACTGGCATTTATTGAGCGGCAGGAGAATGTGTTGCTGGATCCGTCAGGTGCGGGCAATGAAGCTATAAAAAAAGAATACGTTTTCCTATTTTTATTCTAGTTTTAATTTATTAACCAAAAATTTCAACATACACCCCTGTAAATCCTGACACATCATTTTAAAGGATGTCATACTCTGAAAACAAAATTGCATTGTTCGATGTCGATTTTGAATTTGTAAAAAACATGAGTTATGGCAAAAAGTTTGACAAATCGCATTTCGTTAATTTCGTTGTCATTATTCCAAAAATTTGCTTCTTCAATAACGTAAACATATTAATTGCCTTTATTCTGTCATTGTTTCTTGAAACGTCAAAACGTTCTTCCGTACAACCTACGGACTGATGAATCCAAATTCAATGTTTGGTTGTTGAAAGTTTCGACCTTAGAACTTTTGAACTTGGCGTATATGCGACTCAATGTTATTATTTACATACTAATTAATTTGTGTAGTCAATAATAAAATAGGGGGGAGGGGTTGGTGGCCGCAACGGTTTAGGTAAAGGGCCCGGGTTCGAATTCAGGGCAGCTGCCGACATACTTTCATTGGGCTTTTTTCAGAAAATAAATAAATATGACTTCGGCTGTTGCGAACTCTCGAAAAAAAAAAATCAGGAACGCTTGGACACATGTTTAATAATTTTCGACTTAGTATACCAAGTCCGTAGCTTCCCCCTGTTTTTGACAGAAAAAAAGGATCCTGAACTCGTTCAGATTAACCCATTGTATACCATTTTTTAAAATCATCATGTTACGGCTAAATATTTTAAATAGAAAAGTTTAAATAGGCAAATTTTATTATTAATGATGAATGATTATGATTTCGATGAAGCGAATTTTTTTCTCAAACTTCAAAAGCAATACTTTCTACATCAAACGTGTAAAAACAACCGTTTTTTTTATTATTGTTGATGTTTAATATGAATTTCAGTTTCGACGGAAAGGTGCAGAAAATTGATTTGCTTTTTGTCAACAGTAATAACGGGTTTGAGCCGTTTCTTACTTTTGAACTGGTCTCTGTTTTCCAATACCTATGGTTTCTGCCGCAGTTTCAGGTATCACAGAGGCACAATATTAGATATCCGGCTCGGCATGAAACGTTTAGCGCGAATGAAACCCGGCCTAATATCCTTGAAAAATTCTCGTTATTTGCATGTTGTGCAACCTTTCGAATTTATCGTTTTTGTCAAGTAATGGAAAAAAACTATGTATCTTTAGTTGATAATAAATATTGACCTAATACTTACCAAATCACTTAAATAAGCTTATAAAAGTTTAATGAATATCTAGCTAAATATGCTTTTTTGTTTTGTAACTATTGCCCATGTTTACTTTGGAATGACTGAGACAAAGGGTTAAATGCCTTTTCCTAATAAACACGTGTATAATTTGAGGAAAATTAATACGTTTTATCTTGAATGACTAACACGAATACTATGCCAAATATGGGTTTCTACATACTATTACTTACGAAGGATATCGACCACTTTGGGTGAATGTCACCACAGGCTTTTACGCTTGCAACTTTTTGGAAGGCATGCAATTCTGTCTTAACTCGCCCCGAGGAATATCAGTACTCTAGGGTGAGTGTGAGTAAAAGTGAGTTATTTGTGAGAATCGACTGGGCTCAACACCACCCAGAGAATTCGGGAAGTGAATGTGCCCAGGCTTCTGTATCTATTGGGCGGTGATGCTCTTTAATGCTGTTTTCGATTAATTCTTTGGTACTCATGCCAGCTATGAGGATTTCAACAGTATGAAGAGATAGAAAAATCTAACCTTTCTTTCATGAAAAAAAAAAAAAAAAAAAAGCTCGGCCTTTGACTCAACCCCAAACTACTGTACCTAGAGACTGTTTAGGGTAGCTCTTGATGGATTTGCGAGCGAGCTAAATCATGATTTTTCTCTCGACACGGGAAAATTTTATTAGAATTGACCCACAGAATAGCCTGTTTATATCCAGATTTGTTTTACGAAGATATGATCCCTTTATCCAACCTGGTCATTGCTCAAAGAAGTAACCACTCAGTTAGACTGTCTGACCTTCGCATATTTCTAAGACTGAGGTGTGAGCAAGTGAATTAAATTGTGCTCTATGGAGGTGGTTGGAACACAACAATGTTCATTATGCAAAAAAATCTGTTTACTATGCTGGCCGAGTTTCATCTTTTGTATCTGCAAACTGTGACTAGAGCTCGGCTGCTTTGCAAACTCAGGCACCTACTCAGTGAAATTTTTTACTAGTAAAATATTTCCACTTTTAAAATTGAGTTTCTCGCTTAGAAGGAAGAAATATATAAGCTTGATTGAAAGTTTCCAGTGTGTGTATACTGCGCTCTTCAAGAGCTATTGTATTCCCCGTTTTCTGCTTAAAGCACACGTGAGTCCTAATTCATCAAGCCATTTGATTAATAGGCCCGGTTTTATTGGTTGAAGCTCTTCTATGGTCACATTGTACATCCCAAAACACTTCCTCTTGCTGGCTAATGTTGCGCCGCAGTTTGTTAGTAGATGTGTTGGTGTCTCTTCTGCTTCTTTGCAGAATCTGCATGTGCCATCTTGGATTACTCCAATTTTCTTTAGGTGTCCTTTTAATCTGCAGAGTCCTGTTAGGAATCCTGTTGGGATTCGCAGTCTATTCCTGCCTCCTTTGACACATTCCATGATTTCTTTCTTTACGAAATTGGTTAAAAGATTCTTGGATTGTTTATGTCCAACAAGTGGGTCCCTTATTTTCTTTTTGTCCTTCTGTCTGAGATAATGGTTAATAGTGTGGATTCCTATTCCACAGAAGGGCTAATATATAAGCTTACTTTTTTATTTTATTTAGGTTTCGTGGTCCTCTAGACCAAATAAATTGTGTTCATTTAATTGGGGTTTTAGTTGAGATGAAAAAGACAGTGTCACAAGCGGGATTCGAACCCATGACCTTCGGATAGATACACCGCTGCTCTACCACTTGAGCTAACGTTACTTCGATCCACTCGGACACTAACTTCCCACCTTTTCGCCATTTTTGCAAATGTCGTTTAATCTATTTGATTCTCGGCGAAAAATTAAATGGCAACGGAAAGCAGACAGATAAATTATTTTCCATTAATTAAGGCTTTGGTTGAGATACATATGGTCATGCGAAACCTAATAAATTGTAGTAAGCAAAACGAAGTTTACTTCACTAAAGCCCTCCGTGGCCATTTCATTTGTCGCTGAGGATCAAATAGATTAAACAACATTTGAAAAAATAGCAAAAAGGTGGGAAAATACAAAAGGTGCGGTTGAAATGGGAAGTTAGTGTCAGCGTGGATCGAAATCAAGATAGCTCAAGTGGTAGAGCATCGGCCTATTTAGCCGAAGGTCGTGGGTTCGAATCCCGCTTGTGACACTGGCTTTTTTTATCGCAATTTAAAACCTTAATTACTTACTTTTTATTTTTATGTACAATTCATAAATGTATGCATGGTATTTTCATTATATCAATTCTTTTTTTATTGGTAATTGTTGTTTTTGTATTTTACATATGGCAAAAGTACGAATAGAGGCACCCTTTCGTTTTTCATGTAGTTTGCTCATGTAAGGCCGGTTTATTATTATTTTTTTTTGACCTCGATTTGACATAGGTCGAATTCAAATTCTTAATTTTAAATACGAAGCCGCATTTTTCATATTTTTCTTTGAAACTAAATTTTTTTGCGAGAAAAATGAGAAATGAGCGATTTAAATCCGTTCCATAGAACGGGAAATGATTTTTTGAAAAGAATGCTGTTCTAGCGCGGTAGGTAGAACCCACTTTATTTTGCCTTCTACTGCAAATATTTTGAAGCGGAATGGAAAAACAGTCAAAGTAGAGAGAAAAACTGAAAGTTTGCTAAATTACCCAATCTGGTAAATTTCGTATTTTGAATCGTTTTTTTTTCTCCCACCCAAGATTCATTCACAGAAATACCTTAGTGGCAGTTCAAATCCTATTTTACTAAAAAGAGAAAATTTCAATTTCTTTAAAGTGAAACTTCAATTTCTTAAAAAAAAGGAAGAAAAAACCTACTCCGTTTTAAAATGTTTGCAATAGAAGAGGATTCGGAGAGGATTGCATTTTAGAATATCAACTAATAAACATATAGAAATTGAGAGTCAGTAACAGACGGAGACGCTCCAACGGCCGGAGCTTGAAAAATACGAGACAATGACTAGAAAAAAAAAATACTCCAGGGGGAATGACCGTCTCTAGGTAACCAAGCCAAGCCAACCTACACGAGGTTCATACTGCAGTTTTCCGCGATGTCCAGATCGTCTGAGGTTCAGAGACCGTCAGGCAGAGCAAACTAGGCAAGAAATATAATTATTTTAAAACTTCTACTATTGGCCTAGCATAGAGTTAAAGAGAAAAACCTGACCGTTCATGGGTTATTAACTGATTAATGATTCCAGACGCCGACCAGTTCCGTTTATCTCCGCTCCGGATTGTAAACGCCCTCTCGATGAAAGAAACATGGAAGCTTACATCGATCAAAATTTATTTAATTAATCAGGCATAAAACTGACAATAAAGAACTTTTGTCAAAACATGGGGGGGCAGTACACACCAAACAAAAACCAATATATTTTACATTTTACAAATCGGGAGAAAAATACATCGGATAGACGAACAGGGGAAATAAAATACAGATACAAAGAACTTATGGGTTCATTTGTGCGCAAAAGCGGACAATCAAATTTTGCGATTCAACTCACAGAAAACTGATACGAACTTTAAACAATACTGGCTTAAAAATTGTATATGGTGTACGAAAAGAATGGAAATAGACATATTTGATTAAAAATTAAAGAAAAACATTCATATAAGAGGAATAAACTCATGAGAACACCAACTTACACGCATAATTTTCCTGCAAAAAATACTGAGTGTAAATGATTTATTTATTTCTTTTTAATCTGCTGTCTCGTTAGCAAACTAAGCTGAAATTCTTGGTTAGAAACAATCAGGATTGGGGCTTGTAAACAGACTAATGGGAAAACAAAGTGAATTGACGTTTGGACAATAAACTTACGATTTAAAAGACCATTATCAGACCCATCTGGCCTTAGGAAATTTGAACGCTCCCAAGCCATTAAGACTAACCCTAATCCAAACATTTCAATCCAATGTTTTTCTCAATATCGAGTTTTCTTTTTAAATCGCAGGCAGGGTAAGAGACAACATAAAAATATATGTGTGGTGTTTAGTGACCGTTAGTTAATGAATATTCGGAAATCATGAGGTGCCGTCTGGTGTGAGTAGATTTTAGAAAAACATTTTCTTTATCGTCCTAACATTTCGATCTTTATTGAGACCATCTTCAGAGCCTTGTGTTGTCTGTATTTCAACAAAAATGTTCTCTGATTAATAACTGATGTATGTTTCTGTTCATTGTTGGCCATGACCTTCAGAATACTGTTTACGTTGTGTCTGTATGTACATGTCGTTCCCGAGTACCCGTCGGACACAAGGCTAGAGGATCTTTAGCGTCCGCACCTGGCCTATTCGGCCTTTTGACGTGTTGATTCTCAAGCTGAGAGCTGACGCACCTCCGCATACGACAGAAGAGTGATACCGCCGCAGCATTGGTGTAGAGGCGTCTCAGCCTCTAAGGGCCAAAAACAACCTCGCTCTCCGCTTGTCCACTCGGAATGGTCACGCCCGCATCGGGTCATATGATTCGCGCAAAGGGCTAACAAACCGTAATACATCAGTCTGTTCTCCCGCGCACTCCCTAGATAGAGAAGGCCACTGTATCTTCCAGAGTATTGCGGTTTCCTCAGCGTAGAATCTACCGGATCCTCTCCGGCCGCGGGTTTGTTTAAAGAGGAAGTGCCAACCACCCCGTTATAGGAGACAGTAAAAATCTCCAATCGAGCCCAGCCTGCACACATAATTCGAGGGACGCCATAGTCTCAGTTTAGCGGGTCTGATCCTTCGCGTTCCCAAGGGTACAACGCCGGCCATACGCACAACAATGTTAAGCATACTCGTGTCAGAGAATTACTCACGCATTGGAGGGACTATTAAGCATATCATCGCGTCCTCATCGCCATTACTTGTCGTCCGTTCCTCCGTATCTCGTGAGACCGGGTGTATAACGATGGCCATACGCAAGCTTCACGAAGGTCACAAGTAGAAAGTTTAAGTTCCCGCCAGGGGCGTCACCACGAAACTATTCCCAGAGTAGCTTTGGGCTGATTTTGAAACATTTGTTACCCCGTGGTACAGATGGCCATACACTTCCCCCATCCATGCAGACAGGTTCCGGTGCACTGGCCCTCGTGTGACGCTGCTAAGGCACCAGCCGCCCATGCTGACCCGAGGGCGACACTTGTACAACTTGTGCTTTAGAGAGGTTATTCTAAAGCCCTCTGGGCTACACCATTATTTTCTGTCCGGATGCCCTCTTGCAACCAAGGGTTGGGAGCCGACACAGGATAGAATGAACGAACCCGGATTGAGAAAAGGGCCGTGGATAAGAATTCGAGGTGGACCGTTTCAAGGTGTCGAGCCTCAAACTACACTATACCGCCCGCCGTTGCCGTAGTTCCATTGAGCTAAGGCTCCCAGGGTGGCTGTCGATATACACACGAGAAGAACGAAGAACATGGGATTCTATGAACATATTTAAACTATTTATGGACAGCAACGAGTATTCTGAAGGGCATCGCCAACAATGAGAAACAACTTGTATCGGCTATCGATCAGAGAACTGTTTTTCTGTTGAAGTGCGGACAACACAAGATCATACCAATAAAGATCGAAACGTTAGCAGGATGAAGAAAATGTTTTGCTAAAACCTATGTCACACCAGACCACGCTACACGATCTCCAAATAATAAAAATATATAACAGTGTATGTATGATATAAAGTTTTATAAGACCATACAGATTTGCAGATTGACTTTTTCTAGGAAAAATATAACTTGGTGAATCCACGCTTAAATTTTGTATTTTTTTGGCACTGCATGGCGAAATAACAGATTAATTATCCAAGGAAATTTTATTTTACTGAATGCTGTATGACAATGGGACTTCAGATTCTAGCGCATTAGTTCCAGTAGAAAGAAGTGCCGGATTGAAAGCCTACATAACAAAGTTGTCCAACAATAGTATACATTGTGGGAGAGAGTGTGTCTGCGGTTTTGTGGTAATGCGGGTAAGAATGGTTTCCACCCCTCACAGCTTCAACCTCAAGGGAAATCTACCTCTAATGTCTCCTGCTCTAATTATTCGACTAATCAACCCAAGAATTACTTAGACATTTGTTCTGAGATGTAGCGTAAATTGTGTTTTAACGATTGCCATTCGATAACGGCAAAACGAAGCGATACAAATAATTTACTTCAAATAGAAAATTATTAAATGTATGATGGTTTTTCTCGTCATTCTTCAAATTTCCAAGAACAACGAGGTTATAAAGTTCACATTAAAAAAGCCGAACAAGGCAATAAATAAAGAGGGGGAGAAGCAAGTCGAATGAGGTTTTAAATAACTAATGGCACTGGATGAGGGAGACGTCGAACACTGCCTAGGAAGGGTGCTTTTGGCCAGCTAAGTTCTTCACGCACCCTTCTTAAAAAAAAGAAAAAAAAATCAATTCCCATTTATCGTCATTATTTTCAAATATCGGCCTCGTTCCTTATTACAAATGAATTTCCTCAACGGTTATTTTTGTGAATAATGATTCCAAATTATTATAAAAAGTTTTTTATGAGGACACTTACTTTTCTGTTTAAAGTAATTTAATTGATTATATATAGGAGGTCTTAGCGTTTAATAACGCAATATTTGTCTTGTACGAGGGTTCGGAAACACTTCAAAATACCTTTTCATAAATTGGAACCGCTAACGTGGTAAATATGAGTCGGACGCCCCAACCACACCAGTCAATTTACTAGAAGAATTTAAAAGAATGAAAATATGAGAAAAACAAAAATGGAGGACGACAAACATCCGAGGCCACTTCGGGTTCTTTGCGTGTTTTTACGCCTTTTTCTGGTCTTTACGTTTATTTTTTAGCCAGCAAGTCTGAGCGTCTCAAGTGTTACTGACTCTCGTTTTACAGGAAAACTAACTCGAATAAAATCCTTCTCATCTATGCCTCAGATTGTTATCTATAGAATAGGCACTAGACTTACAGTACAAATATATATACAGGGTTTATCAAATTCTATAATCAACCTATTTAATTTAGAAACGATTAACTTTAGAAAAAAATGGTCTTATACAAATCTCAAGTTAATTTTTTGAATTTTTGTTATAAAAAGTCTGGAGGGTGCATTTGACCAAACGTCTGTTGGTATCGGATATATATAGCCCTCATGCCTCTTCCATCGGGCGTAACTCAGAAATGGTCGATCCTATCAAAATTTTCCTTTCATTAAATGCGGCATAAAATTAGCTCTAGAATCAAACGGTCCAATAAAAATATAGGATTATTATTTAAAATAGCAATTAGTGGTATTTCTCAGCTAGATGAGAAAGTTACGTTATATCTGTTACCACCACACGATTCCTAGGTAAAATATAGTTGGTATTTGTACAAGACCATTTTTTGCTAACGTTAATCGTTTCTGAATTAAATGGGTGGCTATTGAAGTTGGTACACCCTGTATATGCAAAAGAAAAAGCAAGAATGGAGTGGGTTCGACCCACCCCATGAATATCGAGTATTCTGGGGGTGCATTTGACCAGACTTCTGTTTTTGCTAATTTTTATGTAATTTATTAGCGTGAAAAGAAAAGGTTACTTAACCCTATCTAGAATGTCTAGTACTCTGGGGGCCGCGGTAGCCGAGGGGTTAAGGCGTCAGAATCTCGGCTAGTAGATCCCGCGGTCGTGGGTTCGGTCCCCACCGTCGCCCCTGGAAATTTTTCTGACGCCTAAGGACTGACACTCATCAATGGAAGGGGCGGGATCGGATCTCAGCGACTCTGAATTTGTAATCCCAACCCCCTTCAAACGTCAGTTTCTTCGATGGAAAAACACCGGCACAGCGTGGGCTCAAGTTTAAATTTGTGTTGCAAGCCCCCCAGCCAAAAAATGGAGCCAGGGATAAAGTACAATATGATGTACAGCTGCAGTGCTCAGAAGGGAACTCCTCCAGTCCCTGGTTTTAATGGATATTAAAAAAATGGAGTGGGTTCGAACCACCCCAAGAATAACGAATATTGGGTATGCATTTGACCAAACTTCTGTATATGTATTCCGCGTACATATATCTTACTACTCGATACAAACAGAAGTCTGATCAAATGCATCCCGAAGAATACTCGATTTTCTTGGGATGGTTAGAACCCATTCCATTTTTGATAATAATTAACTTTTACTCTCCAGAAGTCAAACATCGCGCCCCAGAGTACTCGATATCTTCTAGGTACGGTTAAGTAACCCTTTATTTTCACGCTAATAAATTACATGCATTCTAATAAATTAGCAAAAACACAACGCCCAATGCAAACACAGAAGTCTGGTCACATACATTTACCCCGGTGCACTGATGTTCCTCGGAGCGGGTTAAACTGCTCCTTCCTTTCACGCTAATAAATGACATTCAGTCAAATAAATTAACATAAGACCCTATACAGATATAGAGGTCATTTATTTCCCCAGTGTAATTGAATTCATTGGACTGGGTCAGGATTGAGAGAAAATTATTCAAATATCGTGAGATGGTGGTCACCAGACCGCATCTCACGATATTTGGATAATTATCTATTAACTGCCACTAATCTCTACACATTGAGAGAAAACGTGAAAAAAATATTTGATTTGGGTCAATTGGTAATATATAACGTGTGGACTTGTGAATTGCTTAATTTTGAAGTTCGAACTTATTTACACGTTTTTTTAAAAATGTTTTTGTCCTTTTATATTGCAAACGAAGAACGAAAATCTGAAGAAGAATCAGTGATATGATAGAATTTCTTTTATTCTTTTCTACGTGAGTAAGAAAAATCGTCAAATTTCAAGGTTATGGACAGAATTTGAAGAAAAATTACGTTGTTGTTTGTAAAATTGTTTACGTTAGATTATTTATTGTTTATATATTATTGGCAGTTTTCTGCTTTTTTTTTTACAACAATATTATCATAATTTCGCATTTTTATGCTGTATATTTTAATGTTTTCTTTTATATATGTTACAGTTACATAAGTCGTCAGAGTACAGGCCTTGTTTGAACAGTGTCCTTTGCGTTAGTTTTTGATTTTATAAATTGGCTAATAGAATGTACTTTTATCTTATTTTATTGTTTTTGTTGCTTATTTTGTCTTTATCTTTTTATTAAATTTTAAAACACTTACAAAACGGAAATTTTCATTCTAACAAATTTTTGACATAGCGATGCCCGTAAATTTTATATATTTTTCTCAGGCTCGGTGTTTTTTCTTTCAAAACGGCATCGAACCAATTAGACTCATCTTCAAAAGTAAGGAGGGGCCCCTCTCTAAAAATTCCGACTTATTTGCCGTAGAGAGTCAAGGGCGCTCAAACATCACAAGTTTTAGGTCACTCTCGGCACTAAGCAGAATCAGGGGAACGTAATTTGTACATGGAACCAAAGACCTCGTTTCTTACTTTTCCCCCTTTTAAAATTATCCTTACAAAATTCTTTTCAGGATGTAAATATCTGCTATTTCTACCTGACTTTATTACATTGTACGCGGCAAATAATTCTAGACGAATTTCAATTTAATTGATAGCTTTATTGGAATTTTATTGGCGAGATAATTTAAATAAACACTCTCAATTAAGGCTGTTTCAATGCTAAACCGACATTGCTTTGAAGCCATGACCAGCCCCTGATTTATCAATTACAAATTTTCGTTACATCCGAGGTGGTTGTGAGTACTTGCATAATTCTACCTACCGCGAAAATTAGTTAAGAATAAGCCTGCAGTTTTACGTTGTGTATAAGTTGTTAATTTAAACTCCCCTTAGAAACTTAGACGTTGTTAATTTTCAACTATTCTCCTCGTTTGTAATTTATTTTCGTTAAGTATAATTTTTTACGTTCCTCCTGCATCTGAGAATCTATTGAAACTCAATATCGGAATTGTGACACTTTTCAAGATAAATTTCCCCAATTATGTAATATATAATTACAAATATATTCTTCCCAAGTTATAATTGTTATTTCCTAAATGGTAAATAGTTGTAAGAATGCGATAAATGTACTTGCTAGGCTTAGAAGAGGTCGATTTATCGATTTTCGCCGAGAGAGGTAGATAAACCAAATTAGATAGATGGATAGGCAGATAGATAGATATAGATTAGATATGTAGCTGATATATATATATATATATATATATAT
>CM077111.1:12838050-12853099 GCA_039619505.1 Cimex hemipterus | reverse complement strand
GAGAGAGAGAGAGAGAGAGAGAGAGAGAGAGAGAGGGAGACAGTGAATTAATTAGTCATTAATTTTTTCGTTTTCAATATGTCCTATTTTCATATTTTAAGTATGTCCGTGTGTTGGTCATGTTTCTTGGTGGTTTTGTGTGGTGAGTTGCGTAGTTTGAGTTTTCGTCGTTCAAACGTAACATAGAAAAATGTTAAACGAATTTATTTGGTTGATTTTCCCATTAAAGTTGCGATATTTGCTATTGATGCGCCTTGACGGTACTCCAAGTATACTGTTCCGCAAGACTTGAAAATGTTGCGGAAGTGTTGGCCTTTTAATCAATAAACTCTTTTCGACCTAGTCATAGGTGTGAAATATTCTGATATAATTGGTTTTTCAATATTCATTGGAAAAAAAACGACATTTGGCTTTGTACTGTTTAACAAACAACAAAGTTTCATAAAACATAAACAATTCACATAATTATCTTTTCTTCGGGACAGAACATTTGGAAAAATATAAAATTTTTAAATGCAATAACACCCACTGGACAATATTATCAAGAAGTCAAAGGTAAATGAGCTTTTTCATTGCAAAACCTCTATATTATTCTATTTGAAATATAATTTCCATTCACAACTTTGTTGTTTAGTGAAATGCTGTTAAAACAACTATTAACTTTTCACTGATTTATTAGAGTTTATTATTTATCCAATTCAATTTTGAACTGTTTCAGAGGAGAATCCTTTTCCATTGATGTAAAATTCATAGGTTTAGAGTAAAAATGATTAAGTCGTCTTCTTCAACCCAAATATTTTGCAATATGTCTCAAGGCTTGAAATTGAAAAAAGTATATTAAATGGAATTTTCAAAATTTTAATTATCGGAAATATGTCCCGGGTCGCATTAGGAATTACAACCTATGTATTGGCTTTTTAGGATAATTATATGGAAAACTGAATTAATGAGGTGTATTTTAATTAATTAATTAAAGCATACAAATTAATCAAAGTTTTTTCTAAAAAATAAATAAAAAATCTTCTTTAAAATAATTAACAGCAACCACGGCGAATTGTTTATTTATAGCTTTATCAAGGGTCATTCATTTCTAAATTGTTTTGTTTTTACACTAGTCGATCACTCGTCTTAAAAATCGAATGTTATTCTGGGTTCGTTTTCGTCGGTTTGAATAATGGACTGCTGTCAAGATAACAAAGCTGAAATACTGGCAAAAATTGAAATCAGGCAAGTGAAATATCATGCTTTTTATGCGCGCCTCTTTATATAACACACGTTTACAATAATCGGGAAATATTTCACGGTTTTACGAAGCGGAACGGAAACGATATTTTTGTATTTACTTTAATTTTTGCGATGGCCAATTCGTGCAAATAAGACGTCCTGAGTACGCCGGTGATAATTTGTATTTATTGATCAAAAATGTCTAGCTGCGGTTTGAAACCTGTTCTATTTCTGAATGCTTAAGCAGGTAAAGTAAAGTATATATATTTATTTCTTCTAAATACATGTTTTCTTGGCCTCTGGTTTACCGTTGAAGGCAATTGATTTGTCAGCCCTTGAGGCGTTGAAAATGCAAAACCCGGTTTTTTCGTTCATCAAAATACCAAAATTCAATGTTATAAAACGATAAACACAAAATAATATAGTAAAACCGTTAGGAGCTTGAGCCTTGATATTGATCACAAATGGAGGTCGGAAGTTACTTCGGAGAAAAATTGAAAGTTGGCAATTAATCTGCCTAAGAATTATTGTGTTTATTTTCTAACAGATAGGACGAGGTTTATCTACCTTGGACGCGACTAAATTATATTACTGTAGTATCACCATTGGTATAATTAATTACTTAATACATACCGTTATTATATTAGGGAGAACGAATGGGAAGAGTCCTTCATAGTTCTACATAAACTGTCTTGTTTTTCCTAACTTCCTGAGATTCCCCTCTCTCCAATTTTCTAATTTTGCAAAAAATATCCTTTACACAATAGTTTAAACATCACATTATTGTAATTGATTTTAATTATAAACTCTGTAACTGCTGAGGAGGGACCGAGTCGCAGAATACATTGCAGTCCTTTTTTAAATAAAGATTTTCATATCGGTCAATCAGTTCAAATATGCTGCATAAATAACAAATTAATTAAAAAACTTTACTAGCGATTTTGTTTAAAAACGACGATTCGCAAGAGTAGAAGTTATATCACACCTCGGGGTGCAGGTGGTTTTTGGAAAAAAAATTTTTTTAAGAACTGGATTCGAACTCAGGACCTTACTGTGATGACCGCCGTGTCAATGCTTAAACCGTTGCGGCCACCGACGCCCCTCTATTATTACATTATCCTAATTCTGATCCAACATACATTTATTCGTTTTGTTATCCGTTTTTCTTATCTTGGTTAGTTTAATTTTTTCGAAAATTTTCAAATGTACACCGTTTATGCCACTTTAATCACCAGTTTATATAAAGGCTTAAAAAAATTAAACCAGATACACATTTTCATATTTTATTCAGACCCCAAAATAAACATGCTACCTACCATGGTGAATAAAAACCTATACAATTTATATGTTTTTGAAAAGTATAAATAAAGGTGAAAAAAATTCGGTTCCAGGCACAGCAATAAATTTGACGTACTAAATGGAAAGTTTAGAGCTTTCTTTAAAAAAAACACACAAAAAAAAACAAAACAGATCTTCGTACTTTTTCTACAGAATTTCTGACAGAAAACTGCGAAAGAAGGAATGATTTGAGTATATTTATTTTATTTTTTTAAATTTTATTTCTTACATCGACGAACAGCCAAAAACATCAAGTATTTATAAATATAAATATCTAAAGAATGAATAGAAAGGAAAAAAGACTAGGAGCAATACCAATTCGCAATGCCTGATGGATGAGATGAGGCCATCTTGGAAAAGTCATTCAATCATCTTCATTATTCAAAAGGCGAATTATGGACCCTGCCAAGTCCGAGGGAAGTCCGATAGAAATCCATGTGGCTAAGTGGGCCATTCTTCAGGACAGGAGTTGTGTGAAGTTGTGCGGAGAGAAGAATGAATAGTCATCATCTGATTCATGGCCATTACACCTGGAGGAAATTAATTTAAGAGCTCGGTTGTTAGAGGACGCCCGTACAACCGCAGCAAATTCTAAATGCGATCGAGCTAAGGCATCAAATAAAACCTTCAAAGCGAACGGATTAATAAATTCACAAGATACATTTCAGATAAGTGTGTTTACACGGGAAAATCGTCCTAAACGAACCAGAAGGCAGTCGGTAAAAAAGAAGCGAGATGAATACAGGTCGGAAAGGTTCGGGCCCCCCCTAATCTTCCCGAGTGGTGTAAAATTGATCTGCAGCCTTTTGGACCGTAGAACGGGGGAAAGTGAGCGGAAAAAATAAAAGAGAAAATGCGACCTGGGAGCTACAATGTATTAAATTACGAATGGTTGGGCCGAGTCTGGGGGAGTTGCGAAGAGGGGAGACTTCATCCTGAGCATGGATTCGAAATTAAAGGAGAATTCAGGGATTCGTGATTGGGGCGACGAAACGGGCAGCGCATAATCACAAATCTTCCTCCTTTGAATGCGTGCTATGTTTAAATTAACACCACCTGTATGCCGAAACAATTCACGCCTCCTAATCCTGGGAAATCCAGGTCGAAACTTATTTATTCCTCCTCAATTCTACGTTTGGATTGACAAAACCGCAAAATTTAAGAGTCTCTAATCAAATTTCAAATGAAGTTCAATTAATTAAGGTTTTTAGTTGAGATAAAAAAGTCAGTGTCACGAGCGGGATTCGAACCTACGACCCGAAGGATATGCCGCTACTCGACCACATGAGCTATCATGATTTCGATCCACTCGGGCACAAACTTCCCAGCTGAACCCCACTTTTTGAATTTTCCCTCTTTTTTTGTCGTTTTTCAATTGGTCAAGCGGACCACGAAAAATAGTGAATTTCAAATGAAGACTAACAAATTTTTACAAGAAAATGCCAGTATAATCAGTGAAATGTCCAGAGCGCACGACTTCATTTCGCCTGGGGCTTCTCAAAATAATCAAAAAGCTCTACAATGCAATCTTTGTTTGTTATTTTACCATCGGTGACAATCCGAACTCATTGTTGATAACCCTTTCAGCCAGGCTCAATGTAAAATTCTCACCAAGTTTCTCCCCTTGTTCCACTAACAACATTGTTATTCAGTATCGCCATTTGTTGAACACCCTCCGAATCTTGTATTATGTTCAATAACTGTCTGAGAAGTACATATTTGTATTTAGAAGTTAGGTATCAATATTGATGTTGATAAGATGTTCGTGTAAATATAGCCTGTTTGAGGTGAAACTTTGGTAAGAGGCTGGGAAATAAATTCTGCATGAAACAAGAGCTACGAATAAGCAGAAATGAACAACAATTGAGGTCATTGTTTATGAAGTAATTACGCAGGTAGATTACGACGTAATTATTAAAAAATTCCACCCAGTAATGTAACTTGATTTGTATATATTAATCAAAGTTACACGTTTTTAAGGTTTAATAATTGAGTCTTTATCTAAAAAGTAAAAAATGTAAATTCCTAAGGAAAAAAATACGACAGAATGGTTTATATCGCATATTTCCCTCTCGTGCCTTAATTACATCACGAAGACGCCTCAGCATACTTTGTAACAGCCTGAAAATGTCTCTTTGCTTGCGGTTAGCCCTTTCTTCAAGAAATTTCCTTTTTCTTCCTTTTCAAGATCGTGGAGTGTATCGGGAGGTGAAGGACGTATTCTTACTCATCTTCTGAGGTTATCCCATAAATGTTCGATGTTGTTCAAGCCAGGCTAAATTCTGATGTTATGCTGTTGAAAGTAAAGTTGTTGTAAAACTATGCGAGCGACATGTGGTCAGGCATTATGGCGCATTAAAATAGGATTGAAGCTGATTTCATCGAGGATAGGCCTTCCAAGATCCTCCACGACCAACTCATTTTGTGCTACTCTACTACATTGAAATTCTCGCCCGCATCACTGAGCTTCATTAAAAAGGTCGGCTCTGGGAAAAATGACAGGATTCGTATCTTTTATTTCACCTTCTCCACAATCTTTCACGCCCATCTCGAGGTCGTGAAGCAAACCTACACTTATTTGTAAAAAGTACAGCAGGCCAATCGTTTAAAGACAAATGGCTGTGTCCTCGAGCAAACGCGAGCCGTGCAATTTTCTCTGCTCTGGTCAATTCCGGTCCTCTTACGGGGAAAAAATATCAGTCCGTCCTCGAACTTCGTGGAGCTGAGGAATCACGTGAACAACAGTAAGGTGCTGGTTTGGTAAAATTTTCAAAGGTAAAAACGGTCATCTTGTGGTTCCCTAGGGTGTCCTGGATGACCGTCCGTAGGATCCAGTTTCTCAAAAAACGTCTAACAGAAAACTGTTTCGTAGGGAACTGCGATGGCAATAGCCGCATAGCTGATGGGACGTCCATCATCAATAAGTTCCACACCACCCGCAACATATTCAGCGCATTCTTTTAAAAATTGAAATTAAGAAAACAAATATGAAAACTAAACAGTTTATTTCTATTGCTACTAACGTACTCATTGGAAGTATCTCGGTGAAGGTTGTGTTGCCTCGCCCTACTTATTTACCTGACAACTCCGAGATCCGACTTACGAAACAAAACGGATCAAATTAATCTATAAGTGTGGTGATTAGTGACCGTTATTCGATAGTTATTAAAAAAATCGAGAGATTGGGTAGGGTGTTATGTTGTTTTCAGAAAAATATTTTCTTTATCGTGCCAACGTTTTGATCTTTATTGAGATCATCTTCTGGGCTTCAGTTCATCGCTTAAGAATTCAAACGAGACTGAATAAACATTTTAAATTCCCCGAATAGGAAACATTGAAAAATCCTTTGTACTTGTTTTGGGTTAAGGATTAAGTGTGTTAATCTCTAATGGATGTTCACAATTTATAAAATAGCACAAACAAATATTTATTTGTAAAAACAATGAACAAATTAAGGGCAGAATTTTCTTTTGTCTAGAAAATGAAAAAAATGAATTGTGTGGAATTTTTTGCCTGCCTTTGTAGTTTTAAGCTAATTTTTAAACCAATATATTAAAATTGTATATATTTTCTTTCTTTGTATTTTTGATTAGTTAAGTGGTACAATTAAGACTACCATCCGACGGTTTTTAAACAATTACAACTTTTCCGTCATATTTTATCGTTTTTGAACGATCCCTACTCGACTTTTATTGCCAATTAATTATCGGATGCGTATCCAAAGGGCCTCTTTGGTCAGAACTGCGGTTCATCTAGTTGACCGTTAACAGGAATCCCAATTTGCCCAGAACGGGACAAATTTACCGAAAACCGAGCCCAGTCACCGCCCTTGTAAAGCAGACCGCAAGAAAATCGAATTCCAGCGGTGCAACCGCCCGAAAACGGTTATGTAACAGTTTTATGTATACATTTCATTGGCGATTAAATTCTGCCGCTATAATTCGATACGGGATTAGGTAAATATTCAGCTGTAAAGTAAATAAAGCTGATATTAATTCAATGGAATTTTAAGAATGTCATTTTATCATTATCTTAAGTGGCTAGTCTATCTGTTATTTTGTTAATTATGACCTTCGGACGATATCTGATTGTATGTTACAATTTATTATTTAAATTGATTCAAATGTATCATTAATTAAGATTTTGATTGAGATAAAAAAGTCTGTGTCACGAGCAGGATTCGAACCTACGACCCGAAGGATATGCCGCTACTCGACCACATGAGCTATCATGATTTCGATCCACTCGGGCACAAACTTCCCAGCTGAACCCCACTTTTTGAATTTTCCCTTTTTGTTTGTCATTTTTCAATGAACCCATGACCGACTAAAAACGCTGCTGCTCAACCCCTTGAGCTATTGTGACTTCGATCCACTCGGACACTATTTTTTACCTAGACTTTTTTATTACTATTTTATTTTATTACTATTTTTTACCTTGACTCATTAAAATTTTCCATTAAAACCCTTAGATTTTCGTATAATAATAAAATAAGAATTTATTATAATAGGACGGATTTTATTTAGAAATTGAAACACCTAAGTTCTAAAAAGATTGTGCCTGTTAAGTAATTTTTTGCAGGGGCTTCCGACATCTTTGTCATTTAATCCCCACACTTAGTCTATATTCTATACACATCATTCATACAAATAAATACGTTCATACACTTGAATACATTCATACAGTACACTCATTCCTTCTGGTCGGTGGAGTACTTGATATTCCTCCACCGACCTACACTTAAACTAAGCTAGATTGGGGTCGATGAGGTACTTTTATTAATATTCCGCCATCGATCCCGCACATACTCGCTTTCCTCGTTCGAGGGGCGATGGTGACGTTATATTCACCCTCACCCCTCGCCATTCACGCCAATGAATACATGCACACAGATAAAACACAAAAACACATAACACATAAATCATACTATACACAATAAAAAAAAAACCAATTTCCCCTAAAAAGCGGAACAGGGGACTCAGAAACCAGCTACCGTGCTCGAGGACTCTTTTTAAATCCGACGTCTGCACGCGTCTCTGTATGGAGCCAAGGCATTACACGCTTATATTATATGGGACACATCGAACAACCTTTCTCTGCATAAGGGGCACCTGCGCGGGCTTTGGACCATAAGCAGGTGCTCATGTGTCAACTGAGTATGGCCAATCCTCAGCCGGGTGAGGGCGATCCCTTGTCTCCTGCTCAGATTCTCTGAGGGCCATCTACCGGTCGTGCTCTTGACTCGCACTCTGACGATCCCGCCCACTGACGCTGCCATCTTTCCTTTATCATATTTTTAACTGCGTACTTAGCGTCAGGAGGCCTGATCGCTATGGTCCGATCTGAGGGCTTTCGCCGCCTCGTCCGCGCGTTCGTTACTCTCAGGCCGATGTGTCCGGGAATCCAGACAACAACCACCGTTTTTCCGGGAGGCTCCAGCTCCGTGTATTTCTCTAGCAAGAGCACGACGAGAGGATCCACCGAGAACCTGTCGCGTATAGCCCCATAAATTACATCTAAAAACGTAGATTCCTTTTTTTGTGTTACATTATGTTATATTATCTTTGTTATATTTTGTTAATAGGCAAAAATAAATATGAATATTTTCAAACTGTTGAAAGAGTTTTGAAAACCTCTTTTGAAAGTCTGAATACAATGGAGAGGCTTAAGTTTCTTACATCTAATCTGGGAAATTTTGGACGTTTGACAATATTGAAAAGATCCCTTTTGTATTTATATAAAATAATTTAACCGCCCGGCTGATTCAATAAAATAAAAAAAAAATGTAAGAAACAGAGAAAGAAAATCTGAAAAACAATATTAACTCGCCTCGGCGGGCGGTGAGGGAAACTTTTGACGTGTCTTTTCGAAGTAGCAAAGCACTCTCTGGCATATATTTATGTAAATGTACATTTAAAATCAATAGACCGCATCGGGTATCCTCGTCATTTTTATTACGCTCGAGGATTTCAATAAATATTCAAACATTCTTCATATTTGGAGTTATGGAAGGAAGCGTGTTCTGACCTATAAATTTCAATAAAAAGAGACGCCCATTTTTATTTACAACTATAGTCCAATGTTAAGCATTATAGTATTGAACCAAGATGTCATCGGGATATGCAACCATCTGTGCATGGCAGTGTACATGCAAGATAAAACAAAAATCAAAAGTGGTTACTGGTTTTCTTATTGTAAATTTTAAATAAGTAATTTCATAAAACAAAGGCTCCCGCCTTGTGCCCATAAAAAAAAGGTTGTTTCATACAAATACTAATTCGAAATCCAAAATCTGGCAGTAATGAAAGCAGTTTTTTTAAACTTTTCCTCTAACATTACCATCATAAAAAACAATAAATTTGATTTAAATTTATTCATTAGTCATTATCATATGTTTATTTTATACGTTTGGTAAATTTTAGCATGATAGCAATAAAATAAATTTAGATTCCTCCAGAATTCTTGTTGGGCACTTGTTTTTTTTTAAAATTAATTAAAGCAATTTTTCTCTTTTCCTCTAACATGTCCTCATAAAAAAATCAATATATTTGATCTAAACCTATTTATTAGGCATTATCATGGGCTTATTTTATAAATATGATAAATTTTAGAAATAATGGCAATGAAATAAATTTAGATTCTTCCAGAAATCTGTTTCAGTAGATTGGTTTTTTGTTAAATTAATTTTTTAAATTAAAGCAGTTTTTTCTTTTCCAGTAATACGTCCTCATAAAAAATCAATAACTTTGATTGAAATTTATTTATTAGGCATTATCATATGTTTATTTTATACATTTCGTAAATTTTAGCATAATAGTAATAAAATAAATTTAAATTCCTCCAGAATTCTTGTTGGGCAATTGTTTCTTTAAAATTAATTAAAACAGTTTTTCTCTTTTCCTCTAACATGTCCTCATACAAATTCAATAGATTCGATTTAAACTTATTCCCTAGGAATTATCAAATGCTTATTTTGTACATATGCTAAATTTTGGAATAATAGCAATGAAATAAATTTAGATTCCTCCAGAAATCTGTTTCAGTAGATTGTTTTTTTTTGTTAAATTAATTTTTTAAATGAAAGGAGTTTTTCTCTTTTCCTCTAACATGTCTCTAAATAAAAGTAATTAAAGCAGTTTTCTATTTTTTCTCTAACAATTCTGCATAAAAATTTTAATAAATTTGATTTAAACTTATTCATTGCGCATTATCGTATGTTTATTTTATTTTTTATTCTTTTTATGGCCTCATGACCTGCGCATATTTAGCCAGACTATTTGTATTATATTTATTCCGTTATTCGTCTTTTTTTTGGGGGGGGGAAGGGTATCGTGAAAAAAGGGCCAGAGGCGACGGCGGGAATCGAACCGAGAGTCTCACGCTAACCACTTGGCCACCGCGGTCCCTATGTTTATTTTATGCATTTTCTAAATTTTAGCATAATAGGAATGAAGTAAATTTAGATTCCCTTAGACGCGATTGATTCTTATGATGCGACGCTTATAACGCGACGCTCATGACAGCTGTAAGGCGACGCGATTGACGCTTATGACGCGACGCGATTGATTCTTATGATGCGACGCTTATAACGCGACGCTCATGACAGCTGTAAGGCGACGCTTATGACGCTTATGACGCGACGTGATTGATTCTTATGACACGACGCGATTGACGCCTGTGACGCAATTTTTCCAATAAATTTGATTTAAATTTATTCATTACGCTTTATCATATGCTTATTTTATACATTTGATAAATTTTAGCATAATAACTATGGAGTAAATTTAGATTTTTCCAGAATTCTTGTACAGCAGACTATATTTTGCTTTTATTAACAAACGTAGTTAAAGCAGTTCTTTTCATCTAACATTTTCTGATAAAACAACAATAAATTTTATTTAATCATTAGGCATTATCATATGCTTATTTTATACATTTGATACATTTTAGCACACTAACATTGAAGTAAATTTAGATTCCCCAGAATTCTTATGGAGCGGATTGTTTTTTTAAATTTAAATTTTTTAAAGGCAAAAACCACCCAGAGTCATGACTACCTTGAAAGTATGTCGTTAGCCACAAAACATTCCCCTGGCGACTTTCGGCTGTTCAAATAACATTTGAATGTGGAAAATTATATTTGCTTATTAGGCAGGAATTTGAGGGAGCCAAATATTTCTAGATATTACTAAAATTGTCACCTAGTATTGTTTGAAATTATTTGTGAGTTTGTACTTGTTCCTCAGGTGTATTTTTTGCATGTTGTTGAAACAATGATTGTTTCTCCGCAATCTGGATAGGTTGGACTGACACCCGGGACATCAAGTGATCATGGGTAAATCGACAGTGCCCTATCCTCAGTCAAGCCTTTTTGTAAGGACGTGTCCCACTCTTTGACTGATCCCTTAATTTCCCGAAGTTTGTTATTTCTCACTTTCTCACTCAATTGTGACAATATAACTTTTTAAATAAATGAATTAAAATCTTCATAACGTATTATTTTATGTAGTTCTGCTATAGCTTTCTTTGCAGTGAGGTCAGTTTCTTCATTCCCGATTATGCCACTAAGATGCGGGATCTATAACAAGCACACGGACCGATTTTTAAATTTGTTTGCTCTCGTAAGAAAAATATCTTGAACTCCAGGATAAATCATGAAGAGGTTTTTAAGGGTGCAGATGGCGGAGAGAGAATCGGAACAAACTATTACGTTAGAGGGCTCTCCCAGGCTGAGACATTTATTTATGGCTAGTAGTTCAGCTGTAAAATTACTGCAGACCGTTGGCAAAGAGAACAGCAGACTGTTTACAAAACTTAAAAAAAAAATTATTTTAATTTAAAATTTCTTTAAGCTTAAGGAACCACCAAACTACTTATGCTGATTAACAATTGGACATTTGGTTATATAATTGTGATTTTCCGCTCAGGTTAAGTGTAATGAAAGCCGTGTTTTATTTATTGCGGGATAAAATGCCTAGTATATGGTGGTAAATGTAGCAGTCTTTGTCGATTATAAATTTGACATGTTATCACATTGTCTGGCGGACAGTTCGGGTTCCATTGGATGACCCTTAGTGGCTACAATGCCCGATCCTCAATCTGGTTAAAACAATTCCCTCTCTCCTTTTCAACTTAATCGATTCCACACTAAGCCACATTTGTCCCGACTGTGACCTAGCTTTTGATTTAAAAACGGTGATTGTATCTTTTTAGTTTGTTGATTTTCGTTTACTGCAGCCACTGTTACTAATGCTCGGCAGTCTGTGGAATTGAGAAGTTTAAATAATCGAATTGTACATTGCACGGCATCTTCGTGAAAACTGTTGATTCTAAACCGGAACACTCCAGGGATGTGATTTTGCTTTACCATTAAATAATTCTTAGAGTGAAGGGTTGCATTTTGTACTATTAAGGAGTAATCATTAAAAAAATCAAACCCTGCTTAGAAGCCGAGGAAAAACTATAGCTCAACTATTAATAATATTCTAACTTAGATCTGATATTAAAGTTAAACAAGGTACAGTTACTGCAGTAAGGTCTCCTTAATCATTTGTGTTTTTGCTATTTCGCCGTAGTTTAATGGAGGCGATCTCAAAATTTTCGACCTGATCCCAGTGAGGAACAATGACCCTAGAAAGTGATTCATTGCCCGCCGTTCCCCAGCGGTATTCCAGTAACGTCCTCTAAATGAAGCTTGTTCAATAGATTAGCGTGGTTAGAGGACATTATAAAGGAGAGACTGGAATTTTTCCCCGTTTTTCAACAGCCCATCAATATATCGATCTTGTCGGAGTTTTCCCTATGACCTACATCACTAGGGTTTTATCGATTCGGACAAAAGTTACTATTGAAATTAATAAAAAAAAAGTACAGTAAAAAAACTTTTAAAATTAATAAAACTGCATTGTTATTGCAATAATATTTTCTAACTATATCCGCAGTTATAATTTTACCTGGATACTGTGATTTTTTCCCTCCTTCTTGGTTCTTAAATTTTGGCAATAGTTTGACTTGAGAACGTATAAGCACAGAAAATGTCCGAAAACCATGGACTTCAATTAAATTTAAAAACTGCCAGTTTCAATTTTCTGGCTTTGTTAAGCATGCATATGTGCATAAAAGTTACAAAAACAAAAAAACACTTTGTTAAAGTAAGTAAAAAAATGTTGAAAGAAATATTCTAATTTTTTTTAAAGCATACCCAATAAAGCACTGCAATCAAAAATTTATAATTATAGATATCGTGAGACCGTCTGGTGTGAAGTAGGTTTCAGAAAACATTTTCTTTGTCGTGCCACGTTTCGACCTTTACTGAGATCATCTTCAGGGCCTGGGATTTACAAAATTGTATACATTTAACAATTGCATATAGGATGTGGAAAATCAGAATTTATACAATGCAAAAAATATGTGTAGAGATTAGTGACCGTTAATCGATAATTAATGAGATATCGTGAGATGCGGTCTGGTGTGATGTAGGCTTCAGAAAAAACATTTTCTTTGTCGTGTCCGTTTCGACCTTTATTGAGATCATCTTCAGGGCTCAAAGCGTTTGTCTTCTGTGTACATGTACCAGTGAGATTTTGCTGCATTTTTTAAGAAAAAAATTTATAACAAAAAAAACCAAGACAATTTTTAACTTTTTCATCATAAACCGCTGATTGTAATCAACTTTTATGTTGTTACAGCCGTTAGAACAGAAATTACTTTTCATTTTAGCGTATATATCAACATTATTTCCTTTTTATGACATTATGAGCGAAGAATAAGGATGAATTAAAAAACAAATCCGAACCTTTTATTTTATATTTCCAGTTGTGATTTATTTGCGGAAACCAGTTAAGTGCAATGCCATTACGTAAAGTTACAAGGTTTTAAACTCTTATAGTTTCCTGTGGAAAAAAAAACGAGTTATTTAAAGGTATAAAACAAAAATCGTGTGACTGGCATTGGATTTGAAGGTTTTCTTTTGCAATACAGAAAACGAATAATTTTTATTTCTTGATAACAGACATATTTTAATATAATTTTCAAGAACAATTAACAAAAATAGCCATCAGCGAGCAAGCAGATTCTAGATATACAGGGTGTTTCACTGGGTATGATTAAGTTCGTCAGGTGCTTCGACACCTCAAACGCAAAAAACATTCATATATGACTTCACCGACCCACAGACAATTGGACAAGAGTTTAGAACCGTTACAATTCCAGCTCAGAAATGTTTATTTTTCTTTATTGTAAAAATTTGTATATAAGGTTTGTCAGGGCTTTACCGGCAAAAAAGAAATTGTAAGCGTTTCGTTAATATAATTTTTTGTATAACTAATCTCTCTATAGTACAGTATATTGTTGTTATTTCCTTGCTTTAGGCAAAATATTGTTTTGAAGAAAAAAAAGAAGTCGGTTTTTAAAGAAAAATATCTTTACAACCACAACCACCGGTATCACGAAAAATGTTTAAACTAAAAACTTCACCGTTAATTTGTTTGTAAAATTTGACTAAAAATAACTGAAACTTTGTAAAAAACGTTCAAGTTTTGTATCACATTTTGATCTCTTATATGAAACTAAGCGATTCGAAGCTTCTTAATTCGTAAGCTGTTTCCACAATGCACACCCTTAATTATATGCTGACTCAGAAATGTAAACACGGAACGCAGACAACTTCTAATTAAAATCAGTACCTCGGAGGTAATATTTTTCGAGCTATATAAACAGGATTTAACTTACTTGCTAGTCCAAGTCCAAAGTCCTTACCTGTGTCTTTAACACTATCGTCACAAATGTTTTTACGTTTGCACCATTCTACACGGAGAATATTGAACTAGAAATCCACTGTACGTTAAGAAAATTAGTTACTTTGGACTATACCTTGAAGTCTGATGCGTTCTAAAGGTAAAAGTCTTCTAGGTTCAAAATCACTTAAAAATGCCAAAAACCAACTTTCTAGAAAACTACCCTGTGGCATACGATGCGGACCTATGCGGCTTCATCAAGCCACCCCAATATCCAGAGCGTCCAACCCTTCCAATTAAAAGTCTTGAGAGGAACTGTCAAAGTTGCAACATCACTGACCTCAGTACGTCCTGGACATTTTTTTTCCTAACGAATCGATCCGTTTGGAGTTGCTGAAGTTTCGTTTCAACCTTTCCATCCTAACCCCTACTTATTAAGCCCCGTCCTACACTTTCCCCTCACGAGAATCATTCCCCCTAGACCTGGATTGAGTGCTGGTATGATTTCTCACATATGTGTCCTCCTTGCACGCAGTTAAAACTACACCGTCAATAAATAAATAATAAATAGTTTATTTGCCCAAATTCGCCTACAATCCAAACAACTAAGCCAAAAACGAATAATTTTTTAAAAAAATATTTAAAGGCATAATCGCATTTGATTTTAGTGGAATGTAAACTAGCCAGCTTTAGTAGAAACAAGTGTGATATTAGTTTTATATATTTATCAAAAAACGTCAATATAGGATAAA
>CM077111.1:12811620-12833050 GCA_039619505.1 Cimex hemipterus | reverse complement strand
CCATCGTTAATCACTGGACATTGACCGGGTTATCACCTCAAAAATACAAAAGCTCTAAATGAAGTTTAATTCCAGTTCAAAGAAATTATCTGTATGTTTAAAGTCAAATTTTGTCTTGTTAAGGTTTTTAGTTGAGATAAAAAAGTCAGTGTCACGAACGGGATTTGAACCCAGGACCTTCGCTCTACCACTTGAGCTATCGTGACTATCCACTCGGACTTCCCATCTCAACCCCACCTTTTGAATTTGTGTGGTCTCAAGTGGTAGAGTAGCAGCGTGTTGATCCAAAGGTCGTGGGTTCGAATCCCGCTCGTGACACTGACTTTTTTTATCTCTACTAAAAACCTTAATTAATTGAAAAATGTCACAATTGGTAGAGCGGACGTATAAACGCAGGATTTTTATGCAATTGATATTATCTAATAAGACCTGATCATGATATATTTCAAAGGTATTAAATATATATTAAATGGTATATACCCAAACAAAAAACCACGATACAATTTCTGTAGCATATAAATGTTTTTAGTTAGATAAATAGTTTGTTGAACACAGTAGCTAAATAGATCAATTAAATTCTATATTAATATTTTAATTTTTTTTTTTTTTAAATTGAATATTTGTTTATTTTATCTGATAAAGTTATTTTGTTTCGTGTATTATTTATATTTATATTTCAAATTCAAAGTAATAGCATATATGTTTGCCACTTTTTCCTTATAGATACAAAACTTGTCTATTCTAATAACTTGGATTATTTAAACTGAACTGCCCTAATTTAATTTAGCCAGGTTCGGAGGGCACGAGTTAATCGCTGAATAGGATTACAATAAAAGTTGATTATTGATAATAATTCGTTGTTGAACTCCATAATTGAGGGAGGTGGACTAATTCCGGACAAAGCACGAAACTCTGAGCACTCTTGAAAATGCGAAACAACTCTCTAAAGTTCGACAATTAAGGTTTTTTTTATCGATCGAAGGGATTCGATTATATTTCCAACTTTTCGTCAGGGTATCCACTTACGTTGGCTACACCGATGAAGCATTTATTACAGTTTAACCGTGTAATGCTATACCTTTTTGACGTTTTTCCTAAAGGCTTCTTATTCTGTTATGCTTATACACTCAGAAGCCACGTTTAGAAGGTAAGTACATTACCAACAAAAACAAAGCACCATTAACGGCCATACGCGACGACAATGCCGGGGAAGGCTGAATCCCTATTCCTACAATAATACTTTTCTCAAGCATAAACCTATACTTAAAGCTATTTCCCTTAAAAGCAAAGTCCCAGCCAGGGTTTCATTTGTGTTATTAAAGTAGAGAAGTAAAGTTCTTTTAGAAAATACAAACTTTTATTTTAACAACTAAATCATTCTATTTACTTTTGTTTAAAAAAAATTTGCTGATTTAATACGGACAAATTGTTGCGTTTTATTAATATCGAAACGAGAAAATTTTTGTCAGAAGTTGAAAAACGAGGGTCAGGTTGTAAAAATGACTTTATCACCGAAGAATAAGGCCGAACGCCTATAAAATCCCGTCCTTCTCATACGTATCACACCTTACACCATGCATTGATGTATTTTTCAAATTTTTATTTATCGAACGCGCCTATTTAAACAGATCAGCCGTGGGAAATATCGTTTTATTTTACTAACTGTCCTAAAATCAATGGAAAAAGCGGGATGCGAGTATTTCTTAGATGAAACCACCACTGGAGAAATAATAAGGTGTTCTTCCACCGGATCGGCATTTCGAGGGAACGTATGTAGCGGAAAGAGATAGGGGATGTTAATAAGCATTGGTTTCCAGGTTCCCAAATTCAACGGACTTGCCAAAACACCGGGCATTTCTAAATTTGATTTCAATGTAGGGTTATCCTGTCGTTCATTTTGTCCAAAAGCAAACCGTTCGTATTGATTAGTTGAAGTAGTATTAATATTAATTAATAATAATTAGCATTGAATGACATCATTACTTAAAAAGTCAGTGTCACGAGCGGTATTCGAACGTTTAGTAAAAAAATAGATCGACTTTTTTTATCTCAACTAATAATTTTCATAAATATTAATTAATCGAAAAAATGTTAATTTGCCAATCAGACCACGAACTGTAATAGATTTACTTAACAAAATTAATTTAGGAGGAAAAACTACAAATTAATTTAAGAGGAAAACCTTTGAAATTTTACGGATAGTTGACCTTCAAAATTACACTTTACCAAATTTAACTGAGAACTCATTTAATACATTTAATTACGAAAAATAAGTTACTTAACAAATTTCTTCTATTAATTAATATTTGTGAAAAGTATTGGTTGAGATAAAAAAGTCAGTGTCACGACCGGGATTCGAACGTTTAGAGAAAAGATAGATTTTTTTATCTCAACCTTCTCTCATAGACTTTTTTTATCTCAAGCTTTCATAAATATTAATTAACTGAAAAATGTTAATTATTCAATCGGACCACGAACTGTAATGGATTTGCTTAACAAAATTAATTTAGGAGGAAAACCCTTGAAAACTAACGGATAGTTGAACTTCGAAATTATACTTTACTAAATTTAATTGAAAACCCATTTTACTACTTACATTTAATTTAGAAAAAAATAAGTTACCTAGCAAAATTTTTTTTATTAATTCATATTTGTGAAAAGTATCGGTTGAGATTAAAAAAATCAGAGACAAGAGCGGGATTAGAACCTTTAGAAAAAATAGACGTTTTTATCTCAACTAATACCTCTCATAAATATTAATTATTTGAAAAATGTTAATTTGTCAATCGGACCACGAATTGTAATGGGTTTACTTAACAAAATTAATTTAGGAGGAAAACATAAAATTAATTTAAGAGGAAAACCCTTGATATTTTACGGAGAGTTGACCTTCAAAATTACACTTTACCAAATTTAATTGAGAACTCATTTAATTCATTTAATTAAAAAAATAAGTTACTTAACAAATTTCTTCTATTAATTAATATTTGTGAAAAGTATTGGTCGAGATCAAAAAAGTCAGTGACAAGAGCGGGATTCGTACCTTTAGAAAAAAAAATAGATTTTTTTAATCTCAACCTTCTCTCATAGACTTTTTTATCTCAAGCTTTCATAAATATTAATTAACTGAAAAATGTTAATTGGTCAATCGGACCACGAACTGTAATGGATTTCCTTAACAAAATTAATTCAGGAGGAAAACCCTTGAAAACTAACGGATAGTTGAACTTCGAAATTATACTTCACTAAATTTAATTGAAAACCCATTTTACTACTTACATTTAATTTAGAAAAAAATAAGTTACTTAACAAATTATGTTCATGTTTATATAACTTTAAAAAATATACAAAATAAAAGGAAGGAAATGACAATTTCCGAAGAACTTTTTAATTTTTCAAATCAGATAGATGACCTAAGTTTTTTAAGTTCTTCTTCCAGGGCTTATTTTTCAGGGATAATAAATGGTGCATTCAGAGTGAATGTTTTCGATCATTTTGGTCTATCTCTCCTTGCCATTTTTGGATTTTTGGACAGTGGGACGCGTCTTCTCGCCATATTCACTGGTTAAATTATGAAATCTTATTTCTATTAGGTTGTTCACATGAAATACCCGTTCCCAAGGTAAAGGTTTTTAGTAAAATTATTATATAAAAACAAAACCATTTTTTTCGTAGTATTTACCTTCATTTTGTACACATTTTCCCCAACGGGTGATCAACATTTTTATGCCGGAACTGAAGAATTCTGAGCTTTGAAATGAAACAAATCGGGAAACGCTTTTTGGACTTGAACATTATTTTCAAAATTATTTTCTTTATTTTTCGTAGTTGCCTCAATTCATAAACAGGTGAAAATCTGTTGGGGACAAGTCTGGAGAATAAGGTTGATGATGAAGAACTTCTTAGCCAAGCTCTTTCAATTTGTTTACAGTATGTTTTGAAATTTGAGGCCTGGCGTAGTCGTAGAGGAGACTAGGGCCTTTCCGATTTACCAATGCAGGCTGTTTTTTGAGTAATTTTTTGTTTTTCTATGCAGTACATTGTAGTGGTAATGGCAAACCTCTAGGCAAAAAGGATTAATAGATAATTCCAGCCATGGAACACCAAACGGTCACCATAAATTGTTTTGGGTGTAAATTTGGTTTTGGCATGTGTCCTGGTCTTTCGCCAATGTTTAACCAATGCCCTGGCTGACGCTCATTGTCATATGAAATCCATTTTTCATCGCAATTGATTATTCTCGGGGTTTTTTCCCTGGCAAGCAACGGAACGCATGTCTCAAGGCGCTTTAACTGCGCTCGCTCATTGAGCTCATGTGGGACATACATAGATCAAGCTTCCCGATTTTTCCTATGCTCCTTAATGGCCATGATACAGTAGTTGCATTTGCATTTAGTTGTGCTGCGAGTCCTATGACATTCCGATAGTGGTTCTCTACGATATCATTGTCAATTAAAGTTGGAGATCTTCTAGGTTCGCTCGTTTTCCAATTCGGTATTCCCTGCTGAAAACTCAGAAAACCAACGGCGAATTCATTTATTGATGTTTCTTCCAGCTTCAGCTGGCAAATGACCGAGTTTACCTAGTAGTTCCTCGTAAAGTAATATTACACGAAAATCTTTCTTGTAGGTATACTAAAAAGTATGTAATGGATTGGGGAGCTCATTATTATAAACAAAAGTGGAGGATTAATAACTGCTTAATTATAATATGTAAATAATTGGACTTAATAACCGAAAACCGCTATAGTCTCTCTGAATTTCTGAAACTGTAAAATTTCATACGAAACAACTCAATACTGCACAAAACTGTAGAAGTATTTGAATGAATCGATGTATTTTGCTAACTTGGTGGTTGGTCAGGGATATAAGAAGGGTCACAAAGGTATACAACAGAAATATATCATCAATTTTTATTGACTTACCGGAATCACGGAAATTGGCTATCTAACGTTTCATGAATTTCATATACAATTCATATACAAGGGATTAAAAAAAGTCATAATGGGATGTCAATATTTTCTAATCCAATATTCGTTGGATATGTTCTTTTTGATTTTGTGCAGTGTACAATCATTATCTTTTGGATTTAAATCGTCTTGAGGTATGTAGGATTATCACTCTTCAGTTTCGTTTGCTTGTCTATTAGGCTGAGTCGAAAAATCAAACCCACCACTAAAGATTTCCGCAAGCAGAAACACGTTTGACAATCCAAAACATATTCGGCCAACAGCTAAATATTGGTGTCGTCATGAAACACCTCCCAATACAATTTTCATAGAAACTTCACAGCATGAATTTTAGATGCAAAGCAAGGGACCGAATGTTAGTAAATTCCATGAATATATTCTCTATGTTGATTTATATGGAAATGCTGGGAGGAAACAAGCAATATTACAATTTAAACCTTTACGTATGCGGGGGTGATAAACATGCATTGGTCGTTTCTGATCGTCCTGGCCTACCAGGATTTTGAGATCTTGTGTGGGTGTCAAGGATATAAGAAGGTGAGCCAACACACAAACGCGCTACTGAAGATTGCGAAAAGCCGAAACCGGTTTGTTAAGTCAAAACATGGTTCAGACAATATATTTGGGCGTTAAGGATTCCTGCTATATTCCCAATGCCATTTTTAATGGTCGTACTGGAACGGCAGAAACAACATGACAATTTTAGCATATTGTTCGTTAGTTTGGTTGGAAATCATTCTATTGTAAAAATGTCGCCTTGAAATATGCGTGGGGATGAAAAACCGTATTCTGTTTAGGAAGAAAATTAAATCCGCGTCTTTAGTTGTAATAATGCAGAAAATTGAGTATTGTCCATTTGTCTGGTTGAAAGTCATTCCATTATGGGATTTCGCGTTGAGATCTGCTGGGTGATGAAACTGCACTGTGGTTACTTCTGATCATCCCTGTCTTCATATTCTCGCCGCAGCGGTTCGTTATCTTATGCGGGAAGTCAGGGGCATAAGCAGGGCGAGTCGCTACTGAATCTCACTTACTATGTGGCGACTCAAAAAATCATGCGTGAGCTCGCTTAATTTTCAGGCAGAATGTACTTAATCACTTAATTTTCCTGCTTTATTGATTTGTTTTCAATAAGTCTTGCTGTCGGGCCAGAAATTTCTTTTGAAGTTTGAATCAAAACGGAGTAAATTATCGAACACAATTAAATTGATCGGTCTACCCATGCGTAATAGACTATCGTGTTCTTATTATTTTTATTCTTTTGATGATACTGTTGTTGAATATTTTTTACTGTTACAGACAAGACACGATTATCTGTTGATTTAATACTTTTCACATATTTAGGTTTAAGATGTTAAGAATAAGACGAACGTAAACCTGGAGAATATTAATAATTAAATCCATTAGATTTTTTGGTCCTATTGACTAAAAAACTTCGTTAAATTAATTAAAGTTTTAAATAAGGTATTGGTTGAGATAGAAAAGTCAGTGTCACGAGCGGGATTCGAACCCACGACCTTCGGCTCAATACGCCGCTGCTCTACCACTTGATCTATCGTGACTTCGATCCACTCGGTCACCAACTTCCCATCTCAACATCACCTTTTGAGTTTTCCTTCTTTTTGCCATTTTTATCTCAATCAATACCTTACTTAAACGATTAATTTAAAAGAATTTATTTAGTCAATCGGATCACAAAACCTTTTATGTCACACATTCTTTTCAGACCTGTACACCAGTGTCTTTATTTTTATGTTATTCGATACATCTACACAAGTTAAGAAAGTTTATAAGTATAGAGTAAAAATTAGTATCGTATGGAGAAGTATTGTATACTTTTTCTACATTTTATAAAACAAAAATCTCTTCCCGTCGTTTGTTCGTCTTTTATACGGATAACTAAGTTGGGTGAAGTTTATGAACTTCTTACCCAATTAAAGAACCTTCAAACCAACTTGACTCTAACTAAGTTTGAGTGTTGTTATTGACAGAAAAAAAATATTTGAAAACACTTCTAAGTTTAGTCACGAGGAGCTGCCGGTTTTTTTGTCAATTCCGACCGATCATCTATCTATATGTCAGCTCCATCGGCCAGCCTGTTGCCCGAAACACCCGTCGACCGCTTTAGTTAAAAAAAAAAAAACTTGACAAGTTCGATGTATAACAGATCAAAAACAAAATTGTATATTATTCAAAGTTTATCTTTGTAAAAATGCCGCTGCTTTATAATTCGTACAATACTGTCGGTTTTGAAGAGGTGGCCGTTTGCACTAGCAATTTGCTAATTAATTGAGGATGAGAAATACGCAAGTGATTTGGACAAGGAAGAAAATGCCGGGGGTTGAAAGCTTCCATCGTGGGAAAAGTAAACATCGTTAGCGAAATATTCACTCCCGTTTCAAAACCCCAAACTTCCAGGGAAAAACCTCTCGGCGAAGGCAATTTGAAAATATAAAGCCCAAATAGATTGGCTACATTATTTTATTGTTAATTGTTATCGTCGTTGAAAATATTTATACGTAGCAATATAAAAATTTACTATAAAGTAAAATACACTGACAGGCAAAAAAAAAAAAAAAAAAAAAAAATATCCGCCCAACTTATCTTTTTTCATTTTCCCGATAAAAGAAAATTCTATACTTAATTTGTCTCGTTGTTTTTAGCAAGAAATATTTATTTATTCTATGCTTTAAATTGACAATATCATTTAGGGATAAACGCACTTAATCCTTAATGTGTAGTAATTAGTAACCGTTAATCAATTATTCAGATATCGTGAGATGCGGTCTGGTGTGATGTAGGTTTCAGAAAAATATTTTCTTTATTGTGCAAACGTTTCGATCTTTATTGAGATCATCTTCAGGGCCAAAGTGTTTGTCTTCTATGTACTTGTGCCATTGTTGCGTGTCGTGTTGAGAGTGCCTGTGGCAGCAGCAGACTGGCATTTTCGACCTGTCTGTACTTTATAAGTGACCGGTTTGCCTCTCCCTGCTTATGTCCTTAGCAGGATATCTATGATAAGTAGATGAACACATCGGTAACGATGGAATTCTCATACAGACACACTAAAGATGGCCAAATAATAACAAGCTGACAAATAACTTTTTTTTAATTTTTAACCTTGCCTTCTAGATCGTCATTTGTCTGTCTTCTGTGTCGTTCAGCCTCACCTCCGATGAAACACAGAACGGTCTGACGTATAACAGGTATAAAATTTATATATAATTAAATAAATTCAATTTAAATCGTCGCAAACAAGTTTCAAGCGTTTAGACAAAAAGGGTTTATTCACCGCAAAATCATCCCGTATAATAATGATTACTTTGGCCCTCTTTAAAGCTTAGCGCTTTATTTACAAATGTAAACCGCAAAACCATCCGTTGTTGAAAGGCTTGGATAATGTAAATCCGTGTAAACACCACGACACCGCTCTGGTGCTCGCTCAAATAGGTCACAGTTATGCAAGGTCACGTTGCCCCAACACCGAAATCACCTCCAAAAGTCGATATTTCCATAATCAACTATTAAATATTTTAATTGAGCAATATTTCACATTACTATCTTAAATGTGACTTATAAGTAGGTAAGTTATGTTGACAAAGCAGCATTTCAAATCTGCGTTCATTAAGCAAACCTTGTCAAAAAATTACATTTTATTTATTAAAAATTACACCGTTTTCAATTTAGAAACAAATACACTTTAGTCCACTCATTTGTCTCGCTTTATCTAGTTCAGTTCAAGTTTAATAGCTTTGTCCTCTTCAGTCATCTTACGATGGGCTAAGTGCTTTTAGAATTCCTTGTCGTGTCAGTGACAATGTGCAGGATTTCAGATTTTTACGTATGTCTTTTGCGGAACATTTTCCGTAAAGCTTTATTTTGGGACTGTTGTATTATGATTATTGATACTTACATTGGCACATCCACAATATTGCATATCGTACATCCATATACGTTGTATATACATATGTTTACAAATCAGTATTTCATTTTGTTATTCGGATATCGTGCGATGCGGTCTGGTGTGAGGTAGGTTTCAGAAAAACATTTTCTTTATCGTGCCAACGTTTCGATCTTTATTGAGATCATCTTCAGAGCCCAGGATTTACAAATATTGTTTACATTGAACAAATACATTTAGGATGTGGAAAAGTGAATTTATACAATGAAAAATATATTTTGTTTTTTATTTGTATATTTTATTATTTTTATGTTTTATAATTTTATATTTTGTTTTGATAGCAGGGAATTTCTTTCTAGAACTCAATAAAATTGACAGTATCTCAACTAAAATTCTTTTTTATATGTGCTTTTCAATTTAATTGTTTTTTATCTATTGTCATATTTAAATGAATTCTCGCATGGAACTATTTACATTACCATTGATGAAGATTGATTTTGTCTACTACTTTTCTTTTATCAAATTTACACAAACTTTTATTTTGACCTTTCAAATATCTGTCCAGTTATGGATTCTGTTGGCTGCCTTTTGCAGTCGGTTCGTGAATGCACGATACATTTTTCGAATCACGTGATCGGCAAATGTTAGACGATTAAGTTTTCTATCAATGTCACTTGTATTCAGCAAGTAAGCAGCAGGCTCCCGAAATTTTTAGCATTCTCTTGGAAATAATACCTTGATCAATTTGAACGTTATCAATAAATTAATATTTTTACGTAAGGTCTTCGTTGAAATGAAAAAGCTAGTTTCACGAGCGGGATTCGAACCAACGACCTTCGATTCAATACACCACTTGACCTATCGTGACTTCGATCCATTATTTCATTGTCCAATATATTCAAATATTGAGCCGAAGGTCGTGGGTTCGAATCCCGCTCTTCTTTTCAACCCCGACCTTACGTAAAACGTTTAATTAATTGAAAGAAGTAATTTGGCCACTCAGACCATTAAAAATGTTGGAGTTACCTATAATTTTTGATTGCCTGTCCTCTCTGTTTTTGGGAGCAATTTTTCTGCCAGATTGTCTTTCTAGGATCAAAAAAAGAAACTATATTTTAATCATTTCCGATCATTCTGATCGTACATTTGTAGTTTTGGTTTGTCAGATGTAACAAAGTAGATGATCTGCTGAAGATGGCGAAACGACATGCATCTGACAAAGAAATTTTTCTGCCTATAAATTTTTTAAAAATAAACATTTTTCTGTTTAATTAACGCAATTTATTTTATTGGCTTTTGTTTTCTAATTGCGCATTGGACGGGTTTGTCAAATATAGTCAAAGGTTTATCCGCCGAGCGTTTTTGTTGAACAACTCAAATCTGATGAATTAAATCAAACTGTTTTAGATTTTAGTCGAAAGAAATTTATATTTACGGATGTGTATTTTCGTAAGAGAAGTGTTGGTAGATTTTTGCGGTTAATAATTTGGATAGAAAATATTTCCAAGTCCATATTCAGATTTTGAAATTTTTAAACCATGTGTATAAACAAGAAGATTATCACATTTCAACGTCCTAGGTTAATTTAAAAAAAAAGTTAGTTCAACATCCGCTCCTACGTTTGGAAAAACATTTAGCAACATAAAACTAAACACTTAATGTGTGATCCGTTAATCCATAATTATACAGAAATCCCAGATTTAAACCTCAGGCTCTGAAGATGTTCTCAATAAAGATCGAAACGTTTGTACGATAAGGAAAATGTTTTTCTGAAACCTACATCACACCAGACGGCTCACGATTTCTGAATAATTAAAACTTGATCAAAATATATAGAATTCGCTATAAATATATTGATAATTAAGGTCTGTTCTTATCGAGGAAAGAAGATTTGATATCAACATGTAAGCTCAAATGTTTTTAAGTTGATAAATGTTAAAAGATTTTTACAAGTATCGAGCCAGTAAATTTATGTGTTCTATATATCATTTCACCATATTATTAATCTCTTTTTGAGGATTAAGTGCTTATGGCAAGATGTGCTACGAGCTTTGTACCACTGAGAAACGGTTGTCTCAGGTGGATGCTGCCCTGTGATACATGAGTACAAAACAAAAGGGATCCCGCATTAGTTTTCTCCCTGGGTAATTTACAAGGTCTACCTTCTCTTGTTTTAAAAATGATATACCGACTGGGGGATGTGGGTGTCAAAAGTTTTCCAGCTCTCAGAACTGGTGGTGTGTGAAGACGGTTTCAATTTATTATTTATGTCACTTGATTCTAAGTATTAATCCCTTTCTTTAAATATTTAAACTAACCGACACTAAATGGGAATTAAAAAAATTTTTTTTTTGTAAAATTTATTAGGGATTTAACCGCTCTCCTAAACGTACTCGTACTGAGGATCTTTTGTTTGAAATAATCGTTCCTTTGAATTTCCTTTGCCGACTTCCCAAGGAAATATTTAGTCAAGGACAAGATAACGAATTCATTATTCCTCCATGAATATTTATTACGAAAATGTTAATCCATGAATGCCAAGCAGAAGGGGTGAATGAGTATGAGACAAATATTCATTTCCCACCCTTCTTCTTTTTTTTTCTTCTGATTTTATCAAATAAATTGAATTTTTTAGAAGGTAGTTCGTTTTCTTCTTTTGTGATGTGATATCGAGAATTAATCATACTGCAGGGTGGGTCATAAAAACGTGTCTTATCGTAAAAGTAATAAAATGTTTTGTAATTGATCTTTTCTTGTAAAATCTCATTCCGATTTCAAAAATTATATGCTTAATATTTTTTCCTATGCTGTGTATTTCTTCAGTTCAACTTTATTATTGGATGAATTTCTCTTCTTTATTTCAGTGCTGTAGGAATACGAGAATCTAAAAGTAAATACCGTATATTTATTTATATTTTTTTTATAAAGAAATGATTCAGTTATAAAAAATCCCCTAGTACATGCGAAAGAGCAAATTGTCAGAAACAGGCATTGTAAATATCTGATTTCTTTGTGTTAAAATTTCAATTAGGTTTAGCCTTTTTCCGAGATTTCAAGAGAGGGGAGAACAGCCTAAGGTTTTTTTTTTTCACATTGACAAGTTCTCATTTCCATTGGTAGTCCTGAAAAATCTCTTTAGATTAATTAGACTCTCTGTGATTCACGGGGGGGGGGTCATTGATGTGGCCGTATTAACTGATAACATAAAAGAATCAAGACTCCAATTATTACCGAAACTTTTATAAAGATGCAGCATGATTTTATACAATTTACATTGTTGAACGTAAAATAAATGTTGAGACTTTTGAAATCAAACTATCATGTTGGATTGTCTAGAATTTAAGTAAGATTTGAAAAATACAACTCCAAGTATGTATCTTATGCGGGTTGCCTTGCCTCTCCCTGCTTATTTCCTTGGCCAACCGCTGACGATGTCAGAACGCGATTGACAACAAAACACCGAGGATTAGCGAATCGAATCGGTCGAAAAGGACTTAGAGTAGTAATTCTCAATTGTTTAAAAACTCGATAATTTTTTATTGTTTTCCAGTCATCTGTGGCTCGAATCGTAAATAATTTAGGAAGAAAACCGTGCTAGGAAGAATTAGAAACATCCGACAGGGAGCATCCCGAAGTAACAATAAAGTAACTTCGATTAATTTCGTTATGTTTGGCTTGACGTAGAAGTTTCGACATGTTGGACATTTCACCATCTTCGGTAGTTCGTCGATGTGTTATTTTGTGGCATCTGACAAGCCAAAACGAAAACGATATGATAATAACGATCGTAAAGGACCAAGTTAAACTCAATGTTTTTTATTCCTGGAATATCCTTTTGGGCAAAAAAGCTGCCTTCAAAAGCTCTGTTTATCTAAACCTAATTAATTAATAGCATAAATTTTAATTAAATTAAACGATATGTTCTTGTTAGGAGGAATTTAATTAGGAATAGTAAACATGAAGATTACTCATTTTTGTAAAGAAACACCTGTAATAGTTTTTTCTCAATTTTAATCCAGTTGTATTCTTTTTAATCATGGAAAGACATCATCTTGATCCAGAAGTTTGTAATATTGTTGTGAGAACGAGTCATGGTGGTTCGAGGGAGCCCGATTCCGAGAGACTGGAAGTGCCGATACGAAGCATGGTGATGGACCTGGAGGACAGAAATACTGTAATCGCTGCAATACAGAACCGTTTCCATAACGCCTGCCTGATCCTAAATGGAGTCCAAGATGTTTTGCCAAGGCCTTTATCAACACAAAGATTCGTAATTGTTTCTGGGAAGTTGGCCTCTCAGCGTTTGGATGGAGACCACCTGCACAGCAACAGCTCGCCACCAACAACCCAGAAGAATATGACGAATCGAATACCTAGAAGAGAATACTAGTTGGAATACTGTTATGTTTACTGATGAGTCAGGTTTCTATGTGTATTATGGTGATAGCAGGCGTCAAAGAGACTATCGAAAACAAGGGATGCGTACAATGTCCCTTTAGTGCTGTTTAGAAGAGGAGGTGTAATGGACTGGGCTGAGGTTTGCCCTGGAAGACGAACTGAACTCCAGATCGTTGAAGGCAACCTTACCGTAGACCGTTATGTACAAGAATTCATTCCTCAAACCAAGAATCCCATGGACATGAATTTTCGATTTCTGGATGACAATCAACCTCATAGAGTTGATGATCAATGTTTGAAAAACCTAGGAAATTTCCATCTGATCCTTCCCGCATTGCGTACATGTGGAATGCGTTGCTGAAAAGTCTTTTAGATCAGACTCCGTAGCCAGTTGACCTGCAACAACTATATAGTGAAATTACTAACGAAATTAGTGACAGCTTAAATTAAAAGTAGGCCTATCAGGTGCACAGAGATGTTAGGTAACAGAGGACATTACAGACGGTATTAATTGTTTAAAAAAATATTGTGGAAACCTATTCATTTTTGAGCAATCAATATAATGAAATTGGAAATAGATATGCCTAGAACAAAACTATGGTCGTTTGAAAAATTTAATTTATAACTGCCCCAGATTGGAGGACCAACTGACCACAAATAAGTTGACGCCGGTTTTTCTTTCATTTGTATTGTAGTTTTATCTAGTGGTTTCAAAAATCTCCGAGAAACCACTAATAGATTAAAGCCTCTCATAAAAAAGGGCGATTTACCAAATCATTTAGGCTTTATAATAAAACCCACCACAATAGATCAAGTTCACAAATTTTCTATAGATATACATAATACGGAGGGAACTATAGAAGCGAAACATCTCTTATATACATTTATAGAATACAAGAAAAGAATACTTAAAAAACCCTAACTCGATCAAAATAAAATATGACTTCGAAAACCCACATTCACACCTCTCTTTAACAACATATTCTCAACTAAGTTGTTTTTCCCGCCTGCCGCTTGTAGCAGCTCAGGTCACTTCATATATAGTTTGGTGGAAGTCATACATGGTATGGTAGGGTATGGTGATAAGGATACTAGGAAGCAGAGTTTGTACTCCCCAGGCACTGCAGCCTTCTTCTTATTGCACCTTAGTTCAGTTCAACAGACTCCATCCTTATCCTTAGAAGGATCAGGTCATTGACTGTTGTCGCTACTACAACTTCATTCCTTTAGTTTTTTTGGTCTGTTAGGTTGAATCTCCATTGAGCTCTGGCTTCGCATTCGTAGATATGCTGTTTCATTCTCCTCATTACATCCTATCATTGTTGTATATGACCATGTAGTTGTAGATGGTTTCTCAGATGACAGTGATCAGTTGGTATTGCTATCACTCCTCTGAGTTTAGATCACGCCAGTTGCAAGTGAGATTATGCCAGTCTTGGTGAGCGTTGTTTCATCATAAGTTTACTATGTCTCGCACCACTAGAGTATATCCACTTCTCGTTTTGTTTCGTTTGGATCCATTCTGCGATGGAGGATTCTATATTTGTTTTTGTTATCCTCAGTATAGGTTCGCGGCCTGTATGGTCGTGCAGGTCCTCCTCTGATCATCTGTCCGCTTTTTCGCGTTACCTAAAATTCCCCTGTGCCCTGGCATCCAAGATATCATCAGGTTGGTGTTTCCTCAGGTTTTGGAGATTTTGGATACATTCACTGACTAGACTAGTAGAATTAGTAGAATCTGATGTTGGGTCTGAGAACTCATGATCTTGCGATGATCTCATCCAACCGGTACTGGCTCACTTATTGGTTTCATCTTACCTCGAGGGTTTGTGCAGTCTAATAAACAAAGGGAATGAAAACGGGCCCAGTAAGCGTCCAAATGTCGGTTAGCATGAATTTTTTTAACAAGTGAATTTTTTAAAGTGGAAAAAAATTCCAATGTGCCCTGGCACCTGGTAGCCATACAAATTGAACGAGACATGAAAATACCTCACCTGAGTGTTTGCTATTATGTTTCCGTCCATTTGGTTTGGCTAAATATGATTTTTGTCGGAAATGGAGTCAAATAAACTGCTATGATTAATCAGCCGTATCTGGGTTGTACATTACATAATTCTAGTCTCAATTACATTTACCACTGGAACAGGAACACCTTCGATATCAACTTTGCCCTTTGCGGTTCACTGTGAATTGCTTGAGCCGGGGGTAACTGAACTGTGAACTTCGCGAGTTAAGTGAGTCCCACGACAGTAGTAATAATTAATTCCTGCACTGAGGGCTGCGTAACCTTACCTTCGGCTAATAGACTCATCCAAGGAGTGAATTTGTAACGTCTTCAAAGAAGTTGTGAGCACGCGTTTGAGAGCCTTTGGCGTAAATGCGTGCGCTAAATGAAAAGCGTTTACTCGGTGAAAGTGGTACATTCGTTACTCTTCCCTAAATATGTATTAGAAAATTATTAATCTTTGAACAGCTACAAGGCATTTAAGGTTGAACTAAATAACTTTAAAAAAATCCCGGATTCTCGAATTTTGTTGTTTATTTCAAACTATATGTATTTTTTATCGTTATATTAATAAAAAAATATATATTTTAATTTAAACTAAATTAAACGAGATCAGAGATGCATGAGTTTTAATAAAAGTTACAGCATTGCGAACAACGGAAAATCATCTAATGATAAATTGAAATTTAACTAACAAATAATTACCTAGCGTATTACCTCCTCTGACCTCACGGAGGATTTTAAGTCTGCTAGACATTGGGAAAAAAGTGACTGGATTTTGGCTTGTGAAATAGAATCTTATTTTTCAGCAAGACCCCCGTAAGTGTTGTGTAGGGTTCATGTCAGGATAACGCGCTGACCAGCGCATTGTAGCAATTCCTACATCCTCAAAGTGGTGACAATACGAGCTGTATACTGTCGAGCATTATGATGCATTAATAGGAAGTTAAAAAAATTAACAGAAAGTTGTCTTCTATAGATGGAGCGACAGAGTCCAGAAGTACTTCCTAAATGTACCTTAAGTACAGGATTGCTGAGAGCGAATAGCCAGCGAGGAGCTATGACTACGCTGACGGCGTCACTGAATGCTTGAAGGAAGGTGGACGGGGATGGAACTTGTCGGTGGTCGTCTAGGCTGCGTTTACCGTAGGCATGATCTCCTCTACGGGGTAGTTAGAGATTTCGGAGCTAGAGGAGCCCCTACACCCAGGGAGATAGAGTTGTCTCTATCTGGGGAGTGCGTGTGAGATTTGGTCGATGCATTTCAACTACGTTTTGGGTATCCCTTTACACGCGGCACTGGTTAAGTACACAAAGTTAACCCACCTCCTCGGAAGGAGCAAGCGGGAGAAGTTGATGGCATCATGCTGCGGGATGATGCGGGCTTCTACACCGAACCTCACGGAAGAAGCAGACTTTCCGTGCGCGGAGGTGTGTCACTCCTGACTTGAGAATCTAAACGTGTGATAAGACCTGACGTCTGTGCGCAAGTTAAAGAACCTCAACGTTAAATGACATTGCGACTCCATGGGGGTTCGTAGTGCGGTAAGAGAAAGAACATCGTAGATGGAAGAGCACGGCACATCACGGCTATGGAACAGACGCTACGCCCTTCCTTGCCCAAAGCATCTGTCCGATCGAAGCATTCTTGACTTATAACCACGCTTTTAAAATAAAATAATTAAAAGTTTTATTTGCTTTTGAAGGCAGCGTTGCAGATATATGGATAGAATTTAAATATCTAACCTGCCATTTCATACAAACTTTATTCCACATCTTGGATAAATCTGGAAAGAAATAACACGCTTCGGTATGCATTTTATACTAGCAATGAACAAATAATTAGACACTCTTAGATCCTTTCCCCACCCCTTCAAAATGCAACGTATATAAACATAAAACAGCAAAATTTCATCGGCACTCTCAACACGACACGCAAGAATGGCACAATTACAAAGAAGACAAACACTTTGAGTGAGTAGAAATACTTTGATTGAATATATAAAAAGTATATTTTGCATTGTATAAATTCGCTTTTCCAGATCCAAAGTGTAATTGTGTAAACAATGTTTGTAAATCCCGGCTCTGAAGATGATCTCAATAAAGATCGAAACGTTGGCACGACTAAGAAAATGTTTTTCTGGAACCTAAGTCACACCAGACCGCATCTCACGGTTTCTAAATAATTATCGATTAAAGGTCACTAATCACCACACATTAGACATTCAGTTTCCCAATTGACATTTTACGATAGCTGGCTGATAGAAATTGGCCAATCTCTGCTCTTTAGGAGCATCAGAACAGCCTCGAGTGCCATGCTAGATCACAGACTTGACTGAGCTCAACTGAAATTTTTTTTGATAAAGTCACATTTATGGTAATGTTTATTTTATATTGAAAGAAATCGTTGATGGCTGATGATCAATTCAATTAACAATCTGGAAATACAACAATATCTAAAATTGGCCTAATTTTCTTACTAAATAGATTATTATTATTTGTTAATATGCTTCAAAATTTAAATTCTTAGTTCTATAATGATAATAAAATTTCTACTCATTTGGTTTATTAAACTTTATGTTGAAATATGCTTAGTTATATTCAGTCACGAGACGCGTCTATGTGATTTAATTCTTAATTTCCGACTTTTCAAAAGTGTTCAGACTAAAAATGATACTAAAATGCGTATTGAATAATGTTACTTTCTATTACCTTTAATTCTAATATATACAACATGGTAAGTTGAGGGGCAGACAAAATTATAATATTAATACTTTTTACTTTATGAAACTTTTGTGATAGACTCTTGGCCGTTGGTAAAAAAAACGAACTTCCCGCAGCTCGGTTTTTCTAGGTCACGTCTATTCGGTTGACGTTGAACTGACAGATCTTCCGGAACATCGAACGTATCCAGTAGCTCCTCAAAAATAGATCCACGATAAATGATTAGAGATAAAACGAACATTTAAATTGTTCAAGTTCACAATAATAATAATATAGTTCATTGATTAAAAGGATTACCTTGATGTATAGAGATAGAAAACAACAACATCGATTAAAAAATTAAATTAAACTCGCAGGAAGCAATTTCACAATTAAATTCAAAAGTCAAAATATATTTTGAATTAAGCATAAATTAAAAGTAAATAATTACTGTTTTAAAACATTTTTACATATAAAACAAAACATTTATATATTTGTATATATAAATTAGTGCTGATTATCTAGAAAATGGTCTGTTATATCCTTCTATGAATTTCACATTCCAATTAATCCCCCAAATTAATTTGCTAAGATTATAAATTTGTCAAGTACGAGTAAGATATAATAAGATAATGGTTATGCGTTAGGTACGCATTGTTAATAATTAGAGTTAATTAAGGTTTTTAGTTGAGATAAAAAGTCAATGGGAAGAGCGGGATTCGAACCCACGACCTTCGGCTAGATACGCCGCTGCTCTACCACTTGAGCTATCGTGACCTCCATCCACTCAGACATCAGCTAGAAAACTTCCATCAGGAAGTTGATGTCCGAGTGGATCGAGGTCACAACAGCTCAAGTGGTAGAGGAGCGGCGTATCTAGCCGAAGATCGTGGGTTCGAATCCCGCTCGTGCAATTAACTTTTTTTCATCTCAACTAAAAACCTTAATTAATTGTAATGTATCAATTGGTCAAGCGGACCACTGAATCAGTGAATTCTTAAAAATTATGTTTGACGAAACAGTTATCAAAATTCTGCTATAACCACTTTATGGAGCATTCATTAAACATACCGTTTAACTGGACGCATCAACGTTTGAAGGAAACTGTCTGTTGATTACTTAATAACGTGATATTTGACTGTGCCAATTAGCTACAAAAAACCTACTTTCAAGAATTCAAAAATTTCTAAAGATACGGACGGTAATTTATGCTGATAAATATGTTTCACCTCTTTAAAAAATTGTAATCTAACTAATTGGACTGTAAAGTCTGCAGGATGCGCTGGCACGACTTCTGTAATTTATACTATTGAGCACTCCTCTGAACCCTTCTCACACTACACATTCACGCTGATGAATACAATCACTCTCAATTTATATGGAGGTTAACCACAGTACAATAAAACAGCGTTGTTTCTTTTAAGAGTAGACACGGAACCCCAAAGATTCACTGCCATAATCGATTAGATTTCTCATATCGAGTGGCATTCCTACACGCTCCCTATAAAAACCCAAGGATTGTACTATACAGATTAAAATAGACCCATTTTTCCTAAAAATCGGCACAGCGGATCCAAATAAATGCTCATGTAGAATTCACATGTTTGGTGGCACGCCTACACGCTCTTTCTATGACGCCTTCAATTTAACTCCAGATTCATCCATCACCCTCACTACCTGACTCATACTGTCAATCAACGACTGATTAAAAAAAAAAAAAAAACTCATCTTGCTATGTATCGCTTCTAGGCCTAGACTACCCACAGATACTGTCATTTTGTTTTAATCACACAAAAAGCAAATGTGGGCGGTTTCCCGATTAAATGGCTTGCGATTAAATCAGTGGGACTATTATTATCAATTTTGCTCCCTCGTATTTTTTATATAGATGAAATTGTATTTCCCAAAATTAAGACATGGGTAAACAGCATAGTGCTGTGCTCGCTCGCTCTGGATATTTCAATAAAATTTAATTTATTGAAAGTATGGACAAATTACTTTTTCATGGTTTCTGGGCTCTTTAATTGAAACGCTGGTAGTTCCAATCGTGTACCTATTTGTTTTTCATTTCATATACTATAACGTTTTATTCGGTATAAATTTCAGGATCATTTATTATGTATTGTGGTGTCAACACTGCGGAAACAATTCCATTTTGAATGTTCAGTAAAAAAAACCTTATCCAATATTCGTAATGCTCCTATAAAACGAATTCTTTCCATCCTTTGGGAGAATAGTAACATTTAAAAAAAAAAACATTGAAATTCCGGTTTTTAATTTATATAAGCTTCAATCTGCACTTGTGCGTACATGTTGAGCTTATCACTTCTCTCAGTCTCAACGTCAATTTGAGCTTTTGTAATTTTCAATACGTAACCGGCAGGCCGCGACAATCACCCGACATTGTATTGGAAGTACGGGGTCAGGCCCTCGTTGCTGTCAACAGTTATGTCAATTCAGCCCGTAAACCATGCAGTTCCTAGATCCATACTCATTCACACTGCTCATCATCAATTAAATCCTTTCGTATTTATTTGCCATTCCTTCAATTAGGGCGGTGGAGTTTTCAATATTGCGCAATCAGCCCTCTTAGACCATACATGCACTCTCATCGCTAAGTACACAAAACTATCAGTACTGTACACAATAAAACAACCATGTTTCCTCTTAAAATCCGTTCAGAGGTCCCAGATTCGCTGCCGTGCTCAAGCTTTTAAATTATTTAAAAAAAATTTATTCTAATTATTTAATAATTTTATTGTAAAATTATTTTATTCGTTAAAGAAAATATGATAAAAATGACATTTATAATGAATACAAGTAATATGCAGCATAGAAGAAATGCTGTCTGCCTAATAGTAAAAATAATTGGTTGTTGATATTTTTTAAAGCTTAAATATAACACTATAGCTGATTAATGATAATTGATTTATTTAAGCTTAAATCTACACATACGCGTTAACATATCTCATTAGCTTTATCTGTTTCAAAGTTATTAAAAAAGTGTCTGTACATAAGAATTAAACGCTTTTTAGATCAGCAAAACTTTTTCGCAGAAAACCAATTTGGTTACACACATAAAAAAGTACTTCTGATGCAATATACTTTGCAATAAATAATATATATATAAGACTGTATAAAGCAAAAAAAAAGTTTTATTGGACATTAGCAAGGCATTTGAGACAAACTTGAGAAAAAAGGCATAAGAGATTTTGCTTTCACATTGATACAACGTGATTTTAGGGATAGAATGCAAGTTAAAATGTAGTTAAAATAAATAATTAATTATCCCCCACAAATTAAATCAGAGTGTGGTATTCCCCAGGGCCAGAGTTGGGCAAAAATTAGTCATGTCTAATGATCACTCAGAACGTTAGTCATGATTAGTAGTAAGTGACTCTTTTAGCCATTAGTCATGATATGTGATTGATGGCTAAATTAGTCATGTTTAATG
>CM077111.1:12799647-12811610 GCA_039619505.1 Cimex hemipterus | reverse complement strand
ACCCACTTCCCGTTCACGCTAATAAATACATTCTCTAAAAACTCTAAAGGGTAATAAAATATCAATACTATGTAAATGCTCGCTTTCCTTCCACAAGCACATTTCTTATATCGGGTGACATATATAGAGCCGAGGAATTGCACTCTTCAATTAGGTGGGACACAACGATCCAATTTTCTCCACACGCCGGACATATACCGGACTTTGGCTCAAGAGTGTCCGTGTGTCAACCTCGCACGGTCTATCCTTAGAGGAGGACACTTCTAAGTATCATCCTTGTCCTCCCTACGACTTCGAATTTCCGAGTCACGTCAGGATCTTAAGTCCCTCGTATATTCTGCTGTTCTGCCATTTAAGGATCGCCCCCAGCCGCAAAACTACGTTAAAATCGAATTGTCTGGTAGCATTGGGTTTTATTCATGAAGAATTTTATTATATTTTCGCTGAAATATTTTTAACGATTAAAACATACTGATGAAATGAAAGAAGTTCCGTTACAAATTGAAATACCACAAAAGTTATAAAATTTATTTCTGCTTTTGTTATATTGCATTGATAATCAAATAAATATTCGGATTTTTTCCCGGCCAATTCCCTACCTTGTTGTTATTGAACATTTTGTCTTAAACGTCATCCTTTATTATTATATAAATATATCATTATTATTTGTTATATAATATTTTGTAAAAGTGGTAATCAAAAAGACCTCGCTAACGTAAAGTCTAATTGTCCTAGACAAAGGACAATGTATAGAATATTGATTTAGGACGATAATTTTTCCTTAGTGCAAAATTTTATTTCATACGTGTGTTTCTTATTGGCCAGTTGTTTCATGTTTCAGAAATTTATTGAAGTCGCGAGGAGCGGTCAAGAAAGTGGTAGTTGAGAAAAACACCTTGTTTTTTTTGCCGACGTTTCGACCTCTATTCGAGGCATCTTCAGGGTCTGGGTAAATTATAAAATATTTGTTGATTAGGAGAAATACAATACAATCTAAATATAAATTTTGAACCAAATATTTCACACGCACATAAAATGTGGTGCTGTTGTTGTCGTGTCGTATTTTTGTGTGAAAGTGTTGTGAAATGTGAATCCGTATTCTGCTGTTTGTGACACGGTGAATCTAGGAAAATTTCTTTGATCATGGCCGGGTTTATTTAACGCAAAGGAAGCTGAGAATGGAGATTTCTCACACACCCTCAATAAGACAAAAAGATGGCACAGGCCGGTACCAAAAATCAATGAACACCTAACTCAATTGTACATCACACCACCCCTAAGCACAATATGAAGCACAGAAGGACATCAATAAATCATAGATCCTTTCACCTAAAAAATATTCACATATACAAAAAAATCTTACAAAACAACAACTACCCTAAAAACATAACAATTATAACCCAAACAACATCCTCAATAGTACACAGCACATCATGAACGCATTCGTACAAAGACAAACCAAAATACATGGCCATTCCATTCGTTCACAAGTTGTCATGCAAATTAAGTAAATTTCTTTCTTGAGCACACAATAAAATTGTTTTTATAAACCATAAAACAGTACGTAGACTGTTATCCAACGTCAAAGACCCAACACCAATAGCCTAAAAATTCCATGTAATTTATAAAATTACAGTTATTGTATGAACTGTCCTGGAACATACATTGGAATTAGACGGCAATATCCAGTCAAATGGAAAAAACACCAGAAACCAATCCCACAGCCTAGGTGGAAACGATTTTTATATTTCCTTTTCCTTCGTTATCGTCCTTAATAATTAATTTCCTTTCATATATTGATTGCGGAATCACAAATCCAATCCAGAAAATCCCAATTCTCGTCTTCCTTTGAGTTAAATAAAACCGCTTATGATCAAAGAAATTTTCCCATATTTACCGCGTTCCCGCTCTGTTCCAGTTATGTAAAAACAGCAGAATACAAATTCACGTTCCACAACACTTTCACACAAAACCAATACGACACCACAATAATAGTATTATATGAGTTCTTTTCAATTAATTAAGGTTTTGGTTGAGATAAAAAAGTCAGTGTCACGAGCGGGTTTTGAACCCACGATCTTCGGCTTGATACCTGCTCTACCATTTACGCTATCGAAAAGAAAAAGCAAGAATGGAGTGGGTTCGACCCACCCCAAGAATATCGAGTATTCTGGGGGTGCATTTGACCAGACTTCTGTTTTTGCTAATTTTCAAAATGAATGTAATTTATTAGCGTGAAAAGAAAAGGTTACTTAACCCTATCTAGAATGTCGAGTACTTTGGGGACCGCGGTAGCCGAGTGGTTAAGGCGTCAGACTCTCGCCTCTGGAATTTTTCTGACGCCTAAGGGGACCGGTGGCCGCTATTGAAAGAAATTGACACCGCACTCATCAATGGAAGGGGCGGGATCGGATCTCAGCGACTCTGAATTTGTAATCCCAACCCCTTCAAAAATGAGTTCGATGGAAGAACACACAACGGTGGCTCAACTTCACTTTGTGTTGTGGGCCCTCCTCCAAAAATAGAGCCAGCGTTTAGCACAATAAGCTGTACAGCTGCAGTGCTCAGGAGGGAACTCCTCCATCCAGAGTATGGTACACTGTGCCCTATAAGCGCTATTGTATCCCCCATGCTCTGCTCACTTAAAGCACATCGGTGAGTCCTATTTTATCAAGAAACTTGATTAATAGGCCCAGTTTCAATGGTTTAAGCTCTTCTATGGTCACTTTGTACAATCCAAAAACATTTCCTCCTGTGGGCAAGTGAATCTCAGCTCGGGCACTAACTTCCCACTTTTTCAATTTTCCCTCCTTTTTCATTATTTGGTCAAGCGGACCACAAAACATAAGTAAAAAATATTCGATTCAAAGCTTACTTTTACATCTTAAATTGTATTTTTGCCAATCAATATATGTTTTGTAATTTACACAGGCTCTGAAGATGACCCAAATAAAGGTCGAAACGTCGTTAAAAAAAATAAACAAGGTGTTTTTCTGAACTACCAAATTTTATTTCATATTTGAACTCATAGGTAGTAAGATACTTGACCGATCATGAAAATCAAACTGATGCTGCAGAGGGACAAACAATGAAAACGAGACATAAATCAGTATAAGAACGCATAATACAAGAAAATACTAATATGATCCTACATATATTCATTCTTTTATGGTAATGAGACTGCTTATATAATCGTATTTTACGACTTACGTTTGATTTTTTTTCTCGTGTGGTACGAGCGTGACTCATATGGCAATATTCAAAATGCTGTGTTCGTGTAACGTGGAGGCTAAGTCTCTTCGCCTTTTTAAGCCGTTGAATAATAGAGCATTCATGCCAGGCCCCATTTTCCCCTTGTATACCTAAGCGATGACATCTCTTACCCAGCTTAACTCTAAATTGAGAAATACGTGAGCAAACTTGATGTTGAGATTTGATACTCGAGCGGCACGCATTTTTACCCTACTCAGAGGCAAAAAGTGGCCACACTCTTTCTTTTAATAGTTGCAATCGTTATACTTTTTATTTTTATAACCTACCAGGCATTTTTAAAGAAAAAGATAAGGTATAATCTAAATAAAAAATTAAACTTAGTAAAATAATTTCACTAAATGTCGATCCTATCTGTGTGGGAATTTACATTGTAATGCAGAAAAATAAATTGCGTCGTCAAGCAATGGCATATAAGGAACAACCTCTGTGGAAACATCTACACGCAGATTGATGAATATCAACTTTTTGAGACCTCTCATAGAAATGTCTATCCAAACCATGGTTGGGTTTCGTCCCTTATGATCCTTATTTTCTTGAACCAGAATGGTTTAGTATGAACGCCTCTATTTGGCCTCCAACAGACAAAATAGCACGAAACCAAAACTAATTTGGATAATTGTGTTACGAATTGTTTTAAAAAATCGACCAGGATGAATGTAATTTATTCTTGAGTTCTGCAGCTTGGTAGTTTCGAATATTTTTGTTTTCTGCACACCCTCGACATATTAGATTATCAGATCTGTCCTGGAATTTCTCTGATTTTAATGATTTGTCAGGGTCATCTTAAATAGCCGCAAAACGTAAGTTGTTGAAGCAACATATATTTATAGTGAGACCGTGGAGCGGTGCAACCATAGTGACAGGAGAAAGAGGAGGCGCTACACTTCTTCTTTGGTTGTCAGTAGTGTTCGCCAGGAGCCAAAAATAAAATGGCGCCGACGAACACCTCCGGGAGAGAGGAGTTGAAGTTTAGGAAAGTTCAATAAAGATTCAATAAAGATTGTTAGTTTAGGAATAGTGTAGTGGCCTCTTAAAGCTACCGCTAGATGCCACTACGATCTGCAGAATGTTCTCGCCCTCCATACTGCAGCCAATCAGAGTAGAGCACTTCCCTATATAAACAGAGGCACTGCCTCGCTAGAACAGACTCGTCCATGCGACGATATCTCAACCGTCACTAATAATCAACACAACAAGACTCGAGTTCCCTCATCACTAATGGATGACATCAGAAGACACCTCGTCATTCCGACACAAGGAACACCGTCGACGACGACAAGTACTCGCAGCATTAAGCCTGATCACCCCGCCTTCTTAACGGCCCACTTGGCCGCGAACGCCTAACGCTGCTCTCGGCTATTGCTGCACCCAGTACTTCGGCCTCTGCAGAGTCAACCGACTCACTGCGATCGGACCTCAGCCAACGGACTACTCATGGTCACAGACCAGTACCAACAGCACCACTCACACGGCCTCGGCCTTTTCAGGGCCACAAACTCCCAGTCACTAAAAATAGGATGAAGGAATAAATAATGAACGAAAGGAGTAATTGAAGACTCACTGTTTAATGCAGTTCTTATTGCTTGCAAGATGGCCGATGATCGTATTGGAGATGTGAAGGCAAAGACGGTCGAAAGGTGATGAATCCCACTGAAGCGATGAAGAGATGAAGACCGGAAAGCGGTGAATGTCTCTTGAATGCGATATCGTGCGTGGTTCGTCGGTGATTAAGCCGGTGTACCGATCTGGTTCTTGCAGCAGAGTTGATGATGATGCTGGATAATGCAATCCAGTAGCGGTGAGGATGAGAAGATGCAATCCAGGTAGTAGCCAGTGAGATGCTGGAGTCTTCGCGGGATTTTCATGATGGTAGATGGAAGAAGGAGATTATATATTAAGGGAAAATGGCGGTGATAGGTTTTTCGGCCCTGCGGTCGTGAGATAAGACGCATACGGATGTGAAAATCGTATGGCGATTTGCGGGGAAATCCGTGGAGATTCGCGTGGCGAGGAAAACTTTAAGAGGCGAAGATCTTACATGGAGGTGAAGTACTATGGCGCAACACTTGGCGATAGGACGTGCCCACCCCCCTAGAGCTGGCGGAGAAGAGAGCCCCAGAGGGCTGGGAGGGATGAAGGTTTCTTACGAAAAGGAGGGAATTATGTTGTGAGTGGTGGCTTTCCAGAAAGTATGGGTAGCAATTCGGTGGGTACAATTTGCGTCAGAAATCTGCGTCTTTGTCAACTGCGACATGCCCGAACAGTAGTACTTAATCTAATTAAAGAATTTAACAGCTTCGGATACCAAATTAGTTTCCTATATGTCGTGGTAACAATTATAAAAGAGAAATTCAACTATATTCTTGCAAATTCGATGCGAAAAGCCCTAAATATTGTAAGAAGATGGTGTGAGAAAATGGGTTTAAACATAAACCTTAAGAAAACATTTCTCATATCTTTTACAAGGAGAAGAAGGATTCAAAATTTCATAAGCGCAAGATAATTATTATTAAGTCTTAACCTTATTCAAAGAAACAAAGTATACTCTCGACCAAAGACAAAAATGGAGAAAACGCATAAGGCAGTATGTACGAAACATTGACAACAGATTAAGGAACAAAAACTTTGGAATTAATCCCGCGATTAGTTATACGGATTAGTTGTCGACAACGGTCAAACGTTGGGGGTATTGGTGCCAAAAATACTGAACTGGAGATCCTGAACAAGCTGCAAATTCTACAAAGACAAGTGTGTCGAAATATAACAGTGACAATGCCCATCTGCCAAAGCAGCAGGAACCACACTCGAATCTCCTCTTTTAAACATTTACGCACAAAAGGCGGTTTTAAAGAGTGCCAACAAACTCCCGGCATGAAAATAAATAAAGCCAGATCTTAGAAGAAGCCATTACAAAACTGGATAGGATTAAAATTAACAAGTTGGTTATTACAGTACCTGAGAAACTGAGAGAAACCCTCAACTTCGACAAACTTCCATGTGGTCATAGCTAATAGAGACCATTTGAAAAAAAAATTATCAAGTTTCAGAAAGAAGCACTTGCACACAGCACAACTGCATTTGTAGTACAATAGGATCAAAGATGAAACAGGTAGTAGGTTGTATAAGGTTAAAAGGTCCCAAATACACCTTAGCAAAACCCCTTGGACTAATCCCCAATATTTTCAAAGCTGAGCGCGATGTAAAATGGTGGCAAAAATAGCTTTTTTGATAAGAACAGCCTGGATGTTGGGAAGGATACCACCCTGGGCGATAGTATCTCCAGAGAGGAGTTAGTTCAACTCTTCGTCACTCCTGATGGCCAACTGAGGGACGATCCTGGTCTTCTTGTTGTCACGTGCCGCGTTGTCTGCCAATTCGAGAACTTCAGCGGCCAAATATTCCATGACAGCAGATAAGTAGACTGGTACGCCAGCTCCGACCCTCTCGGCGTATTTGCCTTTCCTCAGAAGACGATGGATTCTTCCGACGGAAAGTAAAGCCCTGCACGGGACCTGGTCTTTGCCTTTCCTTTCGTTTTTCCTCCTTTGCCACGTAAATACTCAGAGAAACAGGCAGCCATAGAAGGACTAAATATGTACGCTTTTAACTCCAAACCTGCCTGGGGGTGGCTAAATTGTCTAGTGGAAATAGGAAAACACAAGATTACTTTAAAGTCGATTGGGGGACATGAAGGTATACAAGGAAGTAGAAGGCCCACCAAACTAGCCAAAAAGGAGACAGCCAGTGTGGTATGAAACCGCCCATGGTACAAGAATCATACTAGGTTTTCCGAGTGTGTTAAATTAAACTAAAAATATAGCTTCAGAAAGAAAAACTCAAGGACTTGACAAACGCACCAGGTGTGTCAGGTATGAGTCAAGCTAAAGCATGTATAAATCTAACAAAGAAAATCTTTCGTTTCAGCATGCAGAATTTAAGAAAAATATAGGTCCATATACGTAACTAAAAGAACCACGAAAAATATAATAAGCCCAAAAGTTGTAAAAGGTGTAGTGTTTTGGAATGCCAAACTCCTACTTCCTAATATTCTTATAATTCTGAACAATTCTCCATAATTTATGCTGTTGTTTTAATTGTATATTACCAACCTAAAAATTCACCATTATTACAGCTAACAGTCCAAATATCAGAGATATCTGGAGATGATGGATGGTCCTTCCACACCCTCCATACACATCGGATCTTTTGCCAACTTTTCGATAAGTTCGTGGTTTGCGTATTGTTTTAAAAAATGGAAAATGTGAAGACAAAATTTCATTGAAATCGATTGACGTTTAATTTTTATAAAACGAAGGGAAATGGTTGATACAGGGTGGGACAATCGTATTTTTACGAATAAATATATTTTTTCTGTTTGTTTTTGCCAATTAATTAAATTTATACGTTTGCTCACAGTTTAAACGTTACAGATAGATAAATAAAAAAATTTTAAATGCTGTTCTATTCTGTATACTTTCTTACTAAAACTACATACTTACTAAAGCAATTTAATTAAATTAGAAAATTTTCTTTTTCGTTTAGACTCATTTATTTCCTTCTCTGCTCCCTTGTAAGCTTTTGATTGAACCCCGCCCCGTTCTTTTTCCCCTCTGTGAACTTTTTGCCCAAGTCGATTGATTCAGGTCGAGTCAGAGCGTTCGTCCCTATTTCTCGACGACTTCCTATTCAAGTTTCGGTTTATAAGTGTTTAGTTATAATTTAGTGTTATTGTTTGGTTGCGCACTGAGCCGCCGACCTGCCAACATTTCCACGGATCGTGAGGTGAATAAATTGGACGCGACACGAGGTCGGGAACTACGCCCTCAATACTACCATAATGATCAGAATTACATCCAGCCATATAGGTAAACCGGGCTTAGTTTCCTATCTAACGGGAATCTATCGATCGGGGTTCAAATTCCAAATTTTCCTTTCTTACTTTAATTGAAAACCATAAAATAATTTTTCAACGTTTTTATATATGCTTAAATATTGTTTTTGTTTTATAACTAATTAGGCTTATAATTAATTATATATAATCTTTACATAGTTAACGCACTCCCATTTAAATAAAAACGTCGGTTTTCATTATTTATTCTACCATCACTTACGGTTTTGCGCATGATGAAATGCGCCCGACAGAACAGGGACAGCGAAAAAAGCATACATAAATGATTGAATCCGTGCTCTGACGGCTCATAATCCTCAGAGGCGTAGCACAGAAACGTGACGTAGAACAGAAATGATAAAATTTGCTTACGAAACTTTCTAAATAGCAATATGTTTTGATTGAGCATATTGAACACGTTCACTATTATCTTTGCGGTAAACAACGCTAGTCCTCCAATCGTTTAAGATATACCAACGATGCGTTCCATCTCAAGGCAGAAGAGAAAAAGTTACATGGTGCTAAGTCATTACTAGCAGACTCAGCACTAAATTTTAGTTATTTTTCTATAAATGTGTACAAAATGCAACCAGCAAAAATTATGTTACTGGATTTACTATCAAAACGGTATTTATAAGCAAGAATGCAGCTATTAGTGAAAACGTATTTGTTAGCACGAATGAAGGTGTTAGTGAGAAAGTATTTATTAGCAAGAATGTAAGTTTTAGGAAAAAGTCTTTATTAGCAAGAATGATTTATTAGCGCGAAGGTATTTATTAGCACGAATGTAGTTACTATCGAGAAGGTATTTATCAGCAAGAATGTAGTTAATAATGAGAAGGTGTTCGTTAGCATAAATGCAGGTATTAGTGAGAAAATATGTATTAGCAAGAATGTAAACATTAGCGAAAAAGTATTTATTAGCATGACGTTATTAGCGAGAATGTAGTAATTAGCGAGTAGGTACTTATTAGCGCGAATATAGTTAGTAGTGAGAAGATATTTGTTAGCATGCATGTAGGTACTAGTAAGAAAGTATGTTTTATCAAGATTGTAAACATTGGCGAAAAAGTATTTATTAGCGAGAACGTAGTTATTAAGAGTAGGTATTTATTAGCACGAATATAGTCACTAGTGAGAAGGAAATTTTTAGCAAGAGTGTAGTTATTGGTGAGAAAGTATTTATTAGCGAGAATGCAGCTATCAGTGAAAAGGTATTTGTTTGCATGAATGTAGGTATTAGTGAGAAAGTATGTATTAGCAAGAATGTAAACATAACGAAAAATTATTTATTAGTAAGACGCTATTAACGAGAATGTAGTTAACAGTGAGAAGGAATTTATTAGCATGAATGAAGTATTAGTGTAAAAGTATATATTAGCAAGAATGTAAGATTAGCAAAAAGTATTTGTTAGCAAGAATGATTTATTAGCGCGAATATAGTTGCTAGTGAGAAGGTATTTATTAGCGAGAATAGAGTTAATAGTGAGAAGATATTTATTAGCGAGAATAGAGTTAATAGTGAGAAGGTATTATTAGTAAGAATGATTTATTAGTGCGAAGGCATTTATTAGCACGAATATGGTTACTAGTGAGAAGGTATTTATTAGCACGAATGTAGTTATTGGTGAGAAAGTATTATTTATTAACAAGAATGCAGCTATCAGTGAGAAGGTATTTGTTCGCATGAGTGAAGGTGTTAGTGAGAAAGTATTTATTAGAAAGAATATAAGTATTAGCTAAAAGTATTTATTAGCAAGAATTATCTATTAGCGCGAAGGTAATTATTAGCACGAATATAGTTACTAGGGGAAGATATTTATTAGCAAGTGCAGTTATGGATGAGAAAGTATTTATTAGCGAGAATGCAGCTATCAATAAAAAGGTATTTGTTGGCATGAATAAGTACTAGTGAGAAAGTATATTAGCAAGAATGTAAACAATAGCGAAAAAGTATTATATAATGTAATATGTAAGACGTTATTAGCACGAATATAGTTACTAATGATAGGTATTTATTAGCCACGTTATTGGTGAAAAAGTATTTATTAACAAGAATGCAGCAATGAGTAGGAAGGTTATTAGGATAAAAGCATTTATTAGCAAGAGGTTTATTAGCGAGAATGTAATTATCAGAAAGTAACATATATTAGTGAAAAGGTATTTATTTGCAAAAATGTATATAAGCGAGAATGATATCTGAATTGAACAATAAAAATTTAATTATTCGGATATCGTGAGATGCGGTCTGGTGGGATGTAGGTATCAGAAAAACATTTTCTTTATCGTGCCGACGTTTCGATCTTTTGAGATCATCTTCAGGGCCTGGGATTTACAGACAGTTTACATTTAGAAAATACATATAGAATTTGGAAAAGTGAATGTACATTGTATAAATTCACATTTCACGATATCTGAATAATTATCCATTAACTGTCACCAATCTCTACACAAATAAAAATTTCATTTTTCTAAATACTCGAAAACATTACTTAATATTATTTACTAAATCATGACTCTTCTTGAAATATTTTATATATTTTCTTTACATGCACGCCCTCTCCTTACAAACAAAGACTATGTAAATTTACTCAGTAACTATTATTTGCTGTATTAATTTTTAAAGAGATTCATTTTAGTTTTAACCCGTTTGGGTTTTGTTTTTTATTCTATGTCCAAGACTATTGTTATTAAGATGATCAACTTCTGACAGATTAAAATATGCGGAAAAGTATATGTAAGGACGATCGGAAATTACCAAACTGTAGGATAATACAGAGCGCTGTAGTAGCAAAATTGCTTTTTCAGTATAAATCTGCATTGAGAGAGTACATTTTTCTTTCGGAAAAAGTTTTGAAAACTGGAAACAAAATAGAATAATTCAACAAATACAAAAGATAGCGAATATAAAATGATCTCCGTCATTGACCGTGATTATAATTTTCGTATTATAATTTATATGAAAAATATTAGCTGGTTAATCTGGTTTTATATGAAATTACAAAATACAATATTTGTAGAGTTACTTTAAACCCGTACTTTGCATATGAAATGCACAACAATTATTCTATAATCCGACTTTTCAAGAAAAATATATAAAAAACGTATTTACGTATTAGTTTAAAAAAATATTTACTTTAAATTTCTAATGTATTCTAAAAAAAGGAATTTAAACAGGGGACAGGAATGATGTCATTATTTATTATTCGCCAATGAAAAGTAAGACGAACGAACCGGTTCGTGGCCCCCATTGACAAATGACTTGTAAACAACTCGTTAGGTCGCCGGCTTTATTAAGTTGTCCTTGGACGGGGGATCGCCGGAGCAGGTCGAATGAAATAAAAGAGACCCCCTTGGACCTCTAATGACGACCTGAGCAAAATGACTTATTACTCTGAAAAAGTCTAGTTCCCAGTTTGCTCCTCGCTTATTCGCCGAGCCCCTTCCGGCCACTCCGCCCTCCCTCGAGGTCATATAACAAAAGAGGGAAAGAGGGAATCTCTGGATCCGTTGGGGATGCAAAGGGGGAAAAGAAAAAGTTACACTGGATTAATTAACGCTAGCGCTTTATTTACTGGGATGAGATGGAGTTAACATCCGCTGATTCTTATCGATGCTATTGTTCTTTTGCTCGATCTTCCATAATATAGTTATCTAAAAAGATACCATAAAATCCATTTTCCAATATTTTGATAAAAATGGCAAATGAGAGAAAGAAGTAAATACAGAGATAGATTGAGATTGAGATTGAGATTGAGAGAGAGAGAGAGAGAGAGAGAGAGAGAGAGAGAGAGAGAGAGAG
>CM077111.1:12783785-12799637 GCA_039619505.1 Cimex hemipterus | reverse complement strand
AGAGAGAGAGAGAGAGAGAGAGAGAGAGAGAGAGAGAGAGAGAGAGAACCTCTGATTCTTCAGGACCATACCAGCGTTTAAAACTTGATCCTATTTTTGCACGTCAAATAATAAATAAAAAGTGAGTAGAAGAACAAAGATAAAGGGGTGTGAGCGAGTCGGAGAGAAATTAATCAACGGTTCCCAAATACGGAAGCATGATTAAACCGCATGTTAATGAGGCTGTTAATCCTATGGATTGGCCCTTGCTTTATAACATAAGCCTAGCGACAACGCCTGAAATTGGTAAAAAATTGTTTAATTCATTAATACAAAATTAAAACTTAAAGGAATTAAACCTGACAAACGGAATGGAAATTAGTCATTTGAAGAACTCGTTCAATCAAATTTGTTTTAAAATTCCTTACATTACATTTATAAAATGACTTTTATTATTGTTATTTTTTTACGAGGGTTCGCAACAGCAGAGGTCATATAAACCCTCAGGGTGCCGGTGTTTTTGAAAAAAAAGTCCATTTGTCGCCCATGTCGGGTTCGAATGCAGGGCCGTTGGATTCGAACACGGGACCTTTACCTTACAGTGATGAGTGCCGTGTCAATGACGAAACCTTGCGGCCACCGACGCCCCGACTTTTATTATTAAAAATTAAAAGAAAAAAAATAGATGGATTATTTGACTAAACTGGAGGTCGAGGTTTGTTTATTTTCATGATGAAATTTACTTTTCAATTTAACAGAAAGCTTGCAGCTCAACTCTAGAAATGCTCATGAGCTGTGTTATGTAACTGTTGTTTATCTTTTGTACGGAAATACAATAAATTACTAAGAATTTACAAGTAATTTATATTTATTCTGTTCCGTAAAATATGTTTCATTACTGCTTATAATAAACGGTAGTATGACAGTAAATCTAGCCGTCCTAATGTTATTTATTTTCATTACCGTAATTAAACAAAGTTGAAATTTTCATTATAAACATAGCTCATATAAGGCAGGGGGTAATCAAATTTGAAACTTTCTGGCATGACTAGGGACAACCGGCCACTAAAGAAAATCAGCAACTTTAAAAGCAAGAATCATCAATCAATCAGGTCCTAGAGAAAAACACTTACAAAGCTACTCTATCCAACAGAATAGAAAACAATGACGTACTACTGCCGGTGAAAACATAGGACACAGTAGGAGGAAAATGAAGGAATTAACGAGCAATACCGTAAACTGTCAAAAAGTCAGTTAAGTTTAAATTTCCATTTGGCATCTATAAACGACGAGAAAAATACTCGAAAAATCGTATAATTATATCACATTCAATATAATACATAAAAAAGCGCACATAAGTTACAAAGAGAACATATTAACCGAAAGGGAAAAAACTAGGAGTAGATCCGACTTATTTCATGGTAAATCAATGATGTCAGGACAAAGGGCAAGCCGAACCAACCATTTTTTCCCTTTTCGTTTTACAAACTTGTCTGCTGTATTAAAACAAGATTAGAAAACATAGAAGAAAATTATGAATTTTGATCGAAACCGGATGGATGGTAAAACAAACACCAGGATGTCAAATCGACTATTTATATGAAAATTTGATATTTACTTACTTAAATCTTCATGTAAGAATGTATAGTTTTTGGTCTGCTGATTCTCCCAGGCTTCAGTGTCTATCAGACTAACTCGGCTAGGATAAGCAGACCAGGATCATGGTTAACAGAAATATGCGCCAAATCGTAAGTGTACGTAATAGTTTTGTGTAATCAAGAGGTTTTAATTTATAAAGGTTAACTAATAATAAAATTTTATAATCACTCATTAAATATTAATCCTGCAGTATTTAGTGTAAGGACGGCTTGTTTATGAAAACTCCACATTTGTGCCATGATGAATTCCGCAAGCATTTAACTACTGAAAAAACGACCGATGAATGTTTCGTCTCATTAAATATCTTTTACAACACTTCTCACGACCTTAATTTACGGGTGGCCTCAACGGTTTAGTCGTTGACACGGCGTACATCAATGTAAGGTGAAGGTCCCGGGTTCGAATCCGGTTGCATACTTCAATTTTTTCGAAACCATCGGCACCCCGAGGGTCGATATAACCTCTGCTGTCTATAAAAGGTGCTTATATGACAGAAATCAAAGACACTAAGATGACAAAATACTGAAACGAGTCTCAGAAAAACTCAACAAAGATAAGCAAATAAAAAATGATTATTATGTATTATAAATTAATTTAGTTTAATTAAAAACTATTTTTACACAGAACAAACATGATTAAAAATATAATATTTATAATAATATATAATATAAAAATATTTATAAAATTAAGATAACTAAAATTGCGTTTTTTAAAATAAAAGAAATAAATTTGACTGTGGTCGGTAAAGGTGAATGAATAGGATTAAATATTATTACCCTCCGGTCGATACGACGGTCTAATTAAAAGTAATTAGTGCGTGCGCCAAAAATTTCTCACGGCCTTGTAATTAATTAAGCTGTTTAATTTGAAATTTAAATCACGGCGTTTTCCCCCTGGGGGATTATCTAGCTTTGACTTTCTCCGCAACATTTGACATTCCCGCCGAATCGAGGCTCATTTTTAATGGCCGAGGCTCTCTCGATTTACAGAGTTGAAATACACGAAATGTTATTGATAACCGGCTGAACGTGGTTTTGTCAATCGATTTGTAAATGCGAGCCTGGTGTCGTTAAATATTGAATTTTTGTTTTGATTTGAGGGTTGGGTTTTGCAGCTTATAACACCCATCGGTCATCTCTGCCGTTGGATTTCTTGGAATTTCGTTTCTTGGAGGACGTACAGACTCTCAGGTCTATACACACAGGTACGCCATTCAAAGGTATGTTCTGTTGGGTCTTTCTTTTCGAGACCTCACACGGTGATCAGTTGATAATCGAAGTGTTTTATTTTTTAAAATATTTTTATACATGTATATTATGTAATGAGATTCCATTACGTCTGCTCTAGACATAAGACGTAATCGTCGTTGGTCATCTGTCGTTAGTCCCATTTTCTATGGTAGTACTTTACTTGAGCATATCATGTGCATCATAAGTCAGTTAAGATTTTAATTTGTTAAGTAAAATTTATTCTTTCTCCCGATGAGTTTGATTTTGCAAGTTTCAGTGGCACATTTTGGGGATTTTAGTTAGTTATAAATACATTAGTTTTATGATGTGACTGTACAAAATGATCTTGTGCTGTGTTGCTCGAAGCTTTCTGACTTCACTAGTGTGTCTTCTATCTGTTGCCAGAAAGTCCTTCACGACCTTGGAAAAGTTTGACTATTTGTAACTTCAAGTTTTTTAAATTATTTAGTAAGTTCCCCACTAAGTGTGGCTTCTCCCGTTTCGTTGAAGATATAGAATATAAGAACTACCTTTTCATATTTCTGAGATATTTGTTATCGATCTTATTAACAATTCGATTTTCCATTACTAAATAATTATCTATATTTCGGGTGTAAACATAGGCCGGGATATGATGTCTTATATTTTTTTTTTTTAATTAACTACGGTTTTGGTTGAGACAAAAAATCATTGTCACAAGCGGGATTCGAACCCACGACCTTCGGCTAAATACGCCGCCGCTCTACTACTTGAGCTATCGAGACTTGGATGCACACGGCTTCTAATTTCCCATCTCGGAGAGGAGCAGTGGCGTATTTAGCCGAAGATCGTGGGTTCGAATGCCGCTTGTGACACCGACTTTTTTATCTCAACCAAAACCTTAATTAATTGAAAAGAATTTATTTGGTCAAGACGACCACGACACGTAATAAAATTAGTTTTAATTTAAGATGGCTAGTAATCAGGGGTGACGACATTCAACTATAATAAATATTACCTGTCAATGTATAATTCGTTCGTTCATTTTTCGATGGAAACGCAATTACATTTTTGATGATGGTTTTTGGCATGCAATTCGGCCTAGTAGGCCTTTTTATGTTAATTTTTGTAGCATTTCTCTTCTTTGAGCCATGTGTATACTTAGAGGATGGTTTTTCTTCTTTTCATTTTCTGTTGTTTAATCAATAACTTTAATTTGATATGAATAGCATATTTTTTATATTTCATTTCTACCTACCAATTGAATTTTTCGAAGCCGATTGAGGTGCCAATGCACAAAATATTTCATAAATTCACAAGTTTTAGCATCTCCACTAAATACCTTAATTAATTTGAAAGATACGTGTATTTATTCGTTTTTTTGGGGGAAGGGTATCGTGAAAAAAGGGCCAGAGGTGACGGCGGGAATCGAACCCTCGACCGCGGTATCTACTAGCCGTGGGTCTCTCACGCTAACCACTCGGCTACCGCGGCCCTCTTAAAGATAAATAAACTCACTATTTTCGTAGTCCGTTCGACCAATTAATATATCTCAATTAATTACGGTTTTTAGTTGAGATGAAAAAAAGTTAATGGCACGAGGGGGATTCGAACCCACGACCTTCGGCTAGATACGCCGCTGCTCTACCACCTGAGCTATCGTGACCTCGATCCTCTCGGACACCAACTCCCCATCTCAACCTACCTTCGATTGTACTGTAGTAACAAATTTATTTTGCGGTGAACAATGTTAAAACAAGTTATTAGTTTTGTAAACTGCCATGTAGGAACTTTACGTCCATTATCCTATTCGTAAGCCCATTAAGTTATAATTACCACTGGGTTTAAGTTGATCCTTTATGTAATCCTATATACATTCTCTAATATTCTTTATTACTCTATCTAAACAAAAGCTTGCGATTTTTTTGCTTTGGTCAGGTGCTGTTACAAACGGGCGTCACGATAAAAACGTTCATTTCAGTATGCAAAGATCGTAATACAAATTCAACGGATTAATAGTTAAATAAGGAAAAAGATGACTTGATTTAGTACAACTGAACAAAATGATGTAAACTGTGGTCATTAGTCACCGTTAGTCTATGATTATTTGGAAATCGTGAGATGCGGTCTGATATTAAGTACGTTTCAGAAAAACATTTTCTTTTTATCGCATCAACGTTTCGATCTTTATTATGATCATCTTCAGGGCCTGGGTTTTACAAACATTGTTTAATGGCAAATGCAAAATACTGATAGCCTTCACCCTAACATAAAAATTACACCCACCAATGCTTTTATAAACAATTAATACTCAGAGTTCGTGAGATGCGGTCTGATATGATGTAGGTTTCAGAAAATCATTTTCTTTGTCGTGTCAGCGTTTCGATCTTTATTGAGATCATCTTCAGGGCCTGGGATTTATGTTTAAATTTTACAAATACATGTAGGACATGAAAAAAATTAATTTATACAATGGAAAAAATTATTTTTTATATTCAATATAAATCATTCTTTACATTGTATAAATACACTTTTTTCCACATCCTATATATATTTGTTAAATTTAAACAATATTTGTAAATGCCAAGCGCTGAAGATGATCTCAATAAAGATCGAAACGTTGATGCGATAAAAAGAAATTGTTTTTCTGAAACCTACGTCACACCAGACCGCATGGTTTCTGAATAATCATAGTTATTTGAAATTTATTTCCCAGAATCAACATATATTTTATTACATAATCTTTAAGAGGTCTCAGCTTCAATACACAATTTTCATTTATTTAGCTGTATTCAATTGAGCTATATAGGGCCTCGGACCTGTCATGTTATTCAAGAGTTTTGCAGTAAATCAAATTAAGGAGTTTTAATTTTTCTTGAACGATTAAAGAGGCACTTAATATTCTTTGAACTGAAGTCATAAATTCTCAACCTTCCTTTAATAATAAATCTCCCATCAAACTTTTGCTTTTAGTAGGAAATAACTTTTAATCCATAAATGCAACATAATCGTTCCAAGATTCTGGGTATATAAGAAACCGTCGATTCATTATTTATTCGTTGGTTAATTACAACCGTTAAAAATTTGGGTAATTATCTTATTGAAGCGTTTGTACCGTTTGGTTTAAATGAAATGCAATTCTTGTGGTTTGGTATGGGAATTGTCTCTGTGTGTGTGTGTGTGAAGTTAGATGTTAGATCATCCGCCTATTTACACTTACGTATATTGTCGTATAATTTTGCCAAACCTACTTGTCATGTCACTTTGAAATGCCGACCAAATTATCTCCTGCACAACCTATGCAATGTCTATCGTAAATATACCCGGCGATGTACTCGATATTCATTCCGTACACAAATTATACAAAATAATCAAATTGAGGTCGCTCAATATTCCCCCCCATCGATCCTCTCGCATTATTCATTCAATTTCACGGAGTATTTATGAGGATGAAAACAACTATATAGAATAGAAGATAGCATTTTCTTAAAAAAACAGGTTAACTTGTATTTAAATTCAATGTTCATATTCTCCACATGACTATACAAGACTACACCGTCAATAGGGGAGCCGCGGTAGCCGAGTGGTTAAGGCGTCAGACTCTCGGCTAGCAGATCCCGCGGTCGTGGGTTCGATCCCCACCATCGCCTCTGGAATTTTTCTGACGCCTAAGGGAACCGGTGGGCTCAATTAAAAGAAATTGACACGGCACTCATCAATGGAAGGGGCGGGACCGGGTCTCAGCGACCCTGAACCTGGTCCCAACCTCCTTCAAAAATGAGTTTCTTCGACGGAAGAACACTGGTACAACGGGGGCTCAAGTTCACTTTGTGTTGTGAGCCCTCCCCCAAAAATGGAGCCAGGGTATAGTACAATAAGCTGTACAGCTGCAGTGCTTAGGAGGGAACTCCTCCAGTCCCTGGTATCCATCCATCCACATCCATCCATCCACACCGTCAATTAAACAAAAAACTACGGTACGTATGAGAACGCTCTGAAGTGTTGTCAACCGCGTATGGCCTATTCTAAATAGTGAAAACCGACCCCCTATCCTACCTGCTCATGATCTGTCTTAGTGGATCAAAGTCACGGTAGCTCAAGTGGTAGAGCAGTAGCGTATCTAGCCAAAGGTCGTGGGTTCGAATCCCATTCGTGACACTGGCGTTTTTATCTCAACCCAACATAAAGTTTAATGAGTTGAAAGAGGTTATATGGCCAATAGGGCCACGAAATCTAATGGATTTAATTATTAATATTCTCTATGTTTCAGTTGATATTTTCTTAATTGAAATAGTTTAAATAAACAGTTTAATAAAATAAAATAATTAAAAAATACAATAAGTATATAGTAGTACAATTGCAAAGATCAAGTCGAAAGTAGCAGATTTACTCCCTCCTGCTCTTCTATATAAACATTAATATTTTCTGTGTGATTTTTAAATTGAAAAAAAAAAAAAAAGATTTAATAAATGTCGATCAATTTCTTGATTGAGACAATTAAAGCAGAACCTTCATTGAAAAACCATTAAGACGAATTATTTATAAACGATTTTACAAAAAAATGTACAAAAATTTTCGTTAAAAATCATGATTTTAGTTTGCTTTGATTAAACACCAGGGTTAAAAGTCGTTTTAAAAGAAAATACTCAGTTACTTCGTTTGTGGTTTTGAATAATCGGTTCTCTCTGAGACAGTTTTTAATAATTTGCAAGGTAAGTAATCGATATGTATTTTGACAATAATATAACTTTTGGTTTGAAATCAAAACTCCTGGATTCTATATAATAATGGTAATTATATCGGTCATAAAATGTAACGGGGACGCGCCGTTTTAGAAATGAAGTTAAAGACCTTAGTTGGCATGAATTTTTAAACGGGCTGCATTTATTTATTTACCTGCCCGTATCTGCAGGCGTAACATGTTCCAAAGGTATATACAGTAAGGGGAACGTTTAAAATTTATTGCCGTTTAAGGAAAGGGGTGCACACCTTGTATTTCGTTGCAGTTTGAAGTTCAATGGATTCAACACCGACGGGTTGAAGCTTATCAATTTCCAAACTACTATCCTTGCCTTTATCAACTTTATGAAGACAATCAACTCGCCATGATAACAAAGGCCGGTTTCGAGGGAAACCAATTGACAATTAACTAAACTCTGTTGTAACAGAAGACACCCCGGTGGATAGAAGTTTCCGCTCCGTATCATCTTTTCAGTCATCGCATTAATAAATTCTTCGGTAGTCGTTCCTTTCTAAATTGGCTGAAAGGGATTTAATTGCGATTTTACACTACCGGTTGAGTTGCTCCATTGTCTTTTTTCTCCACTAAACTACAATACATAAAACGCAATTAAGTTAATTAGTTATGGGCTTTCTGAGACGTTTAACATGTTTACGTCATAATCATGTAACGATAAAAAAAATTAATCAATTTAAATTTTCGTGGTCAATTCAGCAAGTTACTTCTTTCAATAAATTTTTTTTAACAAGGGTTTGCAACAGCAGAGGTCATATAAACCCTCTGTGTGCCAGTGTTTTTGAAAAAAAGAACAAAAACTACCCATTGTAAGTATGTCGGGTTCGAATGCAGGGCCGCTGGATTCGAACCCCGGACATTTACCTTACAGTGATGAGCGCCGTGTCTAAGACTGAACCTTGCGGCCACCGACGCCCCTTTATATTATTTTTATTTTATTTTATTATTCTTTTTATGTAAATTGTTGGTTGAGATAAAAAAGTCAGGAGCGGGATTCGAACCTACGACCTTCCGCTATACGCCGCTACTCTTTGAGCTATCGTGACCTTGATCCTGTCGGATCCTCCATTTCAACCTACAACCGTTAATTCTCCCTCATTTTCCATTTTCAAATGTGTAATGGGATTGGATTTTCAGGACATATGAAGTTGACGTGGGTTCGAGTCCCGCTTGTGAAACTGACTTTTTTACACCACGAAAACGTAAATTGTTTAATATTTAATAAGCAAAAGAAGTATCACCACTTAACGAAACTTCTTCATAAATCGATGAGAATCCAATCCGATTACACGACATTTGGAAATGGCAAAAGAGGGAAAATTCGACCGGTTGTAGGTTGAGATGAAGCGTTTGTGTCCGAGAGGAACGAAGTCACGATAGCTCGAGTAGTACAGCAACGCGTATTTAACCGAAGGTCGTAGGTTCGAATCCCGCTCCTGACACTGGCCTTTTTAATCTCAACCAAGACCTTGGAAAGAATAATTAATAGATTGAAATACATAACGTGGCCTATTGACTACGACAACATAAATGGATTAAAAAAATTTATCACAAGAGTATTCGAAGCCGAAGGTCGTGGGTTCGAATCTCGCTCCTGACAATAACTTTTCTATCTGAACTCAAACCTGAGAAAGAATAATTAATAGATTGAAAGATGTAACTTGGTCTATTAACTACGACAAATTTTTGGATTAAAAATTAATATCACGAGGGGATTCGAATCCGAAGGTCGTCGGTTCGAATCCAGCTCTTGACGCTTATTTTTCATCTCAACCAAGACCTTACATAGGGGGAATATTAAAAAATGTTTTTTCACCAGCTCTGTTTTGACTTCATTTCAATTAACATCCAATATGAAAATGACCAGATATGCCTAATAAATAATTTTGAAGGAAGAATACAGGAGCCTTTTTCACCGGTTTTTGTCACAGGTCACACTTTTTTCAAGCCGTACGGAAAGGGTTGATTTCAAAAATTAAATGTTAAAAATGAACAGTGAGAAATTGGATTGCGGTTTGGCATAAATGGGTGGGTTTTAGAGCGTGGGGGATGTAGTTTCGAGTATGTGTCAGTGACAGAGCCAGTTAAAGCTTTTTATAGATCAACGACTACTCCGTGCCTGAAAACAAAACCAGAATTACTTTTTTTGTCGTAATTAAGTCGATATCTCTTTTTAAACAATTTTTAAAGTCAAGTAATTATATACAAACATTTCATTTCAAAACTTGTTTTTAGATTATAACAAATATAACAAAAATCGTTACAATCGCTAGCTTATGACTTTGATCAAATTAATTTAAATTACGATATAATTAAATTTAAACACGGTTTAGTTGGCGCAGCATTTAAATTGGGTTAATAAATGCGGTAATCATGTACAAAATTACTTAACTAAGTTGCAAATACAAAAGAAAAACCGATTGAATGGGCAGGCTAGGTAATTCGTTTTATTTGTTTAATAGAAGGTTAGCGCGGGCTGCTTGATTGCTTCGGCACAGCAACCATTAAGGTTAATCATGCTTATAGATTCCCAGTCCCTGCGATCAGGGTGCCACTCTAGCTTTTGACAAGTATTGAGAGGCACTAATCGCTTGTACTGAGGAGTTCGGATTTGTGCTTAGTTTAACCTGGGACTAGTTGTGGATTCAATTTTGAAGGAAAGAAACGGTGTTAACAGGTTTGTTTCTGTCCATTCCCTACGGCTACTTTAGTCGTAAGCGAAAACGGATCCTTTATGAGTCCAAAACTCGGTAGAACAATACCATAAAGCGATGAAATTCCTAGAAGGGCCAGGCGTATAAAAGAATTACTGGTAACTTTAGCATAATCAGGATTCTGGTTGGTTAGGAAGCATTTTGCCAGGAAACAGAGGATACCGCAGAACATTGTTTTTGTGAACCTGAAGCTGGCTAGTGACTTATAAAAATGGAAGAACACGATAGTTCTACTCAAGTCGAAGTGAAGAAATCTTGTGGCCAAATCTTTTACCCCTGTGTCCATAGGGATGGTCCGCCAGATCTGTACAATTTATAATAAGAGGGAATTGAATGAAACCTGTTTTGCGAAAAATATTAGACTGTACGCTAGCTTTCTTTCCTATAAATCTGGGGCAAAGTAAGCAATTTCAATGCATTTTTAAGTACGGTTTTTCTACTATATCACAGAGAAATTTATAAGGGGCACCCAAAGCCCTTCCACAAGTAACTAAACGGAGGTGGAGGGAGACTTCCACTCCTGTTGGGTTTGCGCTGTACTGGAAGCCACACGTTTCCTTTTTTGGTGAACTTGTGTTCTTCCTTGGCTAAAAGAAATAAAGGTATTAATCAGCAACGACATCTATCTACTCCTTTTTAAAAAGTCTTCCTGCTCAGAGTATGTTGTTTTGCAACGATCCGGATTTCGAGCCTTTTAATTCATCATCAGGTTCAAGGAATTCTACAACCTCTCGACATGAATTGCCAAAGTGAACCGGCTGATACCTCCTTTAATACGACGTTCCAATTGCCAGCTGATTTTTTTTAATGGCGCTCATTTTGAACGTGCGGAACGCGGAAATTATAACACAAATAAATATTATAATAGTAAATATATAACGTTATTAAATTACTATAAAAATAATTACAATTAAAATAATTAGTTTTAATCATTTGGATGTTAGATATTATTTATGTACATATTTAAAATGGGTAGGTAGATCAAAACAACTTTCTGTGAGTAGGACGATCTTTTTAAAAATGATTGAACTCCTCATTCACTTTATCGTTGATCTTTCTACATCTACCCACTTTCATCTAGCGGGAATCATCGCAAAAGGTTTTTAAATTTTATTAAAGTAAAAAATAACTAGTCACCCAAACTTTCAAATTAATTCAAATAAGGAAAAGATTCACTCCCACAGAGAAAGACATAATAGTAAGACAACGGCCTGTTGTGCATCCATTTCAAGGTTTTTTTTATACACATGTATCATCTGATATTTTGTTACGGAGAATATCCAAAAAATTGCAAAAACAAAAATAAATTTCTCGTAAAGTAGACAAAAAAAAAATCGGATTCGTTTTTACACCCGCTTTAAAGCTAGTTTCATTTCATTTTTATTTTTATAGCGTCAAAAATAAACACTTTTGAGCTGGATTAGAGCAATTTTTATCTTCGATGCCCGGTGTTTGCTTAAAAATTAATTTATATTTTATTTACATACGAAGGTATTAGAACCGTTGGAAAGTTTATTTTTTTAAGTTTTTCCTAGTTTACATTTTATGTTTTTTTTTTAAATATATAAGCGTGATAAATTTTATTTATTTTATAACTGTTGTTTCGATTTATTTACGGAAGGCTAATTTACACAATTATCGATTAATTTTTTGTACGATCTCAAATCTGTAGATGCATGTGTCCGCCAGTTGACCCTATCAGTTCAGGCAAACCAGCGACAATTCCAGATTTTTAATTTAAAATAAATCACCGGCGGTTCTTAAGAATTGAACTCTATGTTGTAAGTGTCGGTGGTATGGCAGATTTTGGTCTATCGGTCAGTCCCCGAAGTTGGGCTCCTGGTCTGTCTTCTTCTAGATTAAGACGTACTCAAACATTCTTTCCAATTTATATTCCAGTCACTCAGGATGGTGGATTACTCAACGTTTTTCCATCTCCTTCCATACTAATTGTATAACTAACCTGACTGAGTTGGTTTACTCAATATGCCGTCATCTATCTTCTCACACTATACACTCTCGCTAATACATACATTCAACGTTTACACAAAAATATCAGTATTATTTAAAATAAATTCCACGAAACAGACCCAGAAAGTCGATGCCGTGCCGATTCTCATTTCGGGCGCTGTCCTACACGCTCTCAATATAGAGCCAAGGAATTGCACCGTTCAATTACGCGGAACACATGGTGCAACATTTGTCTTCATAATTAATGAACGTTTTACTTTAATTTTTTTTTGTTGTAAATTTTTATTATAACTTTGGGGAGGGGGCAGGTTTTTGGTCAACCTTGCATCACTTATCCTTAATCGGTCTAAGATGACCTTTGTACGAGTCAGATCCTCCGAGGGCCAGTGTTATGTTTACTACGTGATACGTGTACTATTTGATATGTGAGCGCTTTTCCGCCGACCCGACCCCCGACGATGCCAGTTTCCGTCATTCCTGTTTTGCAACGCATTTTACCGCCAGTGGATCGGATCACGGTAATTAAATCAGGATATTTATGCAATTACGTGTTGTTCAAACGGTTCTAAACTGCACTGATCGGTAGGAAAAGTCAAAATCTTTGAATATTTTTTTTTCGATGTAAAACTTAGAGAAGGATGAATTTATAAATTATTTAAATGATCGGAACAGGTAAAAATGACTGCATTACCTGATACAATCATGCAAATGTAAAAGAATTTTGATTGAAGAATTATTTTCATCATTATTTTCCTTTTTTTAAGTTTATACACTGTAAATATTTAACACCTTTCCGGTTCTACCGGCGACTTAATTGCCATCCTCAGGGCCTAGATTTATTAAATAATTAATTATTTAGGCCCGAAAGCTGTTCCTTGTTTTTTTATTTCATTCATCATTTGACCTCACGAAGATTGAACTCGTAACATCATTTGTTGCAGGTCGATAACCTCAACTTCATGTATATGTACAAAAACATATTTTTTACTTGTAATGATATCTTATCTTAAGAAAGATGGAAAGGTAATGATTGCTGGATAAAAAAAAAGCGCGAAACGTTATCTAATCTTGTTTACAATCCATCATGAGGAATTAAGAAGGGTGAATAGCAACGAATCATTCATTCCTGACTGACAGACCTTTTCGGTTATCGACGAGTAGTTGCATAGAACAAACATAGTTTCAAACGGCTATAAATTAACCGGGCCAAACGCGATCTATTGAAAACCAAGGTTGATCTATAAAACTAAAAAGCTTCGTTTATTATATTTTATTAACTTTTCTACGAGAATATTATTGAACTGATTTTCTTTTCAACGTCCAAACGTGTGTCCAGAATATGCAAATATCAGATTTGGTTAAAAATGTGGTTAACGTTGTGGTTTAGTAGAATCCAGTTCCTTAGACCTGAGGTTTATCGTACTTTTTTAATTTTCGGTCACGAAAAGAAATTTATTGGATATTGTAGCCAGAAGAAGGCTGGAAAATATCTTTGTGAAATGGATTCCTAATAAATAACCTTGCAGTCGCTGAAAAATTACTCTCTTTTTTTTCTTCCTCTTTTACTTTCTTTAACTTCTGTCTTTGCTATGTCAATTATTTATCTCCACAGCCACCAGAAATACTCCTGTTTTTTCGATGTTGATTACTTTCTATTGACCTTTGCAAAAACATATCGTGGTTACTTTAAGAAAGGAACTTGAATAATAACTGAACGTTATTACTTTTTTATTACGTTCCTATCTCAATATTTTCTTTAGTTTCAATAAATGGAAGAAAATGAAAAAACGCAACAAATAACAAATATTATCGCATTTTTACACACTTTTACCAACGAATAGATTTACTAACCAATAAAATTTAGAAACATAGAAATAAACATAATGCATAACTTTCTTCGGAACTAACAAACTTAACCAAAGCGGATAATTAAGTTTAGTACATTTTTTACATTAGAGTTTCAAAAATTAAGATTAACGCGATAAAACATCCGAGGAAGCTATTTTAATGTTTGAATCATTTGAATATATTCTCCTTAAAAATAGAATATGTATTGTAATTTTTTAAATCTGCAAATTACAATGCTGGCGGATTTACTCCGGTTTTGCAATTAAACATTAATTTTATATTTTTTCTTGGAGATTACTTCATTATTATTTTATTCGGAGAACATCAGATGTGGTCTGGTGTGGGTTTTAGAAATAACGTTTCGATCTTTATTGAGATCATCTTCAGGGCCTGGGATTTATAAACATTGTTTAAATTGTACAAATACATGTGAAAACAATTGTCAATTTTAACATTGAATAAATCCATTTTTTTTTCTACATTCTATATGAATGTGTTTAATCTAAACCACATTTACAAATCTCAGGCCCTGAAGAAGATCTCAATAAAGATCGAAACGTTGGGACGATAAAGGAAACGTTTTTCTAAAAAATACGTCACACTACATTAATTTATTTAAAAATATGTGTCTCATAAACTTAAAATTAAACTTATAAAGTTTACGACAAAATGAATTATTTAGAAATAAAATAAATATCGAAATTTGGAGGTATCAAAAAATAAGAAGTGGCAAATTTATACTCTTGTTTTTCTTTTACAAATATTATTTCTATTTTCTGTATTTCGTTTGTTACGTTTTATTAAAATTAGCTTAAATAAACTGTTTACAATAAAATAAATGAAAAAATACAATAAGAATTGAATTTTATAAATATGAATAAATCAAAAGTAACAAAATTATTCCCTTTGGTGCTTTTAACAAACAAAATAAATATAAAAATTTTTCGATATCAAGAAAAGTTAAAAAAAGGCAAATTGCTTACTTTTGTCATTTTTCATTATTATCAATGTTTTTTAAAGTTTGCAACGAAATAGGTTATTGTAAAATGAAATAAAAGTGGAAATTTGCAGGAATCAAGTAGTCACCATGTCAAAATTGGCAGATCTAATGCTTCTTTTTCCCCTTTACATTATTATTATTATATATGTTTTTGCAAATTATATGATATTTATAATAAATTATTCTTTTTACGTAATGTCTTGGTTACGTTTTAACCGAAAGAAGTAATTTGCTCAATTGGACCACTGAAACATAATGGATTTATAACAATGTTAACATAAACAATTTTCTAGTAAAATTACCGATTAAAAGATTAAATAAATTTCGAAATTTGCAGATATCAACAAGTCGAAAGTGGCAGATGTAAACCATTTTTTTGCCCTTTTCCATTATTATTATATTTTTTTACAAATTGTAGGATGTTTATAAGTTATTATTTTTATATAAGGTCTCTGGTAATTAATTGAAAGTAGTAATAAAGTTAACCTGATAATTTATAATAAAATTACTGATTAAAAGTTGAAATAAATTTCGAAATTTGCAGATATCAACAAGTCGAAAGTGGCAGATGTAAACCATTTTTTTGCCCTTTTCCATTATTATTATATTTTTTACAAATTGTAGGATGTTTATAAGTTATTATTTTTATATAAGGTCTCTGGTAATTAAATGAAAGAAGTAATAAAGTTAACCTGATAATTTATAATAAAATTACTG
>CM077111.1:12755796-12777933 GCA_039619505.1 Cimex hemipterus | reverse complement strand
GGATGAGGTGCGATAGCTCGAGTGGTAGAGCAGCGGCGTATCTAGCCAAAGGTCGTGGGTTCGAATCCCGCTCGTGACGCTGACTTTTTTATCTCTACTACAAAACCTTAATTAATTGATCTTATGAGTAAATTTTGGCAGTGTAACCTTTTTTATATTTTTTTAAAGAACAAGTATGATTAATTAGTCTTACTTTTGAAATAGTGGTTTCTCAGTTCAAAATTCAGACTCATAAGAAGGAAATGATTTCCTGTCTAATTCATGATTTTGTTTATTTCCTTCCTTTGAATTTTTCAGAAAAAAAGAGATTCACACCTCCAATATAAAATTTTTTTTTCCGTATTAATAACACGCACGCTATTAGTGAACGTTATGCCTGACTGCTTTTATGCATGATGTTTTAACCGTCTGGCGAGATGTCGAGGAAAAATTCAAGTGGAGTTAAGCGCTTAATCCCCGGGCTTGTGCCACTTCGCACCCTCCACTTCTACTTCTATCCGCTCGGAAAAATTACACCGTCATGCTATGAAACTGGTCCTGAGCGAGATGTCGTTTTCATCTCTCAACTCGATTAGAGTGTTGATGATTTAGGTGATTCGATATTACTGGGCGTAAGTAATCTCGGGTTAATCGCATTAATATTTATTTCATACGAATGATAATATTATATTAAGTTTAGAGATATTAATATTACACGTAAACCTGAATGTAATAAAAGCCGTTCAGCCCCCTGACGACCTTTCCATTTACAAGGGATAATTGAATTTTGTTATTTCCCTCTTAATATAATTGTGCTTGTGTTGCAAAACATGAAACCCCCCATCGTCGTTCACCGGGGTTTCTCCCATTCAAATCCTGTTTTGTTTCAAGGCTGTAATAAATTGAGTTCTTGATATTTTAATTACTTACGGCCGCGTTCCATTTAATAAATTACGAGTTGAACAGGTTGAAAACCATTTTATGGGCATATATGAACGACCCCTTCATTTACGAGGGGAAGGGTGCATAACAAATAAACACGCAGCACTACTGAATAACCACTGTAACCACTAATTCAAAAGAGTAACCTGTTTATGATAAATCACTTTACCTTTCCCCAGAAATTACTATTACATTTGTGTACAACATGTGTTGCGGGATAAATCACTTTCATCAGGCTAAAAATATTTATATTAATTTAAAAACATATCAAATACATTGGCAAAGAGAAAGAAGTTGAATCTAAAACAACTTAACTCAAAATTTCAATCTTTTGAAAGCTTCTTTATAAACATTTTAAATTTAATACCAATCAACTATATGAGATTTTTTCAGGCTTATAAATTTAAACAATTGTTTTTAAAATATTCTTGTATGAATGTTTTTAAAAGTAAACTTTTTTCTGAATCAAACAAGACAATATTCAAAGGTAACATTAATTTTTACTAAATTCACTAGTTTTCTTGGTGCGGTTGGTCAATTGATAGCTTTCAATTAATTAATTTTTTGAATTGAGATAAAAAAGTCCGTGTCACGAGCGGGATTCGAACCCAGGACCTTCGGCTAGTTGCGCGAAGATCGAGATCAAAGTCGCAACAGATCAGTGGAAGAGTATCGTCGTATCGTGGGTTCGAATCCCGCTTGTGACACTGACTTTTTTTATCTCAACTACAAAACCTTAATTAATTGAAAGATATTTTTTACTGTAATTTTTCATCCAATGTTATTTTTGTGTTTGTTTACTATCAAAAAAATTAATACTGTACAAATTTTAAGTTTATAATTTCAAATTTCTTTGCGGTGCATTTAGCATAATATAGATATTATTGTATTCTTTGATTTTTATTTGATCTTTATTCGATTTTATTGCATTTTATTTTCACTTTTCGTGAGTGAAAATTTTCCTTTTCTCTTTAATTTATTTGGTCTTGCACACTTTCCAAGTATAATTTTTAATAATTTTGTTCACTGGCATAACTCTTGTCACCTGTTACGAGCATTGCAGGTGCAGATAGATTAAATTTTGTTTATTTTATTCTTAATTTTTTTCCTTTTATGTTTTATCTTCCTTTTCGCAAATAAAATGATTATTATTATTTAAAATGGACACATTTTTCATATTATCTTTAATTAAACTGTTATCCTTTAAAATTTTTTATATTGTAATTAAATATTTTTTAATTTTCTAACGATAATTAATCAGCAATGACCAATTATTAATTAATAAAATTATTACTATTAATCTATTTACGTTTTCGTAGTTGGCCAAGTTACTTTTTTCAATATTATTCATAATTATTCTTTCTAATGCCTTGGTTCAGATAAAACGTCAGTGTCACGAACGGGATTCGAACCTACGACCTTCGATTAAATACGTCGCTACTCTTTCCTGACTTTGTTGTGGGTTCAAATCCCACTCTTGACATTGACGTTTTTTTATCAACCACGGTCTTAGAAAGAATAATTAAATGACTGAAATTATTGTAATCTTTGAATACGAAACAGAGAAGACTTAACCAAGGGTACAAATATAATCCCAGGGATCATCGTCATCAATTAAATCTTAGAAAGTTCTTTTCAACAGACAATCAACTTCCTACATTGCAAAACATTACATCCACTTATAAAAATGTGTTTAGCACTTTTTAAACGATTATTTTTTGTTTATATTATTAATCAATGTTAATGTTTATGTTTTAGGTTTTTGGATCGACTATTGCGGTAAAATTGAAGGCTGTATGTGGGCCGATAGAAACCTCGATAAGATATCGGGGTGAAAACCCTATTTCAAGGTAAGTCTTATTGATTTTTATTTATACAACTTGCTTATCGGTAAAAAAATGGGTTGTCAGTTTTTCGCATCTTATAGATTACACTGTGCATTCGATAAAAATAAAACAAAATAATATAAAACGTTGTAAGGTGTGTCTCTGAACTGGCGTTGATGTGAACTTATTATCTCGGAAAAATACACAATTCCTTCACTTTTTACACGGAATTACGTACGTCAGCAAAGGAGGGTAGCATCTATCTCCATTTGTACGGCGAATACATTCTTTTTCATGGAATGTCTGAATGGCTATCTTGCCTGCTTGAATTTCAAATTCCCCTGCAATATGACAAACGGTACTTTACTTGTGTTTCTTTTTAATAATAAAGTACTATTTCTATGAGGGTAACATGGAGAAATAATGAAATGAATATAAAACCGTTGTTACAATGTAAGTTTTACAAGATTTTTAAAAAAATTTAATTAAATTATTGAGATATCGTGAGATGCGGTCTGGTGTGATGTAGGTTTCAGAAAAACATTTTCTTTATCGTGCCAACGTTTCGATCTTTATTGAGATCATCTTCAGGGCTCAAATTGTTTTTCCTGTTATTTCTTATTTATAAGCATTCAGAAATCGAGAGAGGCAATCTGGCGTGATGTAGGTTTCAGAAAAACATTTTCTTTATCGGGCCAACGTTTCGATCTTTATTGAGATCATCTTCAGGGCTCAAATTGTTATTCCTGTTATTTCCTATTTATAAGCATTCTGAAATCGAGAGAGGCAATCTGGTGTGATGAAGGTTTCAGAAAAATATTTTCTTTATCGTGCCAACGTTTCGATCTTTATTGAGATCATCTTCAGGGCTCAAGTTGTTTTCCCTGTTATTTCCTATTTATAAGCATTCTGAAATCGAGAGAGGCAATCTGGTGTGATGAAGGTTTCAGAAAAACATTTTCTTTATCGTGCCAACGTTTCGATCTTTTATTGAGATCATCTTCAGGGCCTGGTAACCTACATCACACCAGACCTCAATAATTATCGATTAACGGTCACTAATTTCTACACATTTTAATTAAAGTTGATTTCATTCGTAATTACTTAATTAACAATAATAGCAAAAAAAATTAATTTAGCTGGTGACTAACCTGCTGATATACAGATCTATATCATATATCTGTATAATATCCTATACTTATTGGAGATATTGTAGATTTTGTGGTACCACCCCAAATTAAGATCTCATATGATAACAACGATTGTGCTAATACAAAAAAAAAAAAAAAAAAAAAAAAACAGAACTCAAATCAGGCCGAAGAATATTTCTTAAAATTTTAAATTTAAAAAATAATTTTCTAAATTTTTTTATACCAAGGTATCAAAAATTATTACCAAACCATACAAATGGAACTCAAAACCTGACATTTGTTTTGAAGAGTCTGGAAGGTCTGCCATCACTTTCTGCCAAATTTGAAACTAATCGCCATGGCGATGCCCAAGATCATAAATCATAACATATCCCGATGAACAAATACGGATCATTTAATCAATAATTCACTATATTCGTGGTCCGCTCGAACAATTCATTTATCACAATTAATTACGGTTTTTAGTTGAGTTGAAAAAAAGTTAATGGCACGAGAGAGATTCGAACCCACGACCTTCGGCAAGATACGGTACGGTGGTAGAGCAGCGGTGTATCGAGCCGAAGGTCGTGGGTTCGAATCCCTCTCGTGCCATTAACTTTTTTTTCAACACAACTAAAAACCGTAATTAATTGTGATTAATCAATAATATTTATGAATTAAAGTATTAAGTTTTAGTTTTATTAGAACCCTTTTGTACTAACCTAGTGGATTGTTTCAAGCTTACAATTGCATGCCACAGTAGGAGTTGTTGAAGAAATGTTAAAAACCCAACAAGATTTGTTCAGCAGATAAATTTTCCTATCATTTTTACTTTGATTTTCGGATTCAATAGTCTTTGAACACTAGCTATACAAAAATATTTAAAATAAATCAAATCGATAAACTGTGAATATTTCTTTTCCGCGTGTGTTAACGCCGTAGCTGTCCTTATTTTATTTTCCGTTTCCTTCCGTGTTGATTTAAATCCTTCTTTTTTTCCTTTTTACCGTTATAAATGAGATAATCTTCGAGGTAGAAGAAGAATGGATGCGTAATTTAATTTTAATATTTTTTGAAATAAGCGTCGGAGAAAGTCTCTCTAGTTATTATTGTTTTTTAACCTTGGGCACCTCAGCCCACGATCTTTCAAGCTCGAAGACGATTGCGTACATAATTTTCTTGTCGATCGGGGAGTTTTTAATCCCTCACGATCCACCAACTATCGTCAAGATTGACATCAACAACATCGTGGTTGCTGATTTTCAACCGAAAACGGCTTGCAGACCCTTCTGGAAATTGAGCATAATCACGAGATTTTGTCCATCGTACGTCCCTTCATTTCTTGTTGGGGTTTAGGAATCTTCGACCTTCTCTGCAGGATATCGCAGCGAGTCATCCCAGTCTGCGCCCTTAAAATCCTGCGAAAAACGTTTGGAATATATCATTAAAATGTCATTGAAACATCATCATCATCGTTGAAATCTGGTCTGATTTCAAAGGACATGTATTATAATTTTTGATTTAGTTGTTAAAAGTAATCTTTTTTTTTGGCTGGGGCTTCCGACTTCCAGGTCATTTCAGCCCCTAACTAAATATCTAACTATATATTCTATATTCTATACCCATTCAAACACTACATTCGTATAAATAAATACATTCATACACTTAAATAAATCCATACAGTACACCCATTCCTTTTGGTCGGTGGAGTACTTGATATTCCTCCACCGACCTATACTTAAACTAAACTATATCAGGATGGATGGGGTACTTTTACGAATATTCCGCCATCGACCCCGAACAAACACTCACTCGCTTTCATCCTTCGACGGGTGATGATGACGTTATATTCACCCTCAGCCCTCGACATTCACGCTAATAAATACATGCACTCAGACAAAACACATAAGACATACGATATACAATAAAACACCCCAATTTTCCCTAAAAAGCGGAACAGGGGACTCTGAAACTCTCAACCGTGCTCGAGAACCCTTCTCAGGTCCTACACGCTCTCTGTATGGAACCAAGGCATGACACGCCTCTATTATATGGGACACATCGAACAACCTTTCTCTGCATAAGGGGCACCTGCGCGGGCTTTGGCCCAAGAGCAGGTGCCCATGTATCGTCATCATCAAATCATGGTTTTTTATTTAACTTTAACCTCCAGGTACCTATATTTTGTTTGCATGTTTTATAATAATAAATTATTTTTTAAATATATATTGTACAAGGAGAATTTCCCCGTTCAGTTTCCCTTTTCTGTCTTTTGTTTCTTTGTTTTTTCCAAAAATCCGTTCATTAATCAATTTGAAGTTTTTCTTAATATTTAAATGTGTATAGTCTGTATTTTCCTTACCACTTAACTTTCCCCTTTTGTCCAGCGACGGTGACCAATGTTGTTGAAAGGCTGCTGTGCGAAAAAGATGAGCACCCCCCTCTCCAACAAAACGTATAATTAACACATTTTTAAAAAAAATTTATAATCTCTATCATTGTTATAAAAACTGCTTAAGTGGGTTTTACCAGAATGGAACCGGTGTTTGTTTCGTTTGCCCGCGAGGAAAATGAGGAGACAACTTTTATCGACCTCATAATTGAATTAGGGTTGAATTACACCGACAATTACGTTTTACAGTTAGCCCAGTTCGTCCTTTAGCCGGCATTACGGCCGACATGAAATTCCGAGATGAGCTCTCAACACACCGAGCCGCTGAATTTCTCCGATTTACACTAGATCCTGGGTCTTCCGAGACAACGGGCCGGTTTAACGAGCAGGCAATTTCAGAAATGGCGTGCCACTTGGTGAAAACGAGAATAAAACCAATTAAACTAGTACAAATGAATTTTTTACAGTAGTAACATAATCTTTTTTGTGTGGGGGGATAAGGAATCCAAACATTATTCCACTGCGACTTATCGTGAAGCCTGTATGATTATGATTAGGGACCGGATTTATATGTAAAATTTGTATGTAAATAGCATATAGTTAAGTATTTCAAAAATTTATAATTTTCACATATAGTTCAAAAAACGTCAAAACAGAAGAGCAAGACTTTAATTTCATAACGCGATCTTGTCACCTAGGTCACAGGTTTTATAAAAACATTTTCTTTTTCGTCATACGTTTCGATCTTTATTGGGATCATCTTCAGTGCCTGGGATTGTTAAACATTTTTTAAATTGGCAAATAGTATGTAGGATGTGCAAAAAAATTATACAATAATTCACTATTTTCGTGGTCCGCTCGACCAATTAATATATCACAATTAATTACGGCTTTTAGTTGAGATGAAAAAAAGTTATTGGGACGAGAGGGATTCGAACCCACGACCGGGTGGATCGAGGTCACGATAACTCAGGTGGTAGAGCAGCGGCGTATCTAGCCGAAGGTCGTGGGTTCGAATCCCTCTCGTGCCATTAACTTTTTTTCATCTCAACTAAAAGCCGTAATTAATTGTGAAATTATACAATGATAGAAAACTTTAGATTAACAAAAAGAATAAATTTATACAATGCTTTTATTAATGTAAATTTTTCTATCATTGCAAAAATTGATTATTTTAATTTAAGATTTTTTTTTACATTAATTTTTTTAATAACATTTCCATAATTATTCAGAAATCCCAGGCCCTGAAGATGATCTCAATAAAGATCGAAACGTTGACACGATAAAGAAAATATTTTTCTAAAACGTATGTCACACCAGACTGCACCTTACCTTCTCCAGATAATAATTATTTTTACATGTTTAAATTTTTGTAAATAAAAATGAACTTTTCTAGTGTAATAAAAAATAATAACAGTATAAAACCATCGTGCCAACGTTTCAACCTTTATTGAGATCATCTTCAGGGCCTTGGATTTGTAAAGATTGTTTAAATTTTACAAATTCACGTAAGAAGTGGACAAAATAAATTTATACAATTATAAAAAATGTTCGATTAAAAAATTAACTTATACAATGCTTTTTTAATCTAAATTTTTCTATCATTGTATTAATTAATTTTTCTAATCTAAAATTTTGTAGCATTGTAAAATTCTTTTTTCTAAATCTAAAATGACTAGCATTGTACAATCACGTTTTTTAATATAAAATTATCTATCATTATATGAATTCATTTTTTTCATCTAAAATTTCTAGAATTGTTCATATAAATGAACAATATAAATTCATTTTTTTCATGTGCTACATGTATTTATAAAATTTACACATAGTTTAGAAATCCCAGACCCCGAAGATGATCTCAATAAAGACCGAAACGTTGGCACGATAAGGAAAATGTTTTTCTTAAACCTACATCATACAAGACCGCATCTCACGATATCTGAATAATTATGTTTATAAAGTTGATATAAAGTTTTTCTCACTTCGAAAAATTTCTAAATATTAATTTTTGTGGAAAAATTGTCCAGTACGTGAGGTTTTTTTTTTAAAAAATTAAAGACACTGGTGGTAGTTGTAGTTCTGGTTCCATGGGCGCGAGGGCTGAACAGCCGGTTCCTTTTTTTCTTTACTTTCATGCCCCGGAACCACCTCAAGGCGACTTTATTGTGTTTTCCTGTTGGCCTTGGGCAATTTAAGAAGTGTCGGACTAGTTTAGAGCTAAAAAAAAGGAATTATATGACTATAAAGACACATGGCTGTCTGAAATGTAGATTTAATCTTTCATTCATACTTCATACTTTACCAGTCCAAGGGGTTTGGCTAGGGTGAAATTCTGTCAATCTCTACCCCACACATGTTCTCTGTTTCATCTTTGATCCATCTTTGATACGATATTAGGGTCCGTTCTTGATATTGGGGGGGGGTTGACTTTTTTTTCGAAGATCTCTCTTTATTATGACCACTGGGGTGGGTCTGCTAAAGATGAATTTCATTTTGTCAGGTACTGTTATAGCCATCCCATTTGTTTTTTTCCTCGAGAATTTTATGATGGCTCTGTTATATTTGACTTTATTTCTGTACAACTTAGAAGTCGGTTTCGAATGCCTATTTCAGTGTAGAATATTTGAGATTTACCTTTTTTTTCCCCCAAAGATCTTAAATCAATAACCACTTAGAAGGGTCTGTGAAACTTGGGGTATCCTCAGCCATCTTTTTTATTTTTATTCATTTCAGAATTTTGAGATGACTTCTCGCTAGATGTGGTTTAATTGGCGAAGTTGTTTGACGGGAGTCGATTGCCATTATTTACTCTTTTTTTACGGTAAATAATACCAACTATTAGATTTTGCATAAAGTTAATGGAATATAATTGATTTTAATTTAATTAAAGTTTTAAATTAAACTGTAATTAACCAAAGAAATTGTAACGTTGTTCCTGATTATTTATTTTTGTTGTTTCATTGTTTCAAATAATTTTGGTCCGCATATCCTCGTTTTGTTTTGAAATCATTTTTTCTGCTGAGATGATGTTTAAGGAATAAAAAAATCTGTTTTTAGATTAATCCTTTTCGCTCATTCTTTTCATATACACGTTGTTTCGAATCTTTTTCCTTCTCTGTCAGCATGATCCGTTGGTTCCTGTCTTACTTTACTAGGCGCTACCAAGCTGTCTCCCTTCCCAATGGACTTATTTCCTCCTTCCTCCCTGTAAGCGGGGTGCCCCAAGGCTCTAGCATCTCTTCTATCCTTTTTTCCATTTTAATATCAATGACCTACCGACTACACACAGTCAAGTTATTATGCCGATGACTCCCAAATATGGTCCGAATCTCACTCGGCCATTCTATCCAAAAACCAAACGAATGGGCACATAAAAATTCTGTCAACCACCATTCCCTGCTCCTCGGTTAAAAACCTAGGAGTAGTCTTTGACGAAAACATTTCCTGACATTCTCACCTTTCCCGCCATTCCATTGCATCCATAAGACTGTTTCGTCGGTCCTGGCTTCTCTTACCTTTCTCCACCCGCAAATTCCTTATACTTCCCTTCTTCGAGCTATTTGGCATACGGTGGTCTCTCGGAGGGGGAGACACGCGCGATTGTAGCCTATTGTAAATTGTTGCGTAAGATTTATGTACGGCACCCCACGGGGATCCCAGGTGTCGGGGTTGTATACCAACTTTCTTGGCTCTTCCTCTCCTTCCTTGCGCAGAATTTACTAGGTTGCTTTCTTTTCCAGTCCATCCACACTTGTCGTCCTCCTTAATCACTTTCCAATTCAATGCCTCACAACATACTCGTAACACCGGCTCATCACCAATCGACCTTATCCTTCCGCAGCATACAACCTATACCTTTGAAGGATCCTTTCCGATCCTAAACTCTGGAACTCCCTTCCCCTTTCTATTCGTCACGCTGCCTCATTTTCCTCTTTGAAATTCCACCTGTATAATCACCTCCTCTCTCTCCAAACAGAGACCTGACGTTCACATTTTTTTATTTTTGTTTAATATTCTTGTAATTTTCTCTTCTGGCCTGCCTTACTGGTGTACATTCTGCCTAGATTTCTATCTTCTTTTACTTTTAGTTTCATAGACATCCTTTATTTAGTCCATGTAAATTATTGTTAGGGGACATCAATCCCAGAATAAAATTATTTTTCTTCTTCTTGTTTCGATTTGTCAGGTGTTACAAAATAACTTACACGGACTATTGAATACGGCGAGAAGCCTAAACGCGGCTGGCAGACCAAAACAGTAAGGATAACCAGACCAACATGATCGGAAAATGGTCGAACCACGCCTTAGCCTACGTTTCCTAGGCCTAACTTTATCACACCTCACATCCTTCACAATTTTTCCTTTCTGTTCAGCAGACGATTTTGAGTAATAATGACACCATGTCTCTTTTTTCAATTAAGCCCTGAAAAACTTTGATGTGAACATGTAAATTTTCGTTTTTCCTTCGCACCTTTATTAACAGCCTTTTGAACACAAAGGACTTTTTTCAGCAGTTTCGGAATGACGTAGAGCAATTTTCATTGTAAATGACTTGACTTTATGCTGTTTAGAATACACATCATAATATTTTTGACGTTTGAGTACACGTTTAATTGTGTAAATGTCTTAAAACTGATGGTTTTATTATGAAGTAATTTTTTTTGTTTCCAAAGCGATGCAACTTGGTTGTACAAGTTAAAGTTGAACAAACCGAAGAGTCTGTTTAGATATTGCCAACAGGTCCCGAACGGTATGACATATTTATTTGCAGGTTGGAGAGTTTTCACCTCCAGTCGTTCCAAGACAGCGGGGAAATAAAAAAGGAAATATGCGGCCACCTATCCGTGGTAAGCCGCCAAATGGTTTTCCAATATCACATTTATAACTCAGAACGACGGATATAACTGATTTCAGGCTTAATCGTTTAACACTAAGATATTTTTTCCCTTGCGTAAGCAATTCAGCCCGATATAATTGACAGGCCAATACTCAATTTCCAGTCAAAGGGCACTCCGATTCCGAAACATTCAACGAAAGGGGGGAAAAATAAAAAATATTGACTCTGCCTTTTCGGTTAGATGGTGTTCCCTTTCTATGGGGAAAACTTTGCTGAACATTTACTACGAACAATCTACACATTTTTAGAAAAATCATTATTCTAAGAGTTTTTTTAAATTCTATTAAACTGATTGATAAGTATTTTGGATTAAGGCTTGTGCAAATCCCAGCGTTAAAAGTCTTCAGGATTTCTAATGCATTTGAGTAGTTGAGTCCATCGTGGGCTCAGCCGATTCTTCTTTCTCATTGTTAGGCAGGCATTTGTTTTCCTCTCATGTTTTTCAAATAGCAACTCATTGGCGATGCCCTGTTAGCATTTTATTGTCCCTTGCTGTAGAGAAAGTACTAGAGTAGAAAGAATAACACGACATTAACTAGCACTGGGTTCGCCTAAAGGTAAGTCAATCAAACGCGTTTTGGCTCCATTCCATCTTCAGTAGTTCGTTTGTGCGTTAATTTGCAACAAGAATATGATCAGGATGATATGAAATCAAGCCTGTCAGTCGCGTGGCTTTCCTGAAAGTGAATTTCTCATTGATGATGGTCCAACGTCGTTCAATATAAATTCACCAATTCTTAGATCAACATCCATCATAACTTCAGTGATTTCGTCGTCCGCTTGGCCAATTAATTAAGGTTTTTAGTTGGGACAACAAAGTCAATGGTAGGAGCAGGATTCGAACCCACGACCGCTACATACATCTCAAGTGGTAGAGCATCGGCGTATCTGCCGAAGGTCGTGGGTTCGAATCCCGTTCGTGACTCTGACTTTTTTATCTCAAGTAAAAACCTAAATTAATTGAAGGATATTAATTTTTACTTTAATTTTTCATTCAATCTTCTTTTTGTGTTTGTTTACTATCATAAAATTAATTTTAATGAATTTAATTCTCATAACGTTTTCAAAAAAAAAAAAAAAAATTACTGTACACATTTTAAGATTATAATTTGAATAAATCTTATCTTATTTTTAAATTCACCAGTTTCCTGGTCCGCTTGATCAATTAATATGTTACAATTAATTAAGGTTTTGTAGTTGAGATAAAAAAGTCAGTGTCATGAGCGGGATTCGAACCCACGATCTTCAGCTTAATATGCCAGTGCTCTACCACTTGAGCTAACGTGACCACGATGCACTCGGACACTACTCCCCATCTCAAACAAATCTTTTTTTAAAATCTGTACTACTGACATAATAGATAATTTCGTTCTGTCCAACCTTGCTGGCTGGGTCAGCACTGAATATGGCAAAATATTGAAACCCGCCAGACAGACAAAATCATTAATTAAAAAGACCAAAATAACAGTTAACCACCAGAGCACTGATAGCAATTTTTAGCATTATAATCAGTTCAGAAAAGCAGGTTATTAAGATACCTAAAAACAATAAATTTGTCTTAATTATACTTTAATTACTCAATAATCAATAACTTTCGATTGAGGAGCAAGCAACTATTAAGTGATTAGATTATAAAACCATCACATCAAAATTTTTCTCTAAAAGGATCAAAAATTTCCAAAACCTGGTAAAACGTTGGGTACCAGGGCACGCCGCTCTCACTCGAGCTATCGTGACCTTCGAATCCCGCTCATGCCATTGGCTTGTTTTATCTCAACTAAAAACCTTAACGAATTGTAATCAAACATAACCTAAACAGTTAGCTAAACCAGGAAGCAAACTAATCCTATACATAAGTCAATTATGTTTCATGGTATAATTGACCGTTAATTTTTTATGTGAGGTCTTGGTTGAGATGAAAAAGTTAGTGCCTTGAGCGGATTCGAACCCACGACCTTCGGCTCTATACGCTGCGACTCTAACCACTTGAGCTATCGTGACTCGATAGGATCGAACATGCCACATCGGCCATATAGCCCTTGTGCTGAATTTTCAAACTACTTCGTCTTCGGTTTTAACAATTTTACAAGTTTCTTCAGCTGGGTAGTCAATAACGTCTTAATATTGAGGCCATTTGGGTAAGATGTCAATTTTTGCCCGTTGATCTTGTCCAGACAATTTTTAGAAGGTTTTAGGTTATTTTTGTAATAGTACTTACATTCAGTAGTAGTTATACAAATTCCGGGCCTACTTTTTTTTTTACAAGAGGAAACAAATGCGGAATAATCTGACAGTGAACATAACAGAGGCTAACGCTTTCTTACGTGAGGTAGATAAATTGTTGGACCGGAATAAGAGTGATTGAGCCAGCCCTATATCAAAATTACTTCCGGTACATGCTTTTATAGGGCCTTCCAGTCAAGTTCCTCGTTCTACACCGATGCGTTCAAGCTTGTATTGTAATAAAATTATTCCCCTCAGCCTCCCCACCGAGCCCCCAGCTTTCCTTAAACGCTTTCCATCTCCGAATCGGACAGTTTATCAAATATTTTTTTTCCATTTGTTAAGGCCGATATGTAAACATCTGATGTTCCGTATTGACAATCTGTTTAATTAAGAAATAAAGTAATTAAGTAATAAAATAAGTGAATGCATGCGTCAATACACCCGGAATATTAAAATACTCAAATGCTCCGTCGGATATTTACATGAATAACGCCCCCCCCCCAAAAAAAAACAACTATAATAATTATATCTTGTTCCAAAACGCAGCAAAGAATGGAAAAAATAAAAAGGGGGAATCCTATTGACAATAGGTTGTATAAAGTACACATACTTCAAGCAGAGCTTTTTTTTGTTCGCTAAGTACGGCCACACTGAAACCGCTCTTGGCTTCATATAACAATTTCATGAACGAGGATCATTGTAAAGAAAAATATGCTGCGTATGATGTTTTCAAAAAAGTATTTATTATTAAACGACAAGATAATACTAAAACCTAAATTTAATAGTTATATACTTAAAGATTACTAGAACTTAATTACTTTGGTAAAAAAAAATCTATTAGACAATTCCTTATTTTTCCAGTAAGATCACATGATAAAAACGCTAATGGCACTAATTTATTTTCACATACCGAATTTTCAGCATTTTTTTTAAATCAAATTTTCTCAAGATAAAAAAAGTAAGTGTTAATTAAGATAAACATTATTCATAAGCTATTTAAATTCATAAATATTAAAATACAACACAACGATGTTCATTAATTGCTTTATTAATTAACATAAATTAATATGAAAAGCAAAAACAAGGTAAAAATTTCATAAAAATAAAGTACTTTTTCGTAAATGCACTCACTATCAGTTAAAATCTGTATCGTTGGAAAAGTAAAATATATTTAATTACAATGTATAAAACTTAAAATAATGACAGTTTAATTAAAAAATAATTACAAAAATTTAGATCAGGGTCCATTTTAAATAATAATTATTATTATTTTATTTGCGAAAAGTACAGTAATACAGTAAGATGAAACATAAATAGAGAAACAAATTTAAGGATAAAATAATAATACGGGGGTGCCGGTGGCCGCAACGGTTTCGGCGTTGATACAGCGCTCATTGTAAGGTAAAGGTCCCGAGTTCGAATCCAGCGGCTCTGCATTCGAAACCGACATGTTTACACTTTTTTTTTTCAAAATATCGGTACCCCGAGGATTTATATGACCTCTGCCGTTGCGAATCCTCTTAAAAAAATGAAACCATAAATAAAATCAGTCATTTAATCAATCTGCACATTTTCGCCTGTCACCTAAAATCAGTGGTTGCAACTGGTCGCAAGAGGTTTTGACAGTGAACAAAATTAAATCAAAAGATCGTGGATAAGATCAAATAAATGAAAGAAAAAATAAATAAAATGCATAAAGATAAAATAAAAATTAAAGAATAAAATAATTGCCATATGATACCAAATATATTAAAAAAAAACAATTCAAATTGTTCAAACTTTAAAATTTGTATAGTAATAATTTTTTTGAAATCATAATCAGAATTAAATTGGTTAAAATTAATTTTATATAAAAAAAACAATTATTGTTTACTATGAATATAAAAATAATCTCAAGTCACTACTTGTGTCTTGTTTGATTCAGCCAAAAAAGTTCTTTTTAAAGACACACAAACAAGAATATTGTAGAAACAATTGTCTAAATTTTAGAACCTAAAAAATTACATGTAGTCGATTGGTACTAAATTTACAAGGTCCGGAAAGAATAGTTCTCAAATGAAAAATTTGAGTTATCATTAATGGATTTAAATAACAATTATTGATTCCACCTCATGAAACCAAACTATGACAAATTATAGACTGAACTAAATAGACTGATTTTAACAATTTTAAATTTAGGATCTTCTCTAATACACGAAATTGTGTGAGTAAAATGTGCCACTTAAATTTAACTTCGAGCCTAATATAACTCTCTCTCACTCTCTCTCTCTCTCTCTCTCTCTCTCTCTCTCTCTCTCTCTCTCATAAGATCCTAATATTTATTTAGTATTATTTCTAATTGGTATGGGACCATGTATGGAAACAAAATTTACTTATTGCAAGATGTAAGACATTGGTTTTGTCATTATTTAAAAGTAAACAGTTAGAAGATAACCATGATTTCACAAGTCTAAGATCTTTTAGATGTTTATAGATATACTCAAATTATCAATTATCCTGCCAGAAAAAAATCAAGGGCGTATGATCAGCATAACTAAAAAATTTACAGGATATTCACAACTTTAAAAGACCATTAATGTATAAAAGAAAAACAACAGGGGACCTAAAACCGTACCTCGGAAGACGCCAGAGACGATAGGCAATGGATTGATTGTAGTTGTATCCACTAAATAAGACTCAATAAGTTCAAGTGAAACCTCAACAATTTCAATTAATTTGAGCTTTTACAATAAAAATCGATGTTCGGAGCAGTGGATTAAATTTAGAAAGTTCACACAAACATGGTAACCTTTTTCCAATTATTTTGAAATAATTTTAATATCAAAAAGTGCCTGTTCATTTGACATACCAGACTGGAAACCATGTTGGTTAGAAACAATTATATTACGGATATTTAAAAAATCAAATAATCCATTATAAATAAATTTTTCCAAAATGTTATACAAAGTTAAGGTCAAAGAAATCGGTCTGCCTAAGATTGTGAACCTGATTTAAATGAAGGGATATTTAATGGGTTTTTAAATGAAAGGGAATTGACCTAGTGAAAAGGCTAGGTTGAAAATATGCTCTAAGGAAGGGATGATCAATTTAGAGATTTTTTTAACAGAAAATAATTTAAAAATTTATTGAAAAAGGAGTTGCTATTTTTTAGGTTAATGAAAATTGGGTCTGATTCAATTTGAGTAACAGGTTTTAAGGTAAAAGGTTCGTAGTCATATTGGAATGTAGGAAGGGAATATAGCTAGAAGAAGCAGGAATAATAAATTTTTACAAAATCCATCCCTTGATTGCATCCAATTAAAAACTTTGCAAAAAAAAAAAAGAACAAAATTGTATTTTTCAATTATTTTATTCAAAATGTGCTCTTTCGAGAGGGGATAATAATTCGTATTTATTAAAGCAATTACTGTTTAATGACACAGCACCGGGGCCAATCCATTATGTGAAAGACGATGATAAACGTCCCAGAGTCACAATGTCAGAAGAAAGTAATTTATTGTGTTTTAGCACAATTCGTTTGATTTGTCGGAATTTTTCACCACGGCTTTGACACAATACGACGAGAGCAGGAAAACGCAGAATTATTCATTTTTTGAATTTAAAAATTTGCCCCCCCCCCTCCTGAGAAAAACACGCGGGCCTATGCATGAATTAAAAAAATACAAAACCTTGTTCGGCTTAAAGGATTTTTATGATAATAAAAAATAAGCTATTTTAAAAAATGTAATAGGATATAAGTTTGATCATTTTGCCGCTGACAATTTGATAAAATAATATAATATATCGGGATTACTTGAACGGTTTATTCTTTTTAACTTTTAATTTTTTTCTTTATAATCTTTAAGGAAAACTCACTCAGTTTAGGACATCCGACTTGTTTTTGTTAGGCTTTTTCAGTTCTTGGTTCGAATCCCGCTGACCGATGGCATTTTTTGTATAGTTGTTTGTTCGCTCGTCCTCGACAGACATAGTTGAACTTTAAGTCCTGTGACAGGAATTAATTGGTCAATAACCTTATTCCCAAATAACCCTCCTCATCGAAGGAACGTCTAGATGACGTATTGCCCTAATGCTGAAAAACGTCTTTCACCTAATGGATGGATACAATGGTCACCAAGGACTGGAGAAGTTCCCTCCTGAGCACTGCAGCTGTTCAGCTTATTGTACTATACCCTGGTTCCATTTTTGGTTGAGGACTCACAGCACAAAGTGAACTTGAGCCCCAGTTGTGTTCTTCCATCGAAGAAACTCAGTTTTGAAGGGGTTGGGAACAGATTCAGGGTCGCTGAGATCCAGTCCCGCCCCTTCCATTGATGAGTGACGTGTCAATTTCTTTTAACTGCGACCACCGTTCCCTTGGCGTCAGAAAAATTCCAGAAGCGACGGTGGGGATCGAACCCACGACCGTGGGGTCTACTAGCCGAGAGTCTGACGCCTTAACCACTCTACTACTTTCACGTAATAGTAATTATTATGTTTGGTAGGTTCTGACTGGTAGCTTCCCTAGGTTTGTAGTCCCTAGTGTGATCTCTTTCTATCCTGGACTACTATATAACATATTTAAATTATTTCTTGACAGACAAATAACTCAGTCATAATACTATACTGAAATCTATATGAATTTACGCCATTACTAGATCAACCAAACCTTACCTCAGTCAATTCCGGACCTTATATGACGAATCCTAAGATTCGATGTTATGGACGCTTTTTATCTAGAAAAGTTTTAACGTGTTTTTGTAATACACGCTTCTGGATGGACAAAAAAAGTCACCCTTAATCTTTCATCATATCTAACCAAAACACTACACGTTTCTAAAGGCAAAGCCCGTTTTACTTTTACACGCCACTGGTTTTTATTTCTTCGCCAATACTGAATTTACACGCATCATAATTTCTTCGTCGAGAATGAATGACAGTGATAAGCTACGGTAACGCTCATTATGAAACTAGCAAGTTTCTGCTTTGAGTCGAGGATCTCGTGCGACACGAGATGCCGGTAGCTCACGCTAGGACCCTCCTACTTCGTGATACCTTTTACTTCCCATAATTCCTCCCCTTCCACCATTCCCTTGGGTTCCATCGCTCCTTTTACAACCTATAGTGAGGGTTGCAGAGAGTTTTTATGTGACACCTTATTAAAACTTTAGCCTTAAGCCTGATTTCCCGGCGATAATGGTTTATCCGTTTCCTCTAAAAATAAACCACAACAATCCGAAAAAATTGGTGAAATAGAGTTGATAAGATCGATATTTTTCAAAACAAGAGTCTTACTTGTTATTCATAAGAAAGGGAACAAAGAACACTTAAAATTTGTAAAGGATACAATCTTGGTAACACATAAGCCAAAATTTCCCCAAAAAGCACAAAAAATATATAGCAGAAAAGGTTTAGACTATAATTACGTAAAATTGAAAGTTTTCTAATTGGAAAGTAAACATACAAAATTCAATAAACAATGCATGGTGATTATGATGACTAAAGACCGGATTTTTGCCACCAAATGCATATTTTTGGAAGCAAATATTTTCTAAGAAATCAATTATCAATCCAATTCATGTATTTAGGAAGCGAAAGGCTAAATTTTATAGAGCATATTTTTGCATATTTGATGATTAATTGTAAATAATTGCGTATTTAAACAATATCACATATTTGAAGGACTTTTACGTAAAATTGCATTTGTAAAATAAAATATACTGGTTTGCTGGGATGCATAAAAATTCTGTAAAAAACGAAAATAAGTGCCGAAAAGTTGGTTTAATTCGCAGAATACTGAAGCAGGCCGCAACGACGGGAAAAGAATTTTCTTAATTATACTCAATTGGCATCAAAAATAGATTTTGTAATATATAACGAAAAATATTTTTGATAGATGTAAATAAACTCCTAGGGGGGTCGGTGGACGCAACGGTTTAGGCGTTGACACGGCGCTCATCACTGTAAGGTGTAGGTCCTGGGTTCGAAGCCAGCGGCCCTGCATTCAAACCGGGCATACAACGCGGCTTTTTTTTTTTTCAAAAACAAGAAAGTTCAAATGACGGGAATCTCTAAATACTTATGAATTTTAATTATTTTTAGTTTTAAAGAGTTTTAATATCTATTTCGTTTAATTATCTATATGATGATAGTAAAAAACTGGTTTACTGCATATCATCGAAAATTTCAGGTCTTTCAACTGCATTTTTATGGCTAATTTTGGCAATCTTTTCTGCGGAAAAATCCGCCCTCTGATGATGACCTTCCGATGTACGGACGTGTTATTTTCAATTTTTTTTATAGATAGATTACACTGGCTTTTCCACTTTTATATCGGTATATTAAAATAAATTATTTTCCCTTTTGTAAGGGAAATTTCCACTCCCCCTCTCCGCGGATAATATAATGGGGCCAGTCTAACGTATCTGAAAGAAATGCTGAGATTGTGTTTTGACATTGGTTTCGCCTTATATTGCATATTGATCCTATCCCTGAGGTATAGCTCCCGATATATGAGAGCTGAGGCTTTTCCCTCCATATTATTAACTTTCAACATATACATCTTCATGGAGCTTATTCAGTTCCGAGAGGCGTTGGTTTTTTTTTTTGGTTTTTTTGATATGAAACGGCCGTTTATGGAACACTTTCGATGTCACTTCACCCATGCTTTAAGAAAAAAACAAGCCGATCGACCATATCATAAATCATTTAATGAACCAATGACCTTTTATAAAATAAAGTTGCATTTATTTACAAGATAAATCGAAATTTTTTTCAGAAAATTTAAACTTTCCTTTACCTTCATGTTTATCAAAAAACAAACAAGAAAATAACTAAATCTGCTTTTACATGTTTTATATTTATTATTGCAAAGGCATTTCAGCCTTTGCCGAAGGTCTTTGTCAGCGATACTAGGGGCTAGAAACATAAACTTCTATAAATCTTACTGAACCGTTTCTACAACTCAAAAATTGAATTCTAGCACATGAATCATGTTCTGGAAATTCGCAGAGGTCATTATGATAAAATAGACAGGAAAACCGGCTAACGAGGTCAAATCATATAGACCGATATCGTTACTAACGACAGTGTCTAAACTCTTCGAAAAGTTATTATTAAAACGAATAAAACGCATCGTTGAAAAAAAGAAAATCATTCCTGACCACCAATTTGGATTCCGAACAAGACACTCAACAATAGACCAAGTTCACCGAGTAACAGATGTAATAGAAAAATCTCTCGAAAAAAAAACAAATTTGTTCTGCTATCTCCCTTGATGCCTCGCAAGCTTTTGACAAGGTCTGGCACGAAGGACTCATCATTAAACTAAAAGGTATGCCACCAAAGCAGTATGTCGATATTATCAATTCGTACAATATTCAAAATTAAAAACAATAAATGCAGGAGTGCTACAAGGTATCATATTAGGTCCACTGCTTTACTTGTTATACACCAGTGATTTTCCGAAAATAGATGGAGGAAAAATTGCAACGTTTGCAGATGACACCGCGGTGATATCACTAGGACCGACTATCAACCATTCAACCAACATCCTCCAAAATGCATGTAATAAGATAAACGAACGGACAAGCAAATGAAAAATCAAGCAAAATCAACATAAATCAGTTCATCTGATCTGTACAAACAAAAAGGTGGACCATGTTCCGTCGCTCACAATCGATGGAAGTACTATACCATACAGCAATACAGCTAAATATCAGGGAATGAATTTAGATGGCAAGCTGAGATGGAAAGAACACGTGAAGAAAAAAAGGACAGAGATAGGTTTAAGGTATAGACAATTATACTGGTTGATAGGACGTGGCTCCAATCTTGCTATACAAAATAATATACTATTATATAAACAAGTCATAAAGTCCATGTGGATATACGGTATACAACTATGGGGTTGCACCAAACATAGCAATATTAAACTCATACAAACACTCCAAAATAAAATCCTACGTAACATGGTCAATGCACCTTGGTATATAAGGAATAAGGACTTACATACAACGATTTGCCGCCAAACATCAGTCTCACCTCAGCCAGCACGAGAACGTGGAGGCGACCAAACTCTTACATAACCTTAACATGGTCAGAAGATTAAAACGAACAAAGCCATATGAACTTGTGTAGAAAAAAGTGAATGGTGAATAGTGAAATGTAAATCTTATTGTACCAATGGTTTTAAAAGAATGTAAATTTTTCTTTATTCTATAATATTATTGTAAAATAGATGGTTGGTCTAATAAGACCAGTTTTAATAAATAAATGAATTTAAAAAAAATATTTCCAAATCGAACTCAATCACTTCTGATTAAATTGCGTTTGTTCAAATTAAATTACACTTTTTACAAAATTAAGTTTTGTTATTTTCCTAAAACAATTCATTCTTTTCCAAATTAAATTTGCCCTTTTACAAATCAACTTAAACTTTTCTGAAATTTAAATTTTTGTATTTTTAAACAGAATTTAATCTTTTCCAAATTAAACATGCCTTTTTCCAAATCAAAATATCTTTTATCAAATTTAGTTTCGGAAATTTTAAAACCTAATTCAATCATTTTTACAATAAATGGGCCTTTTTTCCAAATTACAATATACTTTTTTTTTAAAACGAAATTTTGAAACTTCCAAAAGAATTGAATTTTTCCAAATCAAACTGAACTGTTTTCCAAACTATTTTCAAATCGATTGCAGTTATTTCTGATTAAATTAGCTCTTTTCAAATTAAATTATACTTTTTCCAAAACTAAGTTTTGA
>CM077111.1:12666986-12737745 GCA_039619505.1 Cimex hemipterus | reverse complement strand
ATTTATTTCCTCTGCTTTAGAGAAATTTTGGCAAGATCTGACACCCAGGAATTCTGTTCAAACTAATCGTCGCTTCAGAGAAAGGGGAGGCAATGCGTTCTCTGAGGCAGGACCGATGCCGGCCGGCGTCCCACAAGGGAGGATTCTTGGTCCCATCCTACATTCCATTTATATTGCCGAACTGGCTATATATCCCAACACCATCCTTACAATCTTCGTGGAGGCAGTGAATTTTTATCAGCGTCTTGAGCTCTTTGAAAAAACGCGGAAGAAAAAACTAACCGAGGATATTACGTTTAAAAAATACACTTGTCCACGTATATACATAAACAGGAAATAACTACGGACATGTACACAATTAGTATACTTAGGACTATACTTACTTTATTGATATGAAATCTTCAAACAAGATTAAATAGACAAAATTTATGTACAAACATTACTTAGCTATTTGGACCTAAGTGGCACTATCGTGAGGTTCTGCCAAACCATCTAACATCCTATGAATTCAAGCAATCCAAACAAAAAGAGGCATCAGAGAAATTGTCCAAACACCCTACTTGTCTCCAACCTCACTGTCTATAATGACCTTAGCATTCCTTTGGTCAAAAAATTGATCCGTTCCAGCTTCCTCTAGTACCACTCTACTCTTTCAACTCATCCTAACTCTTCTCTGCTCAAGCCCTGACCACCTTCTCATCCCGAGAGCCTCCAACCTCGTTAATTTATGAAAACAGATGAAGTATTAGTGTTTTGCCTATTTTAAGCATTAAGAACAAAATAATTTGGTTTTTCGATTTCCGTGATGTTAGGTAGAAAGTTTTCAATTATGATGACATCATCATATCCGTAAAGGTAAAATGTGATACAAGTATTAAAATAAATTCAACATATAAAAAAGCCAGCATTTAGGCAATTAATTTTTTTGATAATAGAGATAAATTAATACTAACGTTCTGAAATCCATGTGGCCAACCGAGAAATAATTTGTTTATATAACCCTAAGCTGTAAGAGTCGAATCCCTTCACGTGCCTATACAATGGTTGATATATACCAGAAGCAATTTCGTGTTCCCGTACACGATTTATTCATTACCAAATGGTATAGATGGGATACCTGTCCCGTACAATATTTTATAGCGCTTCCGCCATTTCTGCTATCGGGGTAGAACTACGAGCCAATAGACCGGGCTCACCATTTCTCAGATATTATATTCCAATGTAATCTACGTTAGGAGTAGCCCGGCTATTATCGGTTCTCCACAATTTCCGCTTAGAGCAATTGGCTCATTGTCAGGCGGATGACATTTCCATGACAATGCGACCATTACCAGTCTCAAGTAGCCCTATTGTTTTAATGACCAGGGACGAGGGAGCATAATGTTTAAATGGGGTCCGATTTTGCAGAGCTTTCTAACACAAAAAACTTTGAATAATTGAAAAAATATCTCAATTGTAAGTCCATTGCGCATATTACAAACTATTAATACCTACCAAACTACAGATAACGCGTAAACGTTCCAAGTTTATCAGAAAATAATGTCTATTTTTATAAAATTTGATTCTTTATTTTTACAATTTCATTTTTGAAAAACAGTTCATATTTTTTAAGTAAAAGTGAATTATTTTTTAATTTATTTCAACAGGATACGTTTATACATTTATTTTGTAAAATATCTAAGGAATATAATTTTTAAAAACCTAAGCAATCAGCACACCTTTTACTCTTGATTTTTTAACTGAGATTTTTTTTTCAAAATGTTGCCAATAGTTTAATTTAAAAGCGCAGACATGCCAAATCTAATGGTTGATATTTCGCTAAAACAGTTTTCGGTTTAAAAAAATTAATATGTACCTATAGGGTTTTTAAAAAAATAATATCGTTTTTTAAAAATTTTAAAACTTTACTTCAACTGTTTGATATTTGGAAAACAGTGTGTATTTTTTACATGATGCTGAGTTATATTTTAGTGTATTTCAACAGGCATTTATACGTTTATTTTGTAAAATGTCTAAGGAAAATAATTTTTAAACACCTATTTATAACGTATAGAAGTAAAGATGAACATTAATTTATTATAATTATGTTCAAAGCAATCAGCAAAACTCTTATTCTTAATTTTTTTTTAAACTGAGACCTTTTTTTTTTCAAAATTTTGCCAACAGTTTTGTTTAAAAACGCAGGCATGCCTAATCTAAAAAAAAAAGATTTTTTCCCTACAGCAATCTTTGCATTAAAATATAATTAATTTTTACCGCATAGATTAAAAAAAATATCTATTTTTGTAAATAAATGTTGATACTTTACTTTTAAAATTTTATATTCGAAAAAAAAAACTTTTATTTTTTCTGAGTTATTTTTTAATTTATTTCAACAGGCGTTTATTTCGTAAAATATCAAAGGAATATAATTGTTAAAAACCTATTTATAGCGTATTAAAGTAAAGATGAACATTAATTTATTATAATTATATTCAAATCAATCAGCATAACTGGTACCCCTAAAAAATATTTTTTTTTTAAACTGAGACTTTTTGTAAAAATTTTCCAATCGTTTGTTTAAAAACGCAGCTCGCCCAATATGAAGAAAAAAATTTTCCATAGGACAATCTTTGCATTAAAAATAATTAATATATATTTTTTTAAATTTCTAAATTTTGATACTTTTATAAATTTATATTTGAACAAAAACTGTTTACATATTTTTTGAGTTATTTTTTAATTTTTATCAAAAGCAACTATACGTTTGTTTTTTAAAATACCAAAGGAAAATAATTTTTAAAAATCTCTTTATAGCGTATAAAAATAAACATGAACGTTAATTTATTATAATTATATACCAAGCAATCGGCATTCTTACTCTTAATTTTTTTTAAACTGAGACTTTTTTTTCAAAATTTTGCCAATAGTTGTTTAAAAACACGACATGCCCAATCTAAAGGGATTATTTTTTTCGTTAAAGCAATCTTTGCTTTGTAAAATAGAACAAGAAAAAAAATTTACAATCCTATTTACAGTTTTTTTTTAAACTGAGATTTTTTTAAATGCTGCCAATATTTCGTTTAAAAACGCCCAATTTAAAAGGAAGATTTTTTCTCCGGAGCAGTCTTCGCTTTAAAAAATCATTAATATTTACGGCATAGGTTTTTTTAATAATATCTGTTTTTATATATTTTGATACTTTACCAATTTTATATTAGAAATTTTTTAAATATTTTTTAAAATGAACTGAATTATTTTTGAACTCATTTAAATACGCAACTATACGTTTATTTTGTAAAACACAGAAAGAAAATAATTTTTTAAAATCTATTTATAGCGAGTAAAAATAAAAATAAACATTAATTTTTTATAATTATATACCGAGTAATCAGCCTAACTCTTCCCATGCCTAAATATTTTTTTAAACTGAGAATTCTTTCTCAAAATGTTGCCAATTCTAAAAACGCCGACATGTCCAATCTAAGGAGATGATTTTTTTCGCTAATGCCATCTTTGCTTTGTAAAATATCAAAGAAAAATGATTTTTAAAAACCTATTTATAGCGTGTAGAAATAAACGTAAACATTAATTTATTATAACTGTATACCATGCAATCAGCGCAACTCTTACTCTTTAAAAGTATTTTTTTTTAAACTGAGACTTTTTTATAAATGCTATCAATAGTTATGTAATTAATTTAAAAACGCAGATATACCTAATCTAAAGGGATGATTTTTTCAATAGTGCAATCTACAAAATAATTAATATTCCCCGTATAGGTTTTTATAAAAATATCAAATTTCATTTTGTGAAAGCGAGTTAAAACTTGTTTTTTAAAGTTTATAAACCAATATCAATAAAAAATAATGAAGCATTATTCTTGTGCGACAGAAGGGCTATGGAGCCAGCGAGGCGTGAAATTGTTCGATACTGGGCCTTTATTCCAGTAAGTATTAGGAAGAAAGGCAATAACGGTCGAAGGTCCACACACGATAGGCTTCCTAATTGTCTATCCCACTTCTAATGATTACTGCAGTCGTTCCGTTAAATGAATTCAACGTGGAAAAAAAGCGGAGATTATATCTCACGGGTTTACAATATTTTGCGGTGATGCGTCGTTAAAAGTTCAAAGTTGAATCACAATCTGAGCTCAATTCGGGGAGGGGGGAAAGGTCTAAATTAATGAACGCTATTTGTAAAGACTAAAGCACCTTTAAAACCGTCGCTTGATTCCCTTGCATATTTTATTACAAAGAAGAAGATACAATAAATAATTCTTCGCTTAACGTCTTCTTCCAAGTTCGTATATTGACTCTTAACAAGATCCATTTTGACTAGGTTTTAAAAACTTTGCCAATTCATTTATTCAATTATGTGTTTTTATGTTTTCGCAGTTAATTTCTGATCCGTTTGCATGAAACTATGGGGACCGGGGTAACCGAGTGGAAGTCGTGCCTGTCAGCTCATAGACCCCACTGATCGTAGTTCGATTCCCATGTCACTCCTGGAATTTTATTTACACTCTGCCCTTCCCCAACTAAAATAAATCTGATGTTACTACAATCCCACTGCTCTCGCTAATAAGTAAACATAAAACCACTAAATAAAAAAAACAACAAATTGATAAAATAACAGAGGATGAAATCAAATTCCATCTAAGTGCTATTACCAATTTTTTTTTTGCAAAAAAAAGATCTTTCGTGCTGTGCAACAAGGGATGGGATAACACGGGATATTTTGTTCGTGCAACTAAGTTTTGCATATTCATGCACGCCCGTGTTTCTAACTTTTTCGTTTTTCTAAGCTATGAAAGATGGCTGGAATTTTATAAAAACCTACTTGCTAAAAGCAGTGCTAGGTTGAATATGAAAAAAAAAACTCTACCAAATTCTGCCACTTTTCGTTGTCCTACCGCCCTAGCCCATCACGTTTTTTAGTACTTAAATCAAACTCCTCAGTTTATAATTTGTACTAATTGCGGGTAGACGGAAGACCGCCGGAGCCGAGTGGATGGACTTTCGGCTCTTGGGCCCCGCGGTCGTGGGTTCGATTCCCACCGTCGCCCCTGGCCCTTCTTTCCTAAAATTAACACGCATTACAAAATATATATACATTTTCAATACATAGTATCACTAGGTTAGTTATAGACATTAACTTAAATTTCACGTTAAGCAAATCAATAATCGCTGCATTTTTGGATCTGGTGGGTGCTTAAGATAATATTGACTTGGGCCATTTATCAGAAAAAAAAAAAAAAAAAAAACCGAAGATAAATGTTGGTTTACCAACGAATTTTGTAACGAAAGTTTTATAACTGATCTCAAATCGTAAAGTGCTTCTGAAGTTGGATAAACAATTAATTGGACCACGTTATGCTCGTTCTGGGTTACCGCAAGGAGGGATATTAAATCCAATTCTTTTCTCAGTTTTTACGAGCGATATAAATCGTAACCTTCCTACGGGTATTAAAATACTAATGCATGCGGATGATATTTGCCTTTACTTGGAACTCAGAGATATACAGACAGCAGTAAATAATCTTAGTGATGGAATAAGTTAATAATAAATAAATAAATAAATAATTGCTTAAGAAATGGCTATTAGAGAACGGTCTTAGTCTAGCCACAGAAATACTTAATATAAATGAAGATTAGATTAGATTTAAAAAATTTACAGCTGAATCAACGATTTTTTCGAGATTCGTTATATTTTTTCGGTGGAACTTCATCATCAAAGGTTGAATATCGACGATGCTTTTATTTCCAACTGTATATTAATTTATTTGGGAATCTTTCCATTTACTAATTATTGAGAAATCGCGAGATGCGGTCTGGTGTGATGTAGGTTTTATAAAAACGTTTTATTTTATCGTGCCGACGTTTCGATCTTTATTGAGATCACCTTCAGGGCCTGAGATTTAAAATCAATGTTTACATTTAGCAAATGCATTTTCGTCCTATTCTTTCGTATCGTGTTGAGAGTGCCGGTGAGATTTTGCTGTTTTAAGACTGGCACAATCACACACAATACAAACACTCTGAGTGAGTCTTTATGCGGGTTTAACGATTGATTCCTAGGGGCGTCGGTGGCCGCAACGGCGCTCATCACTGCAAGGTAAAGGTCCCGGGTTCGAATGCGGAGCTGACATACTTTCAAATGGGCTATTTTTCAAAAACACCGGCACCCTGAGGGTTTATATGACCTCTGATGTTGCGAACCCTCGTTAAAAAAAAAACAAAAAAAAAACGATTGATTCCAATATAACAAAAGATTAACTCACAAACACTTTCTAAAACAATTTTTTCAGTATAAAACCTGTTTTTCCTAAGAAAATCAATAAAATTCGACGCTTGAAACATGTCCTCAAAATACAAAAAGTTGACATGCAAAGATTGTACAGAATGTTCAACCAGTACCAGTTGAAAAAATTAATTAAACAATCAAATAGATTATACTTATGTATTTACCTGGATCAGACTATCTTTTCACCCTCTTTTCACCTATAATTATTAGCTGTAGTTAAGCCTGTACAAAAAATCGACGAAAAACTTCTTTTTAAATAAAAGAGCCCAAAACGATACTACACTCAGCAGAAATGGAACTTATATATTTTTTCAAATCTCGTCCCATTCAATCTTTAAAATTTTCTTTTAAAAATAAAATCTTAAATATGAAATAAAATATTAATTTATATTCAAATATTAAAACCAGTCTATATTTACAGCATAGATATACATTGTAAAGTACAAAGATTTCGGAATCAAGTTCTATAAAACTTGATCGAGCACTTGACAAGCTCTGATGTCTCTGTTGAAATTGTAAATAAACCTAGGCCTAAAAGAACATCGAGTCTGTTGAGTCAAAGACAGCCTTTGACCAGAAGATTGAAAAGGGCCAAACCCTTCGAACCTGCTCTATAATAATATTATTATTTCAATGGTTAATTCAGGCAGTTAAGGGAGTTAGTGATATCTTTTTACGAACAGTTCTTTTTCTATTTTGAACTACACCTCTCCTTAATGTCGAACATTTATTATTCAAGAGAATATCCAGGTTCAGGTATCTTTCGAATGTGATAAATAGATTTTGAAAAGAGATTTCTCAAATATATTATTTATTGCATTTTGCAATTATTTAGATAGACTAAACCCGCAATACTTGTAAGTCATGCCGAACTGTAGGCCTATTGAACTGTTCATGGCTTCTTTTCCCATGAAATTCTCTGATTTTTTTTTTTTTACTTCATTTACTTGTATCTACAACTGTATATATATGATATACAACTAGCAGATTGGATTTCAGATTGTGTTTGGCATTATGGGCGTAGAGAAAGCTACCCATTGGCGGCCCCTCTGGATTAATGAAATGATTTTAATCATTTAAGAGGTCTGTTATCCATTTTCTTTTCAGACGTTTACGTGGTAATTGTGGGGGATGGAATAATCGTATTTGTGTGTTGGTGTGATTTTGTAAATTACTGTGAAAACGTCTGTAATACGTTTTTACGGATGAAAAAAACTGTTGGGATTTCAATATCTCTGTGAAGTGTATCATTGTTTACATAAAATGGGACAGAAACAATTTGGCTTAAAATTTTGGATTGAAAATTTTGTAATCTTTGAATTTTGGAATACTTGGCCGATCCATCTACTTGGCACCCGTACATCCAAATTGGTTTGACTAAATATGTGTATGTCGAAAGTTTTGATTTTAATGGTAATTTTGATTGTCTGTTGAGAAAGAAAGAATTTTAAATCGTCTGTTTTTTAAGTTAACTTTGTCGGATTGAGGAACAGGTTCATTGTATAAGTACATGCTAGGGCAAGTCCCACGACGGAGTGTAAAGGTGATATGTTGTGACTTTGAGGGATTAAACTTTACTTTCAAAAAATTGCTCCATTTCTCAATTGTTGATAAGTGGTTTTGTAACGTGAGTGAAGCTTGTGCAGAAGACAGATAGCTTGTTAATATGACGGTAAGTGTATTCTCATTTGTGGGCATATCAGGAGTACAAATTGTGTACAACAGCGGAGCGAGTATTGACCCTTGTGGCACACCTGCAAGCGCTTCTTCCATCCCAAAAGTCTCCGTACCCTGGTTCACTGCGAAAAATCTCTCTTTGAGGTATGATTGTATAATCAGAATATATCCCTGGCGTTAAAATTTATATAATTTAATTTATATAATAATCCGTCGTGCCATACTTTGTCGAAGGCCTGAGATACATCTAGAAACACTCCAGTCGCGTACAGTTTCTCTGAACTTGGAAAAAAATATATATTTTTTAGAAATACTTGATTGATTATATAAAAAAAGTATATTTTGCATTGTATAAATTCACTTTTTTCCGATCCTTCATGTATTTCAAACTTTAAATTTAAAGAATAGTTGGCCCAGGCCCTGAAGATGATCTCAATAAAGATCGAAACGTCGTCGCGATAAAGAGACATCTCACGATGTGTAAATAATTATCGATTAACGGTCACTAATCACCACACTTTTCATTTACATTGTAGCATTTTTCGTATTACCCTACACAGAAGTAATTCTAATGAATAAATAGAGTGATTAACATTTAAATTTCGAAAAATCTATGTAGCAATGTTTACAAGATGAAAATCGTGAATAAATCACAAACTATTTATTACTAACAAACAGTACGGATAGAATCTGTATGTGAAAAATAAGCTAATTCTGAATTGCAACAAAATCTATCTTTTCCGACTATCAAATTTGTCGATGCTAAACATAAAAACAAAACAATACTTTGTAAACATGGAACTACTGATTGTCGGATATAGTTTTGTGGTAGGCAATCCGCTCCTTTCCGGTATTTCGTTTCGGTTTATACGGCCTTTTTCATGTCTGGTCGTCAAAAGAGATATATCGGAGATGGTAGCCAGAATAAGTCTGGAAATCATCTCTTTGAAATGGGTTGGTAATAAATAATCATGAGCCCGTTGCTGGAATAAAGTACACTCCTGTGTGCAATCGCTGGAAATTAGTTACAAGAATGTTTCTACTAACAATATTACTTCGCTTTTGGCAATTGGATTAGTTTTTTTTTATTGACTCAAACAAAGATTTACTTGTTGCACACTACTTTCAGGATTTATTGAGAAAAAAGAAAACCTTGTTTTTTATTATAGATTTTGCCTTGAAAATTCGGCCAATTAAAATTTCTTTTGAGTTCGAAATATTTCATTGTTTCTTTTGGTTGTTGCGTTACCAAACATGAAATTCTAAGAATAAGAAATAGTTGACTAATGTAATTTGAATACTGCAGCAGGCATTTTAGGAGCTCGAATTCTTATCCGGTCCATTTCCCTATCTCTGAATATTATAATAATTATATGTATATAATTATCGTGTATCTCTACAGTGTGTATGTATACATTTTTTAGTATATACAGTTGTTTGTTACCCTTCGTAGTGCTTTTTCTGATTTGTAATGAAAATGATATAATCTTTCCTGTTAACAGTATCGGCTATTTTTTAGATCAAATTGCGATGAATTCAATTATTAATTTGGCGGCACGTCGTTAAGTTGATTAATTCCTACCCGGGAGGGAAAGAAAAATGGTTACATACATAAAACACTATTAATTTGATCGGATTCTGTTTTGGCATGTGATATGGCGGACGATCGATAGCTAACCACTGACATACGATCTGCTTCAATTTGCATAGATAATGGATTGTATTTATTTTTGACACTATTCGCTCGGGAGGTTATTAATTTTTCGTCGTTAACAGAGACCCATCGACGACTGTAGTCGTTTCCAAGCAGACCCGTCTATAGAGGTTTTTAACTTTTTTCGATTAATTATTTGTTTAGGTGTCTAGAAGTTTAGTTATACTACGGTAAATATGACAAGTTTTCTGACTGTATAATGATAATTTTCTTCCGCAGCTGTCTTAAGAAGTTCGCTATCGATTGATGCCGAAATTGTTCTGAGTGGTTTCACCGGTTCCCTTGAAGAAAACTGTAAGGGGGTTTACGGTTTAGCTTGGTTGATTTCGGCATATACAACGTTATTAATTAAAAGAATAATTAATATCAATTACGACAAGTATGTATGGCAATCAACAGGTCATCAACTGGTAATCGATTTTAATCCGCTTCAAAATATTATACTTTTTTTGTAGCCTATACGGATTTGTATATTACAAATGTCTTAACTGTTGTTATTATCACATGGTCACAGCACTAGGACTAATGCTATAAGAAGCCAGCTGGCACTCAGTGAGAGGGATAAAGGGGACGCGGTTGGTTTTTAGGATGGGAATGAATAGAGAGGGCTCAAATTTGGTGTGAAACCATTTGGAATCGGGAACTGATCGTTGACAACAGAAACTTTGAGTCGTTGTGGATAGTGAGGTTAGTGGGAGCTTGGACGATTTGTCCGAGGACTTTCGATTTGAATGTTTGGATGGATTGGCAGAACAGCACTGTTCTCCGTATGTCCGAAATACTCGCAGTAAAGATAATGTATAACGCTAGTGGACGGTTACGACGGCTTTTGATCATAGGCGTCTTCGTAGTTGTCTTCTGTTGTTGCTGTCTTTTATGTCTTATGTGAGGATTACATGACAGTCTATTGACTTAGAAATGTGACTTGAATGGAAGTCGGTAACTGTTTCTTTTCAATGTTAATGAACAGTGAGTACATTTTCCTTTATTCAGTTCTGCCTTTTTTTTTTTTTTGCGTCAGACTTCGATAAACTCAAGGTATTGGATCTTGGAGGTATCTTGGGAAATATTCGAGAGAATTGAAGTTTGGTCGGCTTAAGTTGTGATGATTATAGTGAGGCGTGCAAATAAGTCTGCAGTATATATGATGTAAAGTATGGGACGGAGAATGCTCCCTTGTGAGACTCCGGCTTGTATCGGTCCGAGAAGTCGTTGCCGCACCTCATTCTGAACAAACGGTCAGAATATTATAATAACAGAAAAATGACGTTTTATGTTGCTTAAATTAATGCGTGATGAAGTTAGATATTTTATTGAGATTTATGTCGTGCTTTAGCCTGTCAGACATTAGAAATTTAGACTATCTACTGTCCAGATAGACGTATAATTATTAATAAATTATGCGGAGAGTATTGTAAAATATACACAACGCAAATTAACCTTCTGCTAATGATCTTGTATTTATTCTGAATTTGTTTGTTGTCTGTTCAATCTAAAATGTGTAAAGTGTAAAATAAATCCCTTTGATGTGGTTCTTTTTTCAACCCATCCCTTTTTTACCCCTCCACGGTAAAGTATCCGGTCTTTTTTTTTCTATTCCACCGCCGCTCACACAATATCGATCAAACATTAGACGTCAAAGCGTGTTATTTTAAGAACTGTTACAATCAAAGCGATTCTTAAACTAAAAAAAAGTTTTAGGTAAGATTAATATAAAAACGTTTCATAGGATTCTGACGTATTTCATATCAAAACGCTTTGAACACACAAAGAGACGTTGGATATTCTCTATTAGGACTTATTACGCTAGGCATAGTAGTTAATTAAACAAATTGAGAGCACAACTTGATGATGATGTCTCGAAGGATTGTGGGACGTGCTTAATTAACCAACTTCAATGAGGTGGTCAAAACGGAATTCTCTTTGTTCGGAACACGAGAAGGAGGCCCTTGTTCTTGGTTCAAGCACAGGCTTTCCAAAACCACTTTGTCGCGTTCCTAAATAACGAATTTTGCAAAACAATAAATGATAATTTGACGAACAGTTTTAAAATAAATTAAGTTATAGAATATAGATTGTAGCAATAAGCATGAATTTGCTTACCTTTAACTGAGCTTACAGAGTAAATAAGTGCCAAGGTAATATACTTGTAAATCCATCTTGATTAATATAATACATTTAACTTTATTTGAAGTTAGGTTGGGGGTCCAGCGCCCATACCATCAGCTTGGTCATTTACTCCCAAACCCAATCACTTTCTAAATCTATTCACACTCATTTTTAAATATTTTTTTCAAGCCATTATATTCATTTCTGTTGGCAGTGTACTTGATATTCCTCCGTCAGACATTATACAGATAATGTATTGTATGATAAAAAGGATGCTAGGAAGCGGGTTTGTGCTCACCATGCACTGCACCCGTATGGATCCGTGGTTTTGGCAGTTTGGTATGTCACAAAAGGTTTCAGGGAAAATATCGAAATCCTAATCGAACTTTCATTGGGTAATTAGTCGGCAATTATAATTATGGTATGGTAAAAAAGGGCACTAGTTTGTGAAGTTTGTGCACCCCAGGCACTTTACCCTTCTGGTTTATTGCACCTTCCTAGTTCCTTAGATCAGTGTAATAAACTCAATCTTTCTCGTTAGAAGTATCGGGTCATTGACTGTCGCTTTCTTATGTTAAGTGTTAAGTTTCTTCTTATGTTAGACCTGTCGCTTCTCATTCGACGATGATATATTTTATGCTTCCTCCTCATATTACATAATCTGCAAATGGGATCACCGTTGTATATACGTTGTGCAGATGTTTTTTTTAGATACCAGGTTAGTAGTCCTGAGTTTGGCCCTCTTGAATTGCACCCATGATTTCGCCAGTCTTGGGTGTGCCAATGAGGTTTGTTTCATCACCGTCTAGCACCGCTACTGTTTATGCACTTCTCCTTTCTGTTTGGATCCATTCTACGATGTATGATTCTGTATTTGTATTTGTTTCCCAAGTATAAGTTCGTGGCCTATATACAGTCTTATCGATCTGACCAGACTGTCTGCTTTCTCGGTGCCCAAAATTCCCCTGTGCCCTGACACCCGGGATATCGTTAGGTGTTGTGTTTCCCAAGGTTTTAAAGATTTACGATGCATTCACTGATTAATACTAATATGATTCTTTTACATTCTAATGTTTTATTGGTTGCTATCAGTTTTTTTGCCTCCTCTCTTCTTTGAAGATTTTTCAGGGCGCAAGTATTGTTGACATTCATTTCTGCTTGAACGATCAAAGTGTACTTCCCGAGTTAGTTTGATTGCTCATATTTTAATCTTGTACAGAAAACGCCTTACCCGGTTTCTTCGCTTGTTTTGGAATCAGCTGAACTCCATATCATTGTAACTGATGAGGACTTCTTGCTCTCATTTATGGTCCATTGAGAATTAGTAGGAAGTTGTGAAGAACGTTTCCGGAATCATATAGTCAGTCCCCATTTGTAAATGGGTGCCTGAGTTTGATGATTAAGGTTGTATGTCCGAATTATTTAGTTCCTTTCCAATAAACTTTTCGAGCCTAAGTAGGCTTTTCCTAACCTCCTGCGATACTTAGGTTTTTCTAGTCTTTGTATGCTTGCAACTGATGTAATGGGAGGGGGTTGATGATGTACTCGATATTCCGTCATCGATCCTCCCACATTCACGCTAATAAATACTACACTAATAGTCTCAATCTTCACAAAGAAACACAATATGAGATGTATACAAAGTGCTGTATTATTTTCTCTAAAAATCGGAAAATGGGAATTCTAGAAAGCAAATTGCTGTGTGGGGATTAAAATTTGAAATTGAAATATGAAAATTGTTCTTTTAATTTTCAACTTTTTTTGATTTTTGATTAAACAGAAAGGAAACTTATTGGTCTATAAGTGGGCTAGTCACTGGCAGATCAGTTCGGTCTTGGGATTGGGCGGTTATAGGATATTTTACACTGCATTGGAAAATAGGTTGTCCGAAGTATTTCATGTAAATAGTTTTGTGGATTTCGGAGGATTTTAGGTGTAATAAGATTGTGGCTCGGGATTTCGTAAAGAAGGAAAATGAGAAATTTAAAGTCCCTGGGCTGCTTGACCTTAGAAGACAGTGAGAAGAGGGAGATTGAATAAAACAAAAATCTTAGTTTTACATTTCGATAATATCCTTTGGCCACTTGTTGTATTATTATTTAGTTGTATTGAATTTTACACCACGGCGAGGATTTGTATCACAATTTAACGTGTATTTATTTAAATACTTAACCATCTGTGAGTCAGAATATCCGACCATAAAAAAATAAATCAAATAAATCAACCTTCCATGGATCAAGTTTCGCTGCGTAAATCAATCGTGATAACGGATCGGGATTGAATTACTGGACAACAAACAGAGATTATTGGATTTTGTATTATTGACACAAATACCTGACAGTTTCTGATAATTGTATATTAAATCTAGTTTAAATTAAAACGATAAACGATCAGATTTTGAATAAGTATTATTTTGTAATTAGAGGTCTTCGGGAAAGCTGTGCTAATCGTGCTAACGATTTTAGGTTAGGTTAATTCGAATTTGTGGTACAAAGTGGAGGTAAACTACTTCAGAATGAATAGCACACTGGACACTATTAAGGCCTGGGGATCTAACAGTTGCGGTATCTCGTAAACTCTTTTAAGTTTAATACGAGGTCTCTGGTTGACTGAGCTCTGTTTGTAAACACGTCCAGACTTGTTTGACGTTGACAATGCTTTCCATTTAAATGGGACACGATAAACACAGTTATTTTTGTTTCTCAGCACCTCTGAAAAAAAAAAAAGTTCTGAAACAATTTAGGAACGTCGGGTGCGTTTATAAACATTGGCTGTATCACGCCAATTGATTTCATTACAGGATTTAGTTAAATTGTGATTCGAATAATTTGGAAGTTTAAGAAAGGACCCCCAGATTGGAATAGTAAATTAAATTGGAAAGAAAACTGTCAAAGAGGTGGTCATGGCAGGATAAAATTCATTTTCATTCAAGCAATCAACTTTTCCTTCTTCTTATCTTGGACGATTGAAAAATAAAAAGAGAATAAACATGAAACTTGTCGGAAAAAGCAAGTTTAACATGTGAGAATTTTTATAGGACCGCAACCTGATTACTGTAAACGTCTTAAAATTGAATAATCAGGGAATATCGTTAGTTTTTCTTATCCTGGCGGAAAATGCAGAAGATCTTCAAATAAACAGTGATGAGCTAGAATCATACTGCCAAATTTGGAGGTTGAAAGCCGACATGGAGAAATCAAAAATTGTAGGTCAAATTGACCTATCGAAACCCCTTCGCTTCCAGTTTAAATTCTTTGATATTTCTCAGAAATTGAATCGAATAGTAGATCTTCATCGATAGAACAATCAATACGCTTCTATTTGCATGGCACGAGCCACGAGCTACGAATCGGCACCGAAAGCGATTCACTGCAAGGATAGAGAGATTTAAAGGCTAGAAAGGATAAGTGAGCTTCCTTCCAGATTTATTCGATAAACCACGCACACATCTAAAACCGAGGTGGGCCGCTACGTGATGCGGTTGTGGAATCCGCGGGGAATATCAGACGGCAGCTTTCGACGAAAATGAAGTTTTATTGCCCGGCCCGGTAAAGGAAAACGATTCCAAAAACGGGCTTTACAACTTATTCCCCGTTACTATCTTCATTAATATAACGTTAGAGTTTTATAACGTAGAGGCGGAATTTTCAGAAATACGATTTCAGAAATAAAATAATAAAAGTTAATATACAACGACAAAACATGAAAAAACCACATTTTTGACTGTAACGAAACAGAATTCTGTTTGATAAGGTATCTGTAATCAAATTTAATACAACACTTGCTAAGCAACTTAAAGTACTATGCAGAAATAATCTTATTAAGTATAAACGTTCTGGCGTACATAGGCAGATTTGTCCCGTTCACTTATTTCTAGGTTTATAAAATAAATGAAACATTAAACAATTAAAATACATAAAATATAAGGAAAATTAATTTCGTCGCAGTTTTGATTATAAAAAACTAGTAAAAGTCGAGATATCCATCCGAATTCAGAGTACATTATATTTCCCAGGGTAGTTCGCCAGGGTTGAGCAAGATCTCATGTTATATTTAATGTTGAATATGCTTTTTAATCATGCGCTTGATTAAATTTCTCAGCATAATCCATTCTGCTTAGTTTTAGGCAATTTCAAAAGTTACGTTCGTTCATTGATAAAATATAAATACTTACGACTTACGAAGTTCCAAAAGTAAAAATCGATAACGATTCTTCCTTAAAAAAAAATCGAACAAATAGTATGGATTGGACACGTGTATGTGTTAACAAAAAATTACAGGCCACGTGCCGGAAATTGACCTGAATTTGTGGCATGTAACACATGGATGTGCTTTTTAAGCAATTCGAGTGTTTGTTCAAACTTCCCGGGGAGATTCTGCTTACCTGTACCCAATTTGAAGTGCTTTAATGTAAGCATTAGATCATTAAGAAAGGCTAAATTAGTCATATTTTCCAACTGGCAAAGTTTTGAACGTTCCATAAGTAGACAGATAGATTACATACTTAACTCTTTACGTCCGGTATTGTGCAACTCCATTTTTTTAAATCTAGAACTCCTGGTTAAATTTAAGTCTTTTTCCAGACCACAAAGCTTTTTCAAGGGCTTTTTTTCCTCTCCCAGGACTAGGAATCTCAGCGTACTTAGGCCTTCGCACCCACAGTAGACGTGTTACGCTGGTTCTTCGTCTGCTTGGCAATATCTGCGCAGGCTTGTTGGTGTCACTCCGAGTCTATACATATGCTTCCTGAGATTGCAGTTCTCAGTTAGCAGCTTAACTATTATACTAGACATATCACGTCCCAAATCCTAAGTTGTTCTGCCGGTAGTTTCTGCGATTATCCTTTGATGAACTTTTCTCATGTATATGTCGCCGTCAACATTGAACGAAGTACTTATTAATACTCCATTATCTACTGGATTCGCGTTTTTGGTAGTTTGGTAAGCCTGAAAAGGTGTTCAAGGCCAATAGGTGTCCTCATAGAACTTTTCTTGTCCAATTTATCGGCCTCTTCATTGCCCCTGTCCTGTGTGTGTCCTGGTACCAAGCAGTTTGTTATTTTCTCCAATGCCTGACAGGGCTTTTGTTGTTGTTAGTTGCAAAGTCGTGTCCGACCCATCGCGACCCCATGTACAATGCTCCTTCAGGCCTTCCTGTCCTCCACCATCTTCCGGAGTCCGTTTAAGCTCACTCCGGCTGCTTCAGTGACTCCGTCCATCCACCTCATTCTCTGTTGCCCCCTTCTTCTTTTGCGCTCAATTTTTCCCAGCATTAGGCTCTTCTCCAGTGAGTCATTTCTTCTCATATGGTGGCCAAGGTATTTAAGTTTCATTTTCAGGATTTGGCATTCTAGGATTGACCGGTTTGATCGCCTTGCAGTCCAAGGGACTCGCAGAAGTCTTCTTAGCACCAGAGTTCAAAGGCTTCAATTCTTTGGGATTCAGCCTTTCTAATAGTCCAGCTTTCACAGCCATACATTGCAACTGGGAAAACCATCGCCTTGACTATATGCACTTTTGTTGGCAGGGTGATGTCTCTGCTTTTGAGTATGCTGTCTAGATTTGTCATAGCTTTCCTCCCCAGGAGCAAGCCACCCAACAGGCCATTAATGTAGTCCTAAACTACGCTGGAATTTACCGCGGTTGCGGCAATTGCCTTCAGTGCCACCTGGCTGCCCTAGTAAATGGCTATAATTCAACTGACCACAGTCTTTTTATCTCCCTGGCACAGTGTTCAATAGCCACAGTTTCCGCTTGAAAAACGGCTTTTTCCGCAGTGGAATATTGTCCAAGGCTTAATATTTATTCTAGTCCTAGGTTTATAAATGACCCATATTCGGTTTTGGAGCCATCCAACCAGGCATGGACTACCATTAAATGGGCTTCTTCCAGTCTGCTCTGCAAGGTATTTTGATTAGACATTTTTTTATCAACACTGTATTTAGGGGTTGTGCTATCAGCAAACATCCCCTATAGTTTTGTCTAACAGAAGCCCCCCTCGAAGCTTTACTTGACCCTTGTTATCTCAGTAACATATTGGAACCTGTCCCTGCACTGCCCAAGTAAAATACAAAACAGATTTTTCTTCGCTTCAGATTATACACTATTTGGAAGGAAAACTAGGTTTCTTGAGAAATATGTCACGAAATGAAATAGTACGTTTGATTTGACGCTAATGTCAAGAATTAAAGTACAAACAATTGTGAGATTTTTTAATCTACTCTGTACGGTAATGATCCAGAAATGAAATACCAAACAGGATTCTTTCATGTTTCATAATATTAAGATCTGTTTGAAATTAAAAGGAATGTAAGTTTTTTTTGAAGATCTCCAATAAAATTAATTTGTAGGTATTAAAAAATAATTAAAAGAAAGCAGTATCACAAGCCTTATTTATACACAAGTGTGCTTTTTAAGTAATTCGACTGTTTGTACAAACTTCCCTGAGAGATTCCTCTTACTTTGAAGTAATTTTATGTACATTAAATTACAATTACGTTAGATCGTTAAGGAAGGAAAAAGCTCTTTATTGGCTGCCTAAGTTGTATAATTTTCGTGAGTAAAATGCAACATTATCCTGCTTTTCAGATAATTATATACGGTTTGGAAGAAAAGCTAAACTATCTCGAGGAATTTTTATTTTCTTTATCGTGCCAACTTTTCGATCTTTATTGAGATCATAATGGACCCAAGGATGCCAACCTGTGCGACTCCAGCTTTAAGAAGATACTAGGGTAGAGAGAATAATTTGGAAACAAAGTTTAAGGCTGTCTAACTTAGAAAACAAAGACACCAAATGTGTTTAAGCGTGAAGCCCTTCTATATGGCAGAAATTTCATTTCATCCGTCGTTCCAATTCACACAAGGGTTAGAGGTGGATTGGTAGCTCCCGTTTCTGGATTTGGTTGTAATCAGGGTGGAAGGCAAATTGTAAACTCATTTGTACAATACAGATATATTACATTTCTCGTCGGTCCATTCTTTTCTAAACCTCGTAAAAATGGAGTCACATGGACTCTATGGGCCGAGAATTCTACAGCGGCCTAGCAGCCTGTTACAAAAGAGGATACGTTTTAAAATGGATCCTTAATGAGTTCAAACCTGGTGGAACAATACCACAGATATGAGGCATGCGAAGAGATTCATAGAAGGACCAACCGCAAAACATACAAAAGAACCACTGGAAGCGCAACCGCAACCGAACCAGGATTCTGGTTGGGCTCTTCACGTTGCACTGTCGCTTAAGAAGGCTATTAGACCGGAGTATAGATAGAAGAAACACTGTGGAGATTCTGCCAGGAAGAGGATGAGACTGCAGAACACATTTTATGTTTCTGTAAAGTCTACGTAGGTGAAGGTTCTTGCAACTTGGACAAGAAAAATCACAAGCAAGATCCTACACCATGGAACCGCTGGCAAAGTTGTGGAGGCTGGTTAACAGCTCGAAGCTGGCCAGTGAGTTATAATTAATAGAGACGCACAATAAATTTATTTAGGTCGGTGGCCGTCTCTCTTAACCCTATCCATATCCCCATCTGTAAGTAGCCAAAACGAAAAAATATTATTTTTGTATTGTTTTTCCGGCCGGGTAACTGCTTTGGTTATATCTTTCGCACATTTTGAAAAATCTTCACTTTCTACTGATAAAGTCATTCTAATTGGCTACTCGTCGGACCTTGCGGTTTTTGTTGCATTTCACTTTCTATCCCTCCACATGTGGTAAACTGAAGTATTTGACCATTTACACACAAACACATTCATAATACACATTTATACTAATAAACCTAGTTTCCTAATACTACAACGAAAGTGGAAGTCGTTAAGACGGTTCTAATCCTGCCGGCCTCCTTGTATTCTCGCTAATAAATACACTCGAACGGTATCTACAAATTTCACTCATCCATAAAACTAATCCTAAGGTTTTTGACTGGCCTGTGGAGTTGACAGCTACGTCCATTTACATATAATCTCTCACGCTAATAAATATAATCATACGAAATAGGACAAAGCATCTCGATAGTATTGCTACAACCAAGACGCTGTCGATCCTTTCCAAAATCATACTACAAATGTTATATCACTAACCTAAATCGGTAGGCATGTGAGATTCTCGATATTGAAAAATATTATCATTTTATTAATTGTTGTCTTTGAAGTGCTCTGAGGAAGGCAATAAAAATTTTCGGAAGCTTGGCGTTGGTACAACAGTATTTTTTTCCTTTTGACCAAAACGGAAACATCGGTATGGAACGTTATTAAACCATATTATGTAAAAGGTGAATTAACTTTTAATAAGTTTTCTGATAAGTCAAATGACAATTTTTCATACCTCGTACAGAATATTTAATCTTGATTGCCATTCAGAGTATTACTTTATTCTTACAAAACGTTCGATGAAGTTTATAAGCGCTGGAGAAACTTCACGAGGTTGAGATAATTGAGACGGTGTGGAACGAGTGGCCGAGGTGGGGCGGTTGCTGATGAAACATTAGGGGTGAAAGGCACGTGTTCCTATCCATGCAGGATGCGTTACGACTTAGAGGCGTTATAGGAACGTTTGGATTCAAGAGGCTTGACCTCTAATAAAACTGTAATTCGTCCCTGGAGGAAATTAAAGGCCGACTGGGAAAGGGTTTGTTCCCTAGAACAAAAGCCTTTCCGGATTAGGATGAGCTTTTCTTCAATGTCCATTGTTCGAATCCTGGCGCGAGTATTCCAGGCTCCACCTGGAAAAACAAGTCTGAAAAGCCCACATTTTATAACAATACATTGTGAGAGGGAAGTTCCATTCAAATTTTAAGGCGAACTCAAACTTATTCGCGGTGGAAACTCATTTGATCGAAACCTGGAAAATATTTTATGCCCTGACAGCTTAGAAGTTATACCGACTTATTCTTATATAAGGGGGGGGGGAGACTTTGCGAACAAGAAACAAAAATTTAAGAAGCTTAAACCAAAACAGTATAAATTTATTTATTAGAATATAAAGATTCCAACCAAAAATCAACTGAAAATAAGAGAAAAATAATACCTACTTTTTCTTCGTAAAAAAATATTTCAAACGAAGTAATTATTAAACAAATTTGTTGTTTATAATTTCTTATTATTTTCCTGTCTAAAACAACATTTTGTAACATTCAACACGCACAATTTTTGTTTTGCACACCTCAAATATAAAAGGCCTACGTGGTGACTTTATTTCCCTAAATTCTACTGCAATAGAAAAAAAAAAAAAAAAAAAAAAAAAAAAAAAAAACCAACTGGCTTGTTCCCTATTAAAAATAAAGCGAGCTTTAAAAGTAATCGATACAGCCCACAGTTCACTGGCCGCTAGAAATCATACCAGCCATGAAATAAGAGTGGCTGCAGTTAGGACAAAAATGGGAATACGCTGTCACGAATCTCGCTCATCAATATTCCGGAAGTAGGATTGATACTAATCGGGATATGACATAGGATTAAAATGAACTCTCACAATCAGCCCGGATCAGAATAAGCTTAAAAGCTTTGAGAATCGGCATTGTGATCCTTTCATGCAGTCCTTCCAAACGGTTGTTCCTTTTTTGTATCAATACTTTGCATTGATTTAAAAATCTTCCTTTTTAATTTTTTTTTCAAATTACTGCCTACATCTAGTAAGAAATATCGTTCGATAAATTTGATTCAAAGTTTTATTGAGAAAAATTTACTATTTTGCGCCCGTTCCCGCTGCATTTAGACTTTACGTAATTACCAACTTAATTAACCAGAGATGCTTTCGGTTTGTCCACTTCTCTCACCACGCTTATATCCCTGATGCAATCAATGAATACGATCAGAAAAACCTTACCGGGCCGAAATGCAAAAAATGTATTTTCTATAAAGACCTCCTTCCCCACCCTTGCAAAACTTGACCTATAAAAGAGGAAAACGCAAGAATGGCACAATTACACAGAATACAAACATTTTGAGTGAGTAGAAATATTTTGATGGGATAAAAAAATTTTTTTTTTGCATTGTATAAATTCACTTTTCCACATCCAAAATGTATTTCTTCAATGTAAATAATGTTTGTAAATCCCAGGCTCGGAAGATGACCTCGATAAAGATCGAAACGTTGGCACGATAAAGAAAATGTTTAAAAAAATTAGTCATAAAATGGTAGAACATTTCAGATAAAAAAATGAATTTTCTTGCATTGTATAAATTTATTTTATTTAGATTTATTATCTAAAATGAAATGATTTTTTTCTTTTTTTATCTCAACTCAAAACCCTAATTAATTGAAACATTTTATATAACATTTGTGCAAATTTGGCATAAAGCTTTAATCTACGTATGTTTGAATTTTCCCTCTTTCTACCATTTTTAAAACGTATAATTCTCGATTTTCAGTGATTTATGACTTGGCCAAGGGGTGCTATTAGGGAATTAATTATTTATTTTTAATTAATAAATTAACCCATATTTGCTTATTGGTTATAATTGACCATATTAATTTGATTGTTACGAACAGTAGACAAATCGTATAAAATCCATATTGTTCAAACCTTGGCAGGAAATTGTAAAAAGAGATATTTGACGAAATATTTTGGATTATTAATTTTTCCAATACAAAGAAAATTTCATTTTTCATCAATATTTTAAATAATATATGTGAACATCAAAATGTTGCGCACATTTTCCTCCTGTTCGATAGAGATTTTACTTATCTTTCCTGTTGAGATTTTTTTTTTTATCCAAGAGAAGCAATAAATTAAGTTGGATGCATAGCCTCGGTGATTTATTGGGCATATCAGAGTGAACGAGTGGGAGTATCTGCAGATAGGGAAAATATTTTAAAATAATTGTCCCAAAGACATCTCTGTATAAAATCACAACAAAGATCCACGGATAAGCGCGATGAGTGATTCGAAAAGCCTTAATGGATTTTTTTTTAATCTCCTCCTTTTTAACAATCGCTTTAGACACTGTAATTTACACTAGGCCCGGTTAAACAGGTTTAACCTAGCGTTATTAATCTACTAATCCTGCCGAGCTTTTAAACTGTAAAGGAGGAAAGAGTTATTGCCCTCTAAATTCTTACCCGCCATTGGAATGAAACAACGAGTCATTAAATAATACAAAACAATCGGTGCCTACCAGCTTTGTAGAAAAAAAGTGCAAACCTGATTCTATTTTGTCGAATATACAGGGCGATCGGCGATAAATGTGGAAAATTTCAGGAGGTTTTCTACTCACCATATGCTACAGAAAACTTTCTATAAACCCCTGTCCAAATTTCAACGGTAAAAACGTAATTTCTGATTATGGTTTTTTGTTTAATTTTTTGACTTAGGTCCACTAAATTGCCTTTTAACTTTAGAATTACTGACTGTACAAAAGATAGCTCTTAGAACATTAGATTTGCTGTAAGGAAACCTATTGAGGTTGCAGAATTGATGAAAAAATTTTGCACGAAAAATTCATAAAAAAACAGAAATGTTGCAATTTTGAATCTTTTCAATTGCTGGATTGTTAACTGTTAATAACTACAAATTCCATTTGCTTCCAGCGGCATACCCACCTTTTTAAATTGCGCTTCTGGAAGGCACAAATAGTTTCAATTTTGTTGAAAAAAACTGGTTTCGTTTTTCCAAGAAATCCGTCCGGCTCTTGAGTTTCCATTGGTAAGGGTACAATGTTCGTCGAGTGAAAGAACCAGTTTCCCTCAGCCTCTGATGAAGTCATTGGAAGGTGCGATCTGCTGGAGGTTCTCTGTGGAAAACAACCGTAAATGAAATTCATGCCAGCAAGAGGTGCAGTAGGAAACGAAGACCTAATTTAAATCACCATCCTGAGGAAGTGGTCAGCTGATAACATAAAGCAAATTTATTAAATTTAACAACAAAGAACCGACACAAAATTCAAAAGCCGGACTGATTTCTTGGAAAAATTGACCATACCATCGATACCAGTTTCTTTTAAAAAAAAAGCAAAATATTTGCGCCTTCCAGAAGCGCAATCCAAAAAGATCGATATGCCGCTGGAAGCTAATTGCGTATAGAACGTTCGAGAGAATTCGCAAAACTCCAGGAGTTTGTAGCTACTAACATACAACGGCATAAAAAAATCCAAATTTCAACATTTTTGTTTTTTATGAATTTTCCGGGCAAAATTTTCTCATCGATTCTGTAATGTAAATAGGTTTCCTTAGAACCAATTTAATGTTATCCAGCTGGCACAAACCGGATTTTTGTCAGTAATTCTAAGGTTTAAGAGCAATTTAGTGAACCTAAGTCGAAAAATTAAAAAAAAAACCCTGAAATTACCGTCTTTACCGTTTAAATTTTACAAGAATGAATAGGACCTTTTGGTTGGATATGGTTAGTAGAACCACCTCATGAAATTTTTGACGCGTATCACCAGTCACCCTGTATAAATAATAGTTGATTTATTTTATAGAGTCAATCTCTTTTTGACAAACTAAAAAGTCAGAAAATTGGTTAATATTTTTTCCTTGAAAATTCTTGGCTTTCATCGATTTTTTTCTTTTTGTTCATTATTGTTCTAAAAAAAATTAAATTAGTCGGTGATGTTTTTTGACAATGTGTAACGAAGTTTTCTTCTCAAAGGCACAAAAGTTTCCTAACTTTGCCATCCACTCTTAGGGCTATTTAAAAATTGCGCACCGGCAATGTCTCGAGTAGAAAAATTAAGAAAGAACTTGGACCGACAGCTCATTACGACTTTGATGCTGTTAAGGTGAAATGGGATAAGTTATATAACCAGAGTTTCATCAATCTTTGACTACGAAATTGAAACACGTATCTCCTTGTTGTAGGCTCTATTCACTAGTTTCAGGGGTTTTTTTACCGTCTTTTTCTCCAGCGGTAAAACATCCGATTCTACTTATAAAAAAAGTTTAGTGAGGTTTTTCCTCAATTGTTTTGGAAAAACTAGTAAAGACAAATAAAGTTCGTAGTAAGAAAAGTTAATGAAGTAGTACGACTTGGAAATTCAAGTGAAACTCAGGGAAATAGAAATGTTTCTTGGTTAAAAGATTGATTTAGGTTTATCCTGTGTCTTGATCAGGTTCCAGGGTTAGATTTCTTATTTATCAAAGAACTCAATGAAAGTTTTATTCCTTGTAGGACAAAGTCAAATTAAATAGTTTTGCGATGTTTGAAGTTGTAATGAACAAAAGTGAAAAAAATTATAACCAATGGACTTGGAGATAATTCCCGATAAACCAGTCGGCAGTTTTCTTTGAATAATGCCTTCCTTCTATTCTGCGATAAAACTATCGCGGGACGGCTTTCATATAAGCGAAAACCAATGCCTCGAAGCCTGGAGCTATCGTGGGTAAATATCAGAAATTATGCAACTCATGACGCCCCTTCTTATCAAACTAGCTTGGGTAGGGCGAGCTTCCTCAGATAGGATCGGAAATAGGTAACTTCTTATCTATATTTACAAAAATGAATGTTCGTATGCCTGTTAATGATAAAAACGAAAAGTATTGAACCGATGAATCGTTCACACTTTATTCGTTTAGCACTGGCCGGGCTTAGAGAATTTGGGCATATAAATAATGGGCGTTAGGATTTATATAAAAAAGATTTCAGGAATTTGTGGCGTCCGGATTCACTTCTGTTTTCACAGGTGCCAGCTCTCCAGGCGGGTCTTCGGCTCCCCGTATGATACGCGTTTCCCGCGTCTTTCAAATTCCGATTTGGCGGCGTTAGCGTACAAGACATATGCTAACACTCTATAATCGCAAAAATTACTGAATCGGTTAATAGTTGCAAAAACTACTGTTTTGCTGATGTAAAGATGCTTCACCGTTCTATTTTTCTATAGGCAGCAGTGGTGTAGGTAGAAGAAAGAACTACGTACATGTGGCGTGACCGACGGCCGTTCGACTAAGCCAAACTATCAGAATTGAGAAAAGTAGTTGCTGCACCCTGATAAAGACTACAAAAACTGATTTTGTTTTCAGATAGGTATACATAAGCAATTATCAATGATACAAGATATTATTAAACTACGTATTACCGAATTTGGTCAGTTTAAATTAAATGGAATATGTGGATGGATGGATACCAGGGACTGCAGCTGTACAGCTTATTGTACTATACCCTGGCTCCATTTTTGAGGGAGGGCTCACAACACAAAGTGAACTTGAGCCCCCGTTGTACCAGTATTCTTCCATCGAAGAAACTCATTTTTGAAGAGGGTTGGGACCAGAATCAGGGTCGCTGAGATCTGGTCCCTCTTCTTCCATTGATGAGTGCCGTGTCAATTTCTTTTAATTGCGGCCACCGGTCGCCTTAGGTGTCAGAAAAATTCCAGAGGCGACGGTGGGGATCGAACCCACGACCGCGGGGTCTACTAGCCGAGAGTCTGACGCCTTAACCACTCGGCTACCGCGGCCCCAATGGAATATGTAGTGCTGTTGTTTTGCACATTTTATTCGACGTATGTGTAAACATTTTGACCGTTTTTTAACGCCAGAAGTGAAGAGGTCTGAGCTTTGGATTTTTTCCTTTGACGAAGTTGCCTTCATAATTCATATTCAGGTGAAAATCTGTTGGAGACAAGTCTGGAGATGCCGAAAAATTTCATAGCCAAGCTCTTTCAATTTGTTTATCGTATGTTTTAAAACTTGAGGACTGACGTTATCGTGGATAGGACCTTTACGATTTAACAATGAAGGTTGTTTTTTGGGCATTTTTTCTTACGCATTTCGTCCATCCTTACAGTACAATGTACAGGTAATGGTCTCACCTCTAGACAAAAAGGAGTACTGAATAATTACAGCCATGGACCACCATAAGGTCACCATAAATTGTTTTGGGTGTAGGTTTTGGCATGTGCCCTGATCTTACGTCGATGTTTAACCACTCCCCTGACTACGCTGATTGTCATATGCAATCCATTTTTAATCGCACTTCATTATTCTTTCAAGAAAAAGCTAGGTTTTTGCCTGGCGAGCAACGACACGCATGTCTCAAGGCCCTTTAACTTCTGTCGCTCAGTGAGCTTATAGAGACCCATAGATCAAGCTTTCTTATGTTCCTTAATTGTCTTGACACGGTAACTGCATTTGCATTTAGTTGTGCTATGAGTCCTCTGACTGTTTGATACAATATTTCCACTCCGGCCAACACTGCATCCTCGCATATGAAGTATTAGAAAGTAAGGAAGGTCATCGTTTTTGAAAACATGGTGGGTTCTCGATTTTCTGGGATGAAAAAATGTAGAGAGTAATTTGTCAGTACAGTCAGGTTGAAGCGAGGGGTTTATGTGGAACATTTGGAAACTGAAAGGAAACAGTTCGTTGTGGAACTTGATATGAGTATATTAGTAAAGAACTTGACTAGTTTACTTATTTTTGACTGGGAATGACGGATGTAGAAGATCTTGGGCAGCATGGTAGAATCCGGCAGTTCCGTTTTTTATGCCCAATGGGACTTGTATATATTGGTATGATTTGACAATCCAAACAGATTTATTAAGCTTTCGCTGGTATTATCCCGATTATCTGGCTTGTCTTATCTAAGTGGAATTTGGTAGTTTCTTGTTACTTGTCGTTTTTTACTAGTTTTTTATGCACTTTGTCAATTTCGTGCTACTAGAAAGGGGTTCTAACAATAAATTAAAAACAAAATTATCCCAACAAACATATACCAAAACCAAAAATTTTCTTTAAAATAATTCTGACATACTCCTTCTTTCTGCCGATAAGACCAAACAAACGGTAGCGATCAGCAGAAAAGAGTATAAGGAAAAAGTTGACAAAATTATCACAAACACAAACACATACACTATAATCTCACTAAACAGACAAACAAAATTCTTTAAGAAAAACAAAATTAAACAGCAAAATCTCACTGGCACTCTCAACACGACACGCAAGAATGGCACACTTACACAGAAGGCAAATACTTTGATTGAATATAAAAAATATATTTTGCATTCCATAAATTCTACGTCCAAAATTTGTTAAATGTAAACAATATTTGTAAATCCCAGGCCCTGAAGATGACCTCGATAAAGATCGAAACGTTGGCAGGATAAAGAAAATGTTTTTGTGATACCTACATCACACCAGACCGCATCTCACGATAATCACTGAATAAATACAACTACTGATGAAGCAACAGATGCAAGCAGAGGAAAAAATTTGCCTCAGTACTTTTCAGAACCTTTTTGCAAGGATCATTTTTTCGTGTCGAGGTTCGTCACATCGTATAGCGCCAGAATTAAAATTTCCTGGAAACCCCACAGTTCCCAAATCTTCCGTCGCTGTTTTAGCTTTAGAAAAACATTTTCTTTATCGTGCCAACGTTTCGACCTTTATTGAGATCATCTTCGGTGTTCAAAGTATTTATTTTCTGCGTATGTGTTATTCTTGTGTGTAGTGTTGAGAGTGCACTCTGTTTGGCAGATTTATCAAGAATGACATATCTACTCGGAAAACAAACGTTTTGAGCCCTGAAGATGATCTCAGTAAAGGTCGAAACGTTGGCACGACAAAGAAAATGTTTTTCTAAATCCTACGACAAACCAGACCCCATCTCACGATCTCCAAATAATCATTTTACAAAACGTTTCATTCAAATCGTCCGAACTAATTATGAAACTTATGGAAAAACTAGTAACAAGCCTAACAAAACTTACAAATTGGCTCCTAATAAACAAATTTTATATGTTAAACGGAAATTGTTTATTACTGAAATTAAGCAATACGTGTATTTATGGCTTGGTATGCGAATAGAATAGAAATGCAGTATGATTTATAAGGGATGAACACCGTCTCCCTGGAAGTTGTGATACTATAACATTTATACTTTATTGCTTTTGAAAGATTTATTTCGGTATAATAAAAATGAGTTTGTTACAGTTTGTTTTTATTTTTCATTTTTGGAATCACGCAGGTAGAAACTAGAATAAATTCCGAGCTTTTCGGTATACAATTTTGATTAAACATTAGTGATTTCATTTTATTTTCCGAACTAAAGCCGGTTTAGGAGGAGCTATTAGCTTAATCTCTTCGCAGCGATGTTTCTTGAATAGTGCACAATGCAGTCCACCGTAGCAGAGTAAAACTTAATAAAGCTCGTCTCTTTGTCTATTCAAACTAAAGCCCTCGACCGCTGGCCCATGATTTATGCTGACAAGTAATATAGACGGTTTCGCTTTTAGGAATGGAATTACATCCGAGCACTCTCCCTTCACTGTATACTGTAGGACATAGGGCGGCGGACTTAACTCTATCCGGTCGCTTCTTACCCCCGGCAATATTAATAAACAAGTGCACAATGGAATAATGTTGGTAATCCTTGTTTTTAATCAATTCACATACCGAGGGAAGGTCGGGTTTAATTTAAAATTAACTTACAATGTTGATTGTGTGTTGGGACGGATCGCTGGTAATCTGTTTTGTCAAAATTATGCAAACTCATATAAGGCTGCGCTAATTCAATTTTTCGGCCGATAAATTCGTTAGACATGTTAATTTAAGAAGATTGACGTTAGGGTTCAATTCATGCAATCTTCACGATGAGTCTCAAAGAGTCACTCCCCCTAATGAGTTTACATTTTCACTTATCAGAGGGGAAAAGGGAGCGTGGGGGAGGGCGAGGCTTCCAGCGTGAAGACGTTGTGGGTTACCACCGAGCCAAGACATCAACAATCGAAGATTTACGTTCAAATGAAGAGGTTAGGTTAAACGAAATTTCACGAGGGGAAAAATATGCGAGAGGGCGGTTGCTGGTGTTTGGAAAAAATCTTTTACCAAGAGGGCTTTTTAGGTAATGCCGGTCGACATTTGCGGAGATGGAAATCTCGAGTGAAAAGTGACAAAAGCTGTTATATCAGTTTAATGGATTCCCTTTTTGCGAAATGAGTTTTTATGGTAATATTGGTCTTTAAAAACACAAAGTATGATTAATATAATTGTAAAGCCCAGAGAACAAAGGAACTCATTTCACTTTCACCACTACACCATTCAATTTTTTTTCCTCTCCTTGCATCACACGTTCATTACACAGATTCAGACCATTAACAAGCTTTACAATTTTATTTATTTTACTTCACTTTTAACACACACAAAAATCTATTTACGAGCATAATTCGATTTCGGTATTGTACGTCAATGCACCTTCGGTCTTTCCTATCGTCATGTGCCACCGACAAAAGCAATATTCATCCCATACAAACAGGATTATAAAACGATCAATATCCCATTAAATATGCCTTTAAAGGGTTTTTATTAAAATAAAAAATACCTATTTATAAAGTGTAACTATCTCTAGTCTAGAAAAAAATTTACCAACTGCATATAATAAAAATAACATGACAATTAAAAAATAACTTGAAAAACCACGAATGCATGAACGTTTAACCTAATTAGATAATTTATTTCCAAGAAGATTCTCTGGGGGTCAAGTCATCTCAAGAAATGGAAAAATCAATAAAGAATTAAATATACTAATATAAAAATAAACGAAACTTACGAAATGAAATAAAGAAGAGAAAGATTACCATCCTTGGTGTAAAATTGTAGCGACAGGAAGTAGAACAAAGAGGAGACTTAAAAAGGAATTGAGGTATAGCGAATGGAGCTAGAAATGAGAATTATAGGAGAAGTTAAGAAGGAACGGATGGTCGAAATGAGTGTGGATATAAGACTGATAATAGATTAAAATATAAGAAGGGGAATGGGAAGAAATTTTTTGATAAAGGAAGAGCTAAGAAAGTATAGCCTGCGACATGAGGAATACATCATAGCAAACATACATATTACACAGAAGAAATGTTAGATAGCTAATCTATATTAACCAAAGACAGCAGTTCATGATTCTCTTGAGCCACAAGAACATCCGGTGATTCTACCTTAACGATACCAGGCGTTTGCGAAATGTCAGCGAAAACTGAGATCTCAAGTATACGTGTTATTGTAAAGAGATAACACGTGCGGAAATCCTTTTGTTCCAGAAGTAGAGGGAATAAAACTGTCTCGTTTATTTTTATTTTGTACTTCTCAATGCCGAGTTACCTATTTCATTTCTTATCTAAGAATGCTCTCCGTGCTCAAGATAGTTGTGCAAGAAGGGTCCTTCTTAAGTTGCATAATTTCTGATATTTTCCCCACGATGTTTCTTGGCTTCGGGGGCATTGGTTTTCGCTTACATGGTAGAAACCGTCCCGCGTTAGTTTTATCGCAGTATAGAAGGAAGCCATTATTTAAAGAAAACTGCCGACTGGCTTATCGGGAATTATCTCCACGCCCATTGGTTATAAACTTTTCCCCTTTTGTACATTACAACTTGAAACATCGCTAACAAGTCTATTTAATTTGACTTCGTTCTACAACGAATTCAACTTTCTTTGTGTTTCTTCATAAATGAGAAATTTAATTCTGGAAACTGATTAAATCCTGGATAGACGTAAATGGATCTTTTTAACAGGAAACATTTCTATTTCCTTGAGCTACATTTGAATTGTTTTTAATGGCTTTATGAGATACAACATCAATACGATTGACTATTTCTTCATATTCATTGGTAGAGTAGGGAGAAGATGTCCTTCAGGATACGTTTACCTTTCGATAAAAAAGAAGAACCTGGGATTCTATGAACAAGTTGTAACCACATGTGGTGATTTGGAAAGGAAGCTAAAAATATTCTGAAGCACATAAGCATCAATGAGAAGAAACTTGCGTCCACTATCGATCAGAGAATTTTTTTGCTTGCTATTGATTGCTATTGATCAGACAATACAAGGCCCTGAAGATGATTCAATAAAGGTCGAAACGTCGGCACGATAAAGACAATGGTTTTCTGAAACCTACATCCCATTAGACCGCATTTCACGATTTCTAAATAATTATCGATTAACGGGTTCTAATGACCACACATATAAACCAATCATTTCACCCCGCACTTCAAACAATTCTACATAGACTAATTCTTCAATATTTTTTCTCTCCTTTCCCTAATTATTACCGTTTATGATAACCCAGAAAGGCTAATCAGGCCCGTGGTGGTGGATGGTGGATGGATATCTACCAGGGACTGGAGGAGTTCCCTCCTGAGCACTGCAGCTGATCAGCTTATTGTACTATACCCTGGTTCCATTTTTGGAGGAGGGCTCACAACACAAAGTGAACTTGAGCCCTCATTGTACTAGTGTTCTTCCATCGAAGAAACTCATTTTTGAAGGGGGTTGGGACCAGATTCAGGGTCGCTGAGATCTGGTCCCGCCCCTTCTATTGATGAGTGCCGTGTCAATTTCTTTTAATTGCGGCCACCGGTCCCCTTAGGCGTCAGAAAAATTCCAGAGGCGATGGTGGGGATCGAACCCACGACCGCGGGATCTACTAGCAGAGAGTCTGACGCCTTAACCACTCGGCTACCGCCCCCCCCCCTAATCAGGCCCGTACGACAAACTATTACCCATTTTTTCCCAATGTCGGCCCTTTCCACCTCACGAAAGCCGAGTCGTCAAATAAAACTTTATTTCCATCCCTACTTCCTTCCCTACTCCTTCAAAAGCAAAATAAAATGGTATCAACGGATTTGTTCAACAAAGTTGTTGTTTTGGAGTTATAAAAACTCAAATTGTTTATTTGAAACAAAGTCGTGAAATGTTCAGAAATCAGGGAAAACTCCGAAATAGATGAGATTCGGACTATAGCTAATTAGGATTTTTTTTGTTCTATCTTGGATGTAGAATCTACTGGCAAAGTTGGTTACACGAGTAGCCGAACACCCTGTATAATTGTATCTAATTTCACCCCATGGATATAATGAGCTTTCGGTTCAAGTTCTTTTTTAATTTCTCTACGTCAGATTTTGTCAGTGATTTTTAAATACTCGTAAAACCAAATGGGAAAATATATAAAACTGGTGTATATTTTTGGTTGAAACATGTCAGAAAAATATATTGACTAATTTAGTTTCTTATGAACGAAAACAAGCAAAAAGACAACTCGAAGGTTGGGTCGTTTATATTAGACAGAAATATCAAATTTCACCATTATTAAAATTTATAACATGTTAATAATTTAAAAAATTTCTTTCTATAGAACGGTAATATCTTTAATGATCATATCACATAGCAAGACAATTTTTGCTTAATTAGTTCAAAATTCTACAATACGTTTGGGTTTTCTGTTGCGCTTGTTGCAGTTAAGGAAGGATATAACTGTTGGAAGAGGGCTGAATGGATGCGTGGTTTCTGTCTGCCTTGTAATGTCTACATTTGCGGGTCTGGGGGTGTGCTATAAGTAAAACAAGGGTCCGCCTCCCTAGGTAATAATGCGGTCATGTGATCCATTGCTTCCAGCGCAAACATCCCCAAACCCTTCTCTCATACTGGAATTTGTTCCTTCTCAATGGCTTTTCAGAATAACTTTGTAACACTTGCGAACAGTTTGGTTTTGTTCGATTACCCGCAATCCGTTATATTAATGGGTGAATGTCAAATTTACGATTTTTTTTTTAATAATCCATTACAATTTCAATACCAGCCGTATAAAAAAAACCTTTTCTATTTGATTTATATTGCTTGAACGCACAGGATTTTTTTCTTGTATTTTTAAAATGCCATCGCAAAAAATCCTTACTAAAAAGGGGAAAAAGTATTGGCAAACTAATGCCGGTATATGAAAGACGATATGAAATTGCGGACAGTAGGTCAGTTGAAATTGGTAAAGGACCAACTTTTTTGAAGATATTGAAAGGACCTGAAAAAGGGCGATATTGTGACAGCACTGAAGGACACCCCAAAATAATAAGAAAGAGCGAGTAGTGGTAAATAGCGGATCTTCTGTTACTAGATTTTGGTCACCCCAAAACTATTCACTGATATTCATTGGCTGATCACAGTGCCATAGGGTGGTGAATTATACCTGAAACTGAAACCTGAAAAGATTAAATTCGCATTCTCGGGCATTTAGTTTTCTCTCTCCAGGTCTTAAAACCTTTCCTTATCCTTGAATCCAAGAGGGGTTTCCAAGCAAAGTATAATGGTGTAGCCTTGAGAGCGTGGTGGACTTTCTTAAGCTCAAGTGTTCGTGTATTGGCTAAATGTTAGCAGGCGGTCGGAGGGTGCTCGATCAGTAGCGTAAATGGGTTATGGTATAAACAACTAACTACGATATGCGCAAAACTCCAAGTTCAAAGCACGGTAGCGCGCTACAGGGATTGGAATCATAGTGGACCCCTGGAAGGTACTTAGATTAGCGCCTGTTGATTGGTGGTTTACCAAAGGTAGCGTTCCTTTAAGGGGTGATTAGAAATTCCACTATAAGCAAAACCGCTTCAACACTGTGGGAGATAGAGTTAATTCTCTACCTAGATATTATAGCTAGTAACAAGTGAGCGGCTTTTAGCTATTCGGCACACGGTCTGGTACTACATACGGCCACCCCCTCGGTGGGCGAGCGGAGAAGTCACCTTAGTTCATGGTGAAAAATGGCTTCTACACCTAACGTCACAAGATAACACTGAACCACCTGTAAAAGAATTGTGTTGCACTTACCTTGAGAAACGTGTCATGCCATGTGCCAGGTGAAGGTTTAAAAACGTCATGTCCTTTCTCATGAAATTGCGATTCCTTATTGGCACATTTTCCTATTATCTAATTGTCATCTTCACCTAAACGTCCGGTTCAAAATGGAAGTAAAAAGTAACATAATTCCTCCCATACAGGAGTCCAACTACCAATTATATGTCCCGAAAGAGGGGTCTAACCGCGTTAAAATTTCCAAACCGTTAACAATAAAAATTCCATGGACAATAAATTCCTGTGTTTATTGACAAGCAGAGTTCGGTCTGACAGAGAGTTTCAAATAATTTTTTTGTATCTTTATAAAACAGAAGAGGCAGAAGGAATACAGAAAAATGGCATTTTAGTAATGAGAGGATATTTGTAAAATCTTCGGTTTTCATTTTATAAATATAATAACTCAGATTTATTAAATATTACCCATTAAAGAAAAATAATATCTTATATTACAAGATATATAAGTAAATATCAATTTTAATTACGATTTATTTAAGTCCGTGAGACTAGCGGGCATAGTCCAATCCTATTAACCCTAACCGCTAACCTTCCAAGTTGATTTGAAACTTTCCAAGAATTTTTCCCCTCAGTTATATCAATACTTCGATAAACATTTACTCTACAATTAATATTATTGTATTTATAAAACAACGCGAATGCTCTACTAAATAAATCATCCGCGTTTTAAATACGCTAGCTTTCTTCCCAGAAACGACCTGAATTTCAAAAACTTTCATCAAAGTCAAGGTTAATCCTAAATCAGCCGCAATTAATAAATACTCTAATCAATGTGGATAATGTTATTTATTATATCTTTTTAATCATAATTTTATGTTTTTTATCTCCTTGGTTGATGGCTTTGTTGGCTATTCACAATAAAATATGATGAAGAAACGTTTTTAAATTTATAAATTAACTCAATCATTATATAAAATTTAATTTTATCTTTCTTTGACCACCTATTAAAAATAGTTGTACTTTTGTTATCGTTTTTTATATGTTTACCTTTACATCTGACTCTGACTTTTAAATAAAAATAAAAATAAGTGTTTCGGGATTGAGCCATCATCAGTGAGAATCTGACAGACAGATCGGCCTAATAATTCGGGTTCAGAAGTTAAAAAGTACTGTCCAAGTGGATCGAATACACGATAGCTCAAGTGGTAGAGCAGTGGGAAATTTATCCGAAGGTCGCGGGTTCGAATCCCGCTCGTGACACTGACTTTTTTATCTCAACCAATACCTTACAAAAGACTATTATTACGTAAAATTAATTAAGGTTTTATGTTGAGATAAAAAAGTCAGTGTCACGAGCGGGATTCGAACCCACGACCTTCAGCTTGATACGCCGCTCTTCTATCACTTGAGCTATCGTGACTTCTATCCACTCGAGCACTAACTTTCCATTTTTATCTTTTTATTTAAAAAAACCTTAATTAATTTTATGATATTAATTGGTCAAGCGACCACGAAAAATAATGAACTGTTATTATTCCTTTAGTAAAGAAAAATTCCAATTAATACGGATAAATAAAATAAATTCCCGTGTGGGTTTTAAGTGGTGTACTCGGCAGAGAAATAATTTTATTAATCACCAACTTTATTTTAAATACCACATTCTCGGCGGTATTCTCCGGCTCAAACAATATCCGCTATGGATATTTCTAACTGTTTGAGTTTATGCTAGCGTTTTATTTACAGACGCGCGGCTTCGCATCCCCCGCCTCTTGGCATTTGCAGGCCGGATAATCTCCCATTTCTGGTTGTAACGACCTAAATATCTTCAGGGGATTCCGATAAGAAATCTAGATATTGTTATCGCCTTTTAGCGCCGAGCGATAAGTAGCCAAACTTGAAAAAGTCATAGTATGTTGTATGTTGTCAATTAATTATGAAAACACCTGAGGTATTTTATGAAATATATTTTACAAGTGTCTGAAACACAAAAAATAAAAAAAAATCATGTATGATTGAAGTAATTTAAGCCAAATTAAAAATATGTCCAAGCAAACCAGCTAAACATGTGAACTATTTAGTAGATTCATAATTAGCGTCATGAATGATGAAAAGATGTCTGATGCAACATAATTAGTGTCAAAGTTAAGAAGATTTGAGTAAGAATAGTTTTACCAAATATTCCTGGGGCTAAAATAAAAATAAATTATTCATAAAAAAAAAACAAATTCGTTTTCAAAATTAATGGCATATGTCTGCAGAATGATGTATCATAGTCTTAGCTCAAAGTTTTATGTGAGAATCCTACATCATCGGTTAAACTTCACATCTGACTCAGCCTTCTTTAATAAATAATTGACTTCAAAGTAGCAGGGCTGGGTTTAATATCCGCCGGTGCGAGGTGTCTTTGATCAGTTGAGTTTCATGTAAATCCTCAATTACATTTTCCTCAATTCCATCATCTACCGGCGTATATTTTGTACGGTTTCTTGGCCAAAGGTGCGATTTTCTTTTCGCGATTATCTGATTTTCCCGGGGCATGGACATTTTGTAAGAAGTCGTTCGGGGTTTCCGTTTTGTAGGAGATCCACCCAGAGCACCATTAGGACTCCCAAGTGGTTCACCGCTATTTTAGATTGATGCTACCACGTCGACTGTGCTCGCTTCCCCCTTTTTCGGCCAAGCATTACTTCGTTCCGATTCTTTCGAGGTTTCCAACCAGGGTTCACTTTTAGCGCACTATCGCATCTTTGGAAAAATAACAAGAATAGTACAGTTGATTTTAAAATCGAGATTAGCAAATAGATGTAACATTTCATCCCATCCAAAAAAAAAAAATTAGTATAAAAAGTAAAGTTAATTTTTCAAAAGTGCAAACGGAGTTTCAAACTAGCTCAATTTCGTTAAGAAAATTTTCAACTTGATATGAAAAAGTCCAGTTTAAAAAAAAAAATCCCATTTAATTTTGGAAAAGTTCAGTTTGGTATGACATAACCCATATCATCATCATGTCATAGACAATTTAATAACAGTTACTTCAATTTGGAAAAGTTTCATATGACCTAAAATAATTTGTATGAAAAAGTTGATACGTTAAAAATACGATGTGATTTAAAAAAAATATGTTTACTTTAAAAAAATATCTATTTAATTTCTAAAATATTTTAAGTTACTGTGAAGAAAGTTCAATAATTTTTGGAAAAAGTAATTTAATTTACAAAAAAGTTAACCCCATGAGTTTGTGAAAAGTTCAATTTGATAAAACAAATCATAACATGATTTAAGAAAAGTTTGATTTATTTACGAATTTTTTAAATTTAATTTGAAAAAAAGGTCCATTTCATCGAGAACGTTCAATTTGGAGTACAAAACGTTTGTTTTAGATTGCATAAAGTTCAACTTGATTTAGAAAAAACTGTATTTAATATACAATGTTCAATTTGATTTGTTACCAGTTTCAGTTGATAAGAAAAAAATACATTTTAGCTTGAAAAAAAGCCTGTTTTTACAAACCCAAATTTGCGCAAAATTGAAAATTGCAAGGGAGAAATCACACCGTTAAACGGGAAACTGTCCAAAATTCAATTTGCACAAAAATGTTATATTTATTGAGGAAAAAGGTTCATTCGGTTTGAAACACAAATTAAATTTGGTTGGGAAAAAATTTGATAAAGAACAATAATAATTCGGATCGTAAATTTTTTCCTTGATATTTTTTTATATTTATATAATTTGTATTATTACATTCTGTATGCGTAGTAAAATGTATCGTATTCATTAATTTTTATGTATAATTTTTGAAAAGTGCAAACGGAGTTTCTAACTAATTCAATTTCGTTAAAGAAATTTTAGTTGATATGAAAAAGTGCACGTAAAAAAAAAATTGGATTTAATTTTGGAAAAGTTCAGCTTGGTATGACAAAACCCATATCAACATCATGTCATACCCAATATGATTTGGAAAAAGTTTACTTTAGTTTAGAAAATAGCTTAATTTGTTTTAGAAAAGGTTGATACCTGAAAATTTCAATTCAGTTTGAAAAAAAAAAACTATTTGGGTTAAGGAAAAAAATTCAATTTGATTTAAGAAAAGTACAATTTAGTTTAGAAAAAAGTTCCATTTGACGTAGAAAAAAAATACAAAGAAAAAGTTATGTTAAAAATTCAATTTGGGTTAAAAAAAGATTTACATTAGGAAAAAATAAAGGCTAATGTGAAGAGAAAAAAAATTGATTTAGAGAATAGAAGATTCAGTTTAGAGAAAATTCAAGTTACAGAGGAATGGTTTACGCTGAAACAGAAAATGTTCGATTTAGTTTAGGAAAAAGTTCAATTTCCTTAGAAAAATTGTTGTTTATATTGACAAAGATTTTCAAATGTCGTTCACTATGGTCGAGGAAAAGTTCATGATAATATAAGTCAATGTTTTGTAAAAAGTTAGATTAGTTTTCCAAATAATTCATGCTGATACGGTACAAGTTGAATTTCATTTGGCAAAAGTGGAGTTGAAAACGTTGGCCGGTTTAGAAAATTTCAATTTATTTTGTCAAAAGTTGAATTTTACGTTGAAACAATATGGGATGGAAAAATTACTTTTTGGTTAGAAAAAAAATGTATTTACACAGATAAAAGTTCACCTTGATTTGGAACAACTTAAAATTTCAAATAAACATTTCATTCTATTACTTAACTCTTTTTTTAGTTAAATTTCTATTTTAAATAATTAGTAAATAAATTTTAAGTCCTGTATAATCATTCTCGTTTTGGAGTTATTAAAATATCATAATGTTGAAATATGAACTTTGAAAATCATCTAAGTACTTGTTTTAAGTTGGCATAACTTTCATTTATTAGCTAATAAATACGATTTGTTTTGTAAACTCATTTTAAATTACAAAGTTTTTTCTTTAAAAAAAAAATGTAACTTCGCCAATGAAATTCTGTATTTTAGGAGACATAAACGATTCTCGTTTGCCATCAGCGTCAGTAAACCTACCAAAAAAACAATTTTAACCTTAAATCTTTTTAAAATCCGTGAATGTTTATAAAGGAATTCTTTTTGTACGGGCTTTACCGGGTCTATTTATGTCAGTTAACAATCCTAACTAATCTCCCTGCACTCCCACCAAGGGGCGTTCTATACTCCAGGGTAAACTCTTCCCTTTAAATGGTAAGAGGTTTCAACCATGATTGGTGTGAACATCTTAAGTAGCCCACTCATTATCTGTAAGATATTCGTTAAAAGCTTTACAGGAAAATTCCACTTTCTATAAATCTTTATTGCGGGATATACCAACACTTTCTTACATTTCGGAAAATTGATGAAAATGGTACAGATGGTTCGGTAATTAGTACATAGAAATCTTTATGAGTTTTTTATATTTTATCACTAAAATGGGAAAGAAATAAAGAGCGAGAGAGAGGGAGAAAACCGGAAGATGGAATGTTGGAAAGAAGGAGAGATAAATAGTTAGAATAAGATAGAGGGAATGAAGAAAGGAACAAGAAATGAAAAGCATTAGAATACAGCTGGATGGAGAGAGAGAGAGAGAGAGAGAGAGAGAGAGAGAGAGTACAAACTAGAAAATAAATAGATGAGTAAGAGAATGAGAGAAGGGAGAAAGTAAGAGCGATGGAGATATAAAAAGAAAGAGAGTGAGAGAACACAAACTAGAAATTAAATAGATAAGAGAAAACAGAGAAGGGAAGAGAGGGAGAGAGTAAGAGCGCGATAGAGAGAGAGAGAGAGAGCACAAACTAGAATATAAATAGATGAGTTAGAGAAGAGAAAGAATGAGAGAGGAGGAAAGAGTAAGAGGGATAGAAATATAAAAAAAAGGGAGAGAGTAAAAGAGATAGGCTGAAAGACAGAACGAGAGAGAGAGAAGGAGAAAGAGGGAGGGAGGAGAGAGAAAACAAGATAGAGGGAAAATGAGAGAGAGAGATAGTGAGAAAGGGAGAGAGAGATTAAATGAGAGAGAGAGTGAGAGGGGTGATAGAGAAAAAGAAAGAAAGAGGGAACGATAGAGTAAAAGTGAGAGAGAGGGAGGAAAAATGTGAAATTTAGTTAAATAATGTTTTTAAGTAGTTAATACATTTTTGTTTACTAGATTTTCAACTAAAGCTATTTAAACGTTTACTTTTCGCTCGAACAGCACTCTGTCGTTTAGTTTTCCCTTTTTTTTACAGAGGCTCCAGTCAAATTATATTTGTCAACTCCCGGGAGTTTAAATTCACTTAACAACTCCCTTGTAAGTGAAAAGGGGCTCCGCGAGGAAAATGAACATTATTACCGCTTTCACCACGGGCCGATTTTAAAAGCAAACTGAACGACGAGGGTCTTTGGAAAGAAAAACGTACGGAACGACGTGTAGGAACGCAATACTTTATTTAATTTACCGTTCAAGGTATGCTGAATCGAGTAAATATTCGTTGCACTAAAACGACCTTTTCGTGACAGGGGTTCATGGTAGGTGTAAAACATAAGGGACGACGATTTGATTTAAAGCCTTTTTGGGCAGCAATTCCGTCGAAATTGTCTCCCGACAACCTTTATTTTCTCTTTTGGACGCTTAATAAGATCCAACACGTTTTGCACCTGTGCCAATGGAATAAAGTTACAATCTCGTAGATGTAGTACAAGAAATGCTGAATGCAATTTTTGACCATAGGGTTTAGATTTCTTCAGGAATAAAGTTCAAACGGAAAAGGACATATCAAAAACAAATATTTTTCAAACCATAAATAAATATATTAAATAGTGGTTTCCTTCGTTCTAATAATATGTATAATATGCTTCGATACATGGAAAATATGTTTAACAATTTTCCATTGGCTTTAACGATATTTGTTTTAATTTTTCCAAACATTTCAACTGAGAGGGGAAATAATAGCTTTTTTTTGAATGCCAGAGCAAATCATTAAATTTCATAGTCACTCGGTATCGTCAAAGACTTTAATAAAGTGAAACCGAGACCCACTGCCAGATATCTCTCTGGCCCCTAGACCTGTTTTTTTTTTCTTTCGGGAAAGAAGAAAGGGACTTACAAAACCGGCTTTACATATCTTATTTTTATATAGAAAGTCAGATATTCTATTATCGCAGAAGTTTAAATAGAAAAGTTTACGCGGAAGAGGGGAAATTCTTCGGGAAAGTCTTTTAAAGTCAGAGGATTTCTGTTTAATTAAATCTGTATTAAATGTACATAAAAGGATTTGAACAGGTGCGGTTTTTCTCATGGGAACTGTTTTGCTTCCAATATCTGTTAAAAACACATGTTTATTTTTTAAAAATTATCTTTTTTGTCGTATTTAATTTGGAATAATTTAGAAATTTACATTAAATCAATAATATAAAATTAATAATGCAATAATAAACTCATTTGTTTAATCAGACTCTTTTCGACTGTACATCCAGCGAAAGAAACGTCCTCCTGAAGATCTGTACGAGGCTAAAGTCATTTTTTAATGGTCGTATGAACTTTGTATTATAACCAAGGAGACGGATATTGTACATATTCGTCTTTGGAGGGGAGGCGTGAAAAAAAAAGAAAAAAAAAGATGTAGCGATAACGGTGGGAATCGAACCAATGACCTGATCCTTCGGCTACCGAGGTCCCCTTAAGGTTATTTGAAACATGTTAAATATAACACTGGCTTTGAAATAGCAAAAATATTATGCAAAATCCCTCTGTTTTGCTTTCCACCGGCTGCAATAATTTTTAATTAAGACAAAATCCAGAGGTGTTATGAATTTTTAATTGAAACACCAGATATCGGTTGGAAAACAATTACCCCGTTGCGGGATAATTCAAATCGAAATTTATTGTTTTATATGAAAACGTTACTAATGCAGGTTTGTTTTGAAGTAAGACGATAGATGGGTCGCGTTTTCTCAGTTTCGAAATGACTTTTTTTTTTTTTCATTGCTGTTCTAGTTAGCGTACCAAACAATGCGAGATATCGTGAACGGTTTGAAATGCCGGTAAATCCGAGCTTAAATTTTCATCACGTTAGACCGTCTGTGATGAATGCGTCTAAATCTGTCACTGTCTGTTACATTCAGACCGGCGACACATGGTTGGCTGCGGTTACTTTGCATTTCACAACGCATTAGCCCGCCTGCTCCACATAACCACAACAGCGAAAGCTCGCGTACATCTCGAAACGTTAATGGCTGTTGAACACGCTCGTTAATCCATTAGGCGCATATTTACATTTTTTTAAATTGAGCTTTTCGGCCGACCTTTTGTCCGAGCTGTACCATTATTTCCTCTAACGGGTAGGTATGGCGTTTTACTAATTAGCACTCAATAAAGCTGCCTTCCCACTAATAGCTAAGTTTGGGGTGTTCATTAAACTTGCCGCTTTGATACTCGCCCTTTCCTCCCGTTAGCTTACTGACCCAATTGTCAATTATCACCATTAGAACTAATTGCTACGATGGTGGCTAGTTTAGCAAGCAATTGATTTATATTATAAATCTGTTATAGTGTTTTACTTTTGTGCTATATTCCTTAGTCGGGTGGGACATTTCGATACCCAAAATGCTAAAAATTAATTGAACTAATTCAAGAGAAAATAACCGCAGGTAAGTATCTAAGTGTTTAACATTGTTCCCCACATTTCAAAACAAATGCTTCCATTGCTAAAATAGTTTTTCAGAAAACCAGATCACACCGGATTTTACAAAATACAATCCCTTTTTATAAGGAAGTTTACCATTAAAAAAAGTGCAAATAGGCATTTTAAAACGAGACTTTAAAGGACTTAGGGCATTTGGAGAAGGCTGGTAGGTCTGTAAGTGACTCAGTGTATAAGTGACTAGGTGTTTTGTGGAGTTTAGGTAGGTATTAGAGTGATTATGGAATATTTATGGAATATTAGAGGAAAGTGAGAGATTCGCAAATAATAGTATTGGGTTGTCCGGAAAATAATGCAGGATTTTAAGTTTTCATTAAAAAAAAATCTATATAAAATATTCTGTTTACGTTTACAGGATTACTCATTTGTATGAATGTCAACACTTATTAATCCTCTCCTAAATGATATTGTTTGTTTACCTCTGTAGCATTCCGCTACTTGGAAATAATTCAGTCATCCTTATAATGTCAAAGCGAGAATTTCGTACGATTTTCTTTTACGAGTTTAAACTCGGCCGAAACGGAGCCCAAACGGCTAGAAACATTAACCAAGTCTGGGGCGAGGGTTGTGTTAATGAGTGCACTGTGCAAAGGTGGTTTAAAAAATTTCGGGAGGGAGATTTCAGCCTTGAAGATGAAGAAGGTCGTGGAAGGCCTTCCTCTTTTAATGATGATGTTCTGCGATCAGTGGTGGAAGAAAACCCCAAAACAACTGTTCGAGAACTTGCAGAGCAACTCAAAGTCAGTAAAACGACCGTCGCTGACCACCTCAAGGCGCTTTGATGTTTGTGCATCACTTCTTTGTCGAAACAAAAATGACCCATTTCTGGCCAGAATTGTTACATGTGACAAAAAGTGGATTCTCTACGATAACACTAGACGTTCTGGACAGTGGCTCGACAAAGGAGAAGCTCCAATACATTTTCCAAAGCCCCCAACTCATCAAAAAAAGGTAATGGTTACGGTATGGTGGGCTTCATTTGGTTTAATACACTACAGCTTCTTAAATCCTGGCGAAACCATCAATGCTGAATCATACTGTAACCAAATTAATACCATGCATCAGAAATTGGCAGTAATGAAGCCCTCTTTGGTCAATCGGAAAGGGCCCATTTTGTTGCATGACAACGCTCGACCACATGTGTCACGTGTAACGTCACAAAAATTATTGGAGCTTGGCTATGAAACTTTGCCTCACCCACCCTACTCTCCGGACCTCTCGCCTACTGACTACCATTTTTTTAGACACCTGGACCACTACTTACAACACATAATATTCAAAAATCAAACGGAACTGGAAAATGCATTTATTGACTTTATCAATTCTAAAAATTCTGAATTCTACTCAGACGGAATTAATAAGTTACCAACACGTTGGGAGAAATGTATTGAGAGTATGGGAAATTATTTTGATTAAAGAACATTGCTTTAAAGTAACTAGTTTCTTTTTTTTTTGTTTAATACCAAAATCCTGCATTATTTTCCGGACAACCCAATAATAGACAAAATGGTAAATAATAGTCAGAATAAACAATCTTTCAATTAACTTAATACAAGCTATTGGTTGAGATAAAAATGTTTGGGTCAAGGACGGGATTCGAACTCACGACCTTCGGCGAGATACGCCGCTACCGGGACTTCGATGCACTCGTAGACTAACTGAAAAATGGCAAAATACATCGAAAATTCGAAAGGGCGGAGGTGGGAAGTTAGTGTCCTAGTGGATCGAAGTCATGTTAGCTCGAAGAGGTAGAGTAGCGGCGTATTCAGCTGAACGTCGTGGGTTCGAATCCCGCTCGCACTGACTTTTTTTCTCCAAACCGATACCTTACATGAAGATCAATTAATTGAAAAATAGTCAAAAATTAGTTTCAAAAAAATACTTCAGCAATAGCTATTTTGGTTTTTCCATTCTGCTTAAAAAACTTGACTTATTAATATTGGTCATTGTATTCGTTCTGGTTGGAAGTTTTGCCTGTCTCAGTTTCTTTCAGGTGTTTTTAAGGGATTAAAAGTTCAAGTGCTAGCAGCGGCGTATCAAGCCGGAGATCATGGGTTCGACTCCCGCTCGTGCCATTGACTTTTTTATCGCAACTAAGAACCTTAATTAATTGGTCAAGCGGTCCACGAAATTAGTGAATTTAATTATAAAAAATGTTCAACCATTTTTCAATAGAAATAGGTTCTCTCACGATTTTTCTGATGACCGCAGAGCATGAATCTGCAGCGTGGTAATTGTAACTGCTGAGATGTTTTTTTATGTAAGGCAAGCGGATTTTCTTTGTATCGGGTCAGGGATATAAGCGGAGTGAGGGAATACAACTAGATTTTCACTCAGATATAACTTTAGATGTAAACTTTATGGATTATTTACTACAACAGTGAGTTAAACTACTACGCAACGCACAAAAAGAATAAAAAAAAGGCGACTTTCAAAACTCAGACATATATACATTAATTGCACCATTGAAAAACTCTATATCTTAAAATCTTTCTAAAGGCACTTGACTTTACGGAAATCAAACAGACCTACTACTGAAAATGGGACAATACGTCGGATAAGACTACACAGTAAGAAAAGTCAGACGAAAACCGATAGGTAACGATCAACTTAAAAATTATTTCATTAATAATCTTTAGGTTTATTATTCATAATAATAAACATCTTTTTGATATACGCATGTCAATCTTCATATCACATCACACATCTTCAGTCAAAACTTCTGGAAAGTTGAGAAGACTAAACTTAAATGCTATAAACATGCTGTTCACATATAAAAACACTTCGTATCTTTCTGACAGAACGAATTAAAAATATTACCGGGCGGTATTTCCACGAGTCAAAAGAAGTTCTCAAACGGTGGGGCAACAATTGCGATTTGTCCTGAAAGCCCCCAAACTTTGCCATTTCAAGTTAAAACTCACCTGCTTGCGCGCCCGCTGTTTTGACAAAGTTACCGCGTTGTTCAGAACAGTCCCTTTAATAATTCCCTCTTTCGGGCGCTAGGGAGTTGTGTCTAATGAACGTCTATTATTGGTGGAGTCCGTGTTAATAATTGAAGGCTTTGCCGTTCTCACCTTTGGCGAGGGAAAAGGGTTCTTCCGGCCACCCCTGTCTTTCTTCCCTTAGAAATCGAATTTGCATTCGTTCTCCTTTTGATGTGTAAATGTAGGTGTGCACGTTCGCCGTATGAACTCTTGAAATGGAACATCTCAATTGGAATTATAGCATTGTTTACTTTAAAAAATTGCACTTGATTTCAATGGAGTACCATTACTGCTCGACTAACCTTCTAAGAGAAAAGGCAAATAACCGAATAATAAAATCAGGTTTAAGAAATACACTGAAACTTTACAAAAAGTTTGTTTTCATAATAAATTTGCAATATAGGCAAATATTAATTAAAACACCACATTGTTCATTTTTCTTCCTTCCTTTTTTAGCCCCAAGATTATTCTGTACGATTAAATCATTTTAATTTTTTATAAAAAATGTATTTTGTAATTGGACATTTCTTTTTCGTAGACCTTATTGTTTGAACGTTCGATTCTTTGTTGTTTTTTTTTTCAAGTTCCCTTTGGCAGAGAAAGATTGCTCCATGTGTCCCACAATTTTTATTGTATATGGATTTGTTTTATGGGTTTTTTAATTCAGAGTTTTGTCTTAGCTCGAGGAAAGGCAAGTAATAGCCGAATAATAAAATAAAGTTCGAGAAATACACAGGAACTTAAAAAAAGCCTATTTTCATATTAACTTTGCAACATAGGCAAGTATGAATTTAAAATGCCTCGTTGTTCATTTTTCTTCCTTCTTTTTTCAGCCCCAAGATGATTCTGTACGATAAAATCATTTTAAATTTTTATAAAAAATGTATTTTGTAATTGGATATTTCTTGTGCGTAGACGTTATATTCGAAGATATTTTTAAAAAATTAAAAATTTCGATTTTGCTATGTTTCTGCGATTTTGTGCTTTTTCAAGTTCCCTTTGCAGAGAAAGGCTGCTCCATGTGTCTTTTTGTCATTTTTTATCGGATATAAATTTTATGGGTTTTGTGGTTCTGACTTTTGTCTGAACTCGTGTATTAATTAGAATAAATGGTTAAATATAGGGACACAATTCCAGCAGGGTGGCAGTTTGTGTTTAGGGTCGATGGCGGAATATTTATAAAAGTACGCCCTGGACGCTAATTTAGATTAGCATATTACTATTGCCTGTAGGTCGAAGGAGGATTATCGAGTAATCCACAGACTAATCAGGATGAGTGCAATGTGCCCAGGTCAGAATGTATTTATTTTTTCGATTGTATTGTAGACGGTAGTTTGTTTTAGGATTGTATTTTGCTCGCGTTGCACGCTGAACCTTGGTGTCGAAACCCCCTGGCTTTTCCCAACCATTTTTCCGATGCCTGGGAAAAAATCTGAAAATTAAAATTGAGTTTAAATTATTAACACAAACCCTGGAAAAACCAAGAACTTGAAAAAACAAAAGTTGAGAAGGAAGATATTGAAATTATATAATGTTGCCTTTCCCTGCTTATAACCCTGACAAACTGACCAAACAGAGAATATAGTAAAATGCGGAAACGCTTTTGACAGACCGACCATGATGGTTGGTAATGCCCAAATTACCTTTTGCAAAATCCAGCAGACCACACAGAAACATTTTACAATATCATTTCATATTGGCCATATAGCCGAAGGTCGTGTAATGAATGTAATGAATTTTTTGTCATCTATCATTGATTAATATTATATCAATTTTTGCGATTATTAAAAATTAATATGATATACGAATTTAAATAGTACTTCACTTCTTCCCTTTTCAGAATTTTTCGGGTCGACCAAAGGATACTTGCGTCTTTATTAACCTTCCAACCACTCATACCACACATTCTTGTCACGAAATGCTTCAAGAATGTTAATCCGTTTCCTGGCAGACAGGAATTTTTGTTTAATGAAAATCACTAACGGCCCATTTTCATAATGAAATTAAATAAATCATACTGATCGCCTACGACCAGAAATAATTTAAATATTATATTCACTTTAAAACTAAGATAGATGATCGAATTTATTAAATAATTTTTTTTTCGTATTCAATGTATTTTTAGGATGCCTAGTAGGCTAATTAAAGCATATAAATAAAGCATAAAGATTTAATAGAACAAAAGTAAAACGTATCACTACGATAATCAGCAAGTTTTAAAAATTAATCTTCTTCATTATAACATTAAATAAAATCCATTGTATTTATCGTCTATCGACTTACTTCGTTCTATTAATTAAACTTTTTCTGTAAGATTTTGGTTCAAATGAAAAAGTTATGTGTCACGAGCGGGATTCGAACCCACGGCTAAATACGCCGCCGCCCTAACCACTAGAGCTGTCGTGACAAGAGGTTAGAGTAGGGCGTATTGAGCCGAAGGTCGTCGGTTCGAATCCCGCTCGGGACACTAACTTTTTCATTTGAACCAAAACCTTGCATAAAAAGATTAATTAGTTAAATTAAATATTAATTCAATTAAGTTTAGTAGTCTAATTGACCAAACTACTCATTTCAATTAATTATTTATAATTAGTTAAGGTTTTTAGTTGAGATAGAAAGGTCAATGGTACGAACGAGCTTCGAACCCACGATCTTCGCCTAGATACGCCGCTGCACTACCACTCGATCCACTCGGACAACACACCACTCGGCGTATCTAGTCGAAGATCGTGGGTTCGAATCCCGCTCGTGACGCTAGCTTTTTCATCTCAACCGAGACCTTACATAAAAAGAATAATTAATTAATTAAATTCACTAATTTCGTGGTCCGCTTGACGAATTAATACATTATAATTAATTAAAGTTTTTAGTTGACCTCCAACCTCCAACAACACCTCATACGACTAGAGTCTTGGTGTAAAAAGAAAAGGATAAAATTTAACACGGAAAAATCCACCCACATTACGTTCACCCTTCGTAAAAAGATCTCTCTTCCTGTTTTCTTAAATTACACTCCCCTCCCAACTGCGGACAAGGTGCGTTACCTCGGATTGTACATCGACAAATGCCCGGCGTGGAATCCTCACAAAAGACTGAAACGTCAGAAGGTTATGACAAGATTTAGAATTCTTGCACTTCTTGACAAACGCTCGAATTTACCTCTCAAAAATAAAAGACTGCTTTAGAACACCATAATTAAACCGATTTGGACTTACGGTCTGGAAGCGTGGGGTTCAGCTAAACATTCCAATATCCACGGCATTCAAACTGCCCAGTCTATAATACTACGAAAAATACTAGATGCTCCATTTTATGTATCGAACCAAACTACACATACAGATTTACATATTCCTTTCGTACAAGATGAAATACGTTTACGTTACCGTAAATTCCACAAAAACCTCCCAACTAACGTAAATCAACACATCAGAAACCTCGGATCCCGACGAATCCGCTCAAACCCTCCTCGCCGACTGAAGAGACAATGGCCGCGAGATCTTCTAGGAAGTGATGGTGATTACAGTGAAAGTGATAATGAGACACTTATCAATTGAACACACAATATTATTGTAACATTGGACTAATGCCAATGGGTTTTTTCTCCACTCTTGGTTTTAATTTTGTTTTGTTTTAATTACCGTTCTCACCGTTACTTATTACCTATTTTAAGGTAGTTGTAATGTACAACAAATTAAAAAAAAATTAAAACAGTATTTCAGGGTTTAGTAATTTAGACGTTTTATTTGGTTCTAGTTAACCAAAGTAATGATTTTTACATGGATTTACCCTTTTTTTATGTAAATTCTTGTTCAAATGAAAAATTTGGGGTCGTGGGTTCGAATTCCCCTTGTGATAATAATTTTTCATCTCAGCCATACTTTACATAAAAATTATAAATCAGTTCAGAAAAAAATTCAATTGAGTTAATCCGCTTAAAAAAGTTGTTTTTACAAGTCAAGAAGTGAGGGTACGCTTTATTTAATGCTCCTTAAATTCAGTAGGTTTAACATTTTGAATTAATAATTACTTCTGTAAGTGCTCTTTTGTGGAGGTAGTTCTGGCTTGGCACATATAAAGATTTGCATTGTTTACATATACATGGGCCTATTACCATATGTTTTGCATAGATGTTACTTCCCAGTAGAATTCTAATTCGTAATCAATCGCTAAATTGGGAGGGAATCGATGGATTGTTAAGCTCTCCTTGCATTTCATTATCCTCTCCTCGCGACACGTATGAAAACTTTACAGGTTATTTACGATACGGCCAGGTGGCCCTGTTCCTAATTTATTGTAGAACCGTCGCTGTGCCCGTTTTGTGAAAAATTATGAACGAATTTATTCTTTCACTCTCATCACGTAATGGCGATACATATACCATTTTGAAAGGGTCCCATTTGCATAAAAAGTGGGGCTTTACATTCCGGATATAAGTTCAGCTGAGTTCCCCCGGCATATTTGATTATTTAATCGGACACGGAGTTTTCCAGCTCTTGGTAAAATTCAAGTTAATGGGTTTTGTACTTGACACGTTTTCCAAATAGTAAGGAGTTTTGATGGTCGTATTACCTGAAATAATTACTTAAGTTTACTTGCTTACCCTGACACCCTTTAAACAACCCTACTAAACCTTAAATTCTTAACTCTTCGTCACGTTACAAGGCTATAAAAGGTAAAATTAATAAATTTTATAGTTAAAATCTAGTTCCATAAAGTATATTATGCCTGTTTTTAATTGATTATGTATAGTTAACAGTCTGGTGCATTAATGAAATGGTCATGTTCGTCTTTTACTTTAACATAAGTGCCGGCACTCTCAACACGAAAACATAACAGCACAATTACAGAGAAGACAAACACTTTGAGCCCTGAAGATGATCTCAATAAAGATCGAAACGTTGCAAGATAAAGAAACATGTTTTTCTGAAACATCACACCATTTCATCTCAAGATTCCGGAATAATTATCGATTAACGGTCACCAATCATCACACATTTTGTTTTAATTATTCAGATATCGTGAGATGCGGTCTGGTGTGATGTAGGTATCAGAAAAACATTTTCTTTATCGTTCCAACGTTTCGATCTTTTATTGAGATCATCTTCAGGGCCTGGGATTTACAAACATTATAGTATAATTTAAACAATCCATATTAAATCCCAGGCTCAGAAGATGATCTCAATAAAGATCAAGACATTGATACAATAAAGAAAATGTTTTTTTAAACCTACATACCAGACCGAATCTCATGATGTCCAAATAATCAATTTTAAAAATGGTTTACATCAACAGAGATAAAAACTTTAGAGGGCACTCTCAACACGACATGGCACAATTACACAGAAGACAAACACTTTGAGCCCTGAAGATGATCTCAATAAAAGATCGAAACGTTGGCACGGTAAAGAAAATGTTTTTCTGATATCTACATCGCACCAGCCGGCATCTCACGATATCTGAATAATTATCCGTTAACGGTCACTAATCTCTACACATTTTGTTTTAAGTTGCGCTCTCAAAGAAAAAATTTTTTTCATACGAAACAAGAAGAAATTTGGATGCTGTATGCTGAATGTACTTCGGTAAAATCTAGACGGTGGAAGCCTCGGAAGAAAAATTGGCCGACCGTTTGTCGTGGGTTGTAATCAGTAGGACCCTGTAATCTGTCAGAGGTCTTGACAAGGGAAACGTTAATCAAAGGCCTTGAGCGCAAGCGAATAACACCATCATAAGGGATTAAAGAGGATTTGGGAGAGATAATAATACCAGATAGAAATGTGATTGGTAATAACTTGTTATCCCTATGGGACAAATACTTTTAAGTTGTAGCGCGTGAAATGCCAAATTTTTTCTTTTACATTATCTACTGTACATCCATCTCACCAAGAATCAGCCTATAAACATCACAAGCGGTTTATTATTGCTATGTTAACCGTAAAAGAAGTAATTATTTTTAATAACAATAGCAATTATTATAATTTTCTGCTGGCTAGCAGCTAAGGCTATGGGCTCTCTCCTAAAGTTCGGTTATCTCACTTTTTTTCATTTCTTTTATCTTTTAACCTTTCCACAAGTGATTCTAATGTCCTAGGCCTTTTAAAATACACAAACTATTTAAAAATTATTTAACCTAACCTAGACAGGTCTAAAAAGTTCGAGATTTGCTCAGTCCCTACACGTATAACTACGCTAAAATTACGTACAGCCTAAATCTACGATTGACACCACATCAACGCGATTTTCAACGACCTTTCTTCATCCATGGCGATAAATACATTCACACACAGTAAAAATCATGCATTCACTAGCCTAAGAAAACACTTAGTACAACAGTTTGAGAGTATTGAATATTCCAATCGTATCACTTAACCACTCACGCTAATAAATACTTTCACACAGTTGGATAGTCACTAGAGGTTTTGATTTTTCCCTTCCATATAATAAATATAACTAGATGACCTGTACGACTTTGGTGAGTTTGTAGGAACTGGATATTCCATCCGAAAACACCAAAACATACCATAACGTTCGCGCTAATAAATACATTCACTCATTTAAGTGTTATTATCTTATACGTATTAAAGGGTTCCCTATATGCAACCATATCCTTATACATTTATTACTTCTATTATACCTTAGAAATTGTTTAAAATCTGAAGGCAGCCCACACCCTTTTATTTGCGAAGCTATTTCCTTGCACTCTGTTTATATATGCTTTATATATGGTGGCTTCTCCGTGGTCTTTCTTCTGCCTATTGGTCAGTCTCGTGTGACCTACCAGCAGGGGAGACAATGTGTTTTTTTTATATTTTCCCATTTCCTCCCCTAGGAAATCTAAATCTCGTCTTTCCATTTTGGTCTAAACTACACATTTGGGTGAAGGTACTGTCGAAAACACCTACCGTTGGTTTAGAAAAAGGCGACGAAGATCAAAGAAGAAAATGGACGGAAAATTATTCTTTCATTTATGAAGAATTTGGTCTGAGTGTTGCCGATCCCAAGCTACAGGATAATTACGAAGGAGCTTGCTCCAAATTTAACAATGTTTATGGCGCATTTGCATAAATAAAAAAGCCATTAACTGTACTGCATGAATTGTTTGAGACACGTTGCTTTGTCGATTTGTACCTTTCTTTTTATCGCTATCATTAAATTTGTCGATCTTAAAGTTTAATAAAGATGAGAAACATCCTTCATCCATGAAATTGGGATGTATATGAACATCAGCAGTATAAATAGTAGTGCCAAGAATGCTCCCTTGTGGGACACCGTTGTGAATTGTTCTGATATCTAAAAACTCATGGCGTCGGCTCTGAAGCAGCGGTCACTTAAAAACGATTCCAAGATAAGGTAGTAAGAAGTACTTAGGAATCGTTTAAGTTCATAAGGAAGGACTGGCTGTCAGACTATATCCTCATCTAGCTGTCTCCTCAACTTAGGTATTACAGGCTGCAGGAATAGGATTAGGGTAAAAGACAAAACCGCTGTACATTCCGAGAAAGGTGGTAAAGATAGAATGTGCAGGAAAATCTTCTGTATAAATGGTGGGACTAAGAATGTTCCCTTGCTATCCTCTGGCCTTTATTCGTTTCGTACCTGAGTACTCCATGGCTCATTCCTGAAGCAGTGATCTGTTAAATAAGACTTCAGGATAGTGTAGTAAGTCATGAGTAGGAGGCGTTTAGTTTACAAAGTCCGCTTGATTACTCGACCCTGTACTAATTCGGTCTTGTCTTTCACTTTTTACTTTAGTATTTTGTCAACCCAAGGTCATGGATACGACATTACTACATATGCGTAGATGGTAATGATGATATTTGAGATGTAATGGAAAATCAATTTTATAAATTGTTGGGCCAACATTGCTTTTTTGTCATAGATCATCTTATTTTGGTCTGAGAGCTCAAGGTTTACCCAGGATGCCTGAGTAACATCTACTTATATTTTCTTTTTTTCTGTGGAGCAAAGGAAATATTATGTACAACTAAACAAAAACCAAATTCTCTTTTCAACAATAATCTTATGGAAAAAATGATCACAGTGTTTTAAATATAGTGATGTTAAATTTAAGTAGTCTAAATATGGAAACCAAGATAAAAAAGGAAAACATCGTTTGCATAATTATTAAACTAATTTGTAATCTAGCAAATGGACCAGATTACCACTTATTTACATAATAATTGACCTAATTTTAAGCGTTCCGTCTTAATCACATTCCTCGCGCTTTCCATTAAATCTAGCCTTTGGAATTACAAGGCCAAAATAATCGAAATATTTGGTCTTGCATAATATCCGTAGGAGGCGACCGTTTACGAGATTTCGTGCAATTAGCCGATCTATTCAGACGTTCTTACACCAAATCCGTCGTTGTATCAACAAATAAAATAGTGATCTATCCAATTAATTGTCTTCAGCTGGTTCCATTATAAACCGCTCAAAGGGATACTTGTAATTGATTTTAATTTTAATACTTTTAATTAAATTAACCGATAGCTAGTTGGATAAAATAAAAAAAGAAAATACAAACCAAAAACAAACAACTGTTGATTCTCATTTTTAATAACGAATTTACATACGAATAATAAAAATGAAGACTGCTCATTTTATAAACACACACCTTTTCTTCATTTTAATCCAGTTGTATCCACGTTAAGACGTCATCTTGAGGTTCGCTATATTACTGTAAGAAAGTATCATAGGCGAGTAAATATCACAGAGGCAGGTTGCGTTTCTCAGAGCGTGATCTCCCGGACTACAGCCTGATTCCGAGAGAGAAGTGCCAATAGGAGGCTTGGTAGCGGACCTGGAGAACAGAAATATTGTCATTGCTACAAAACGAAACCCTTTCCATACTTCCCCAGTTAGATCCTAAATAAAGTACAAGATGTTTTGTCAAGACCTTTATCGGCATAAATGTTTCCTAATCGTTCGTGGGAAGTTGACCTCACATCGTATGTCCTTTGGAGACGAGCTGCAGCAACAGTCTGCTACACGCGACTCAGGATTATATACTCCGCCGAGAAGAGGACGCCAATTGGAGTGTTGTTAGGTTTACTGATGAAACACGTTTCGGTATGCATAATGATTGCAGGAGACAAAGATTCTACCGAGAAATAAGGACGCGTACAATAATCCAGTTAGTGCTCCTTATAGTGCAGTGTGGAAGAGGAGGTGTAATGATCTATGCTGATTTTTACATTGGAGGAAGAACTGGATTTCATATTGTTGAAGGCACCCGCATCGTATTTCCTTACGTCCAAGAAATTATCGAAGAATGACAACCTCAAAGTTGTAGAGTTGATCACCCAGATTTAGAAAACCAGGGAAATTACCATCTGATTCTTCCCTATTGTCTGCAGACCTCAATCCCCTTGAGCACAAATGGTATGCGTTGCAGCGAAGGCATTTCGACCAGGGACAACTAAGAACAGCGTTGCAGCAACATCTCATTCGTTGTTCGTGTTAGTGCTCACTTCAGTGCAGTTTGGAGGAGGAGGTGCAATGTTATGGACTGGGATGTACACTCAAGGACGAACTGGACTCCATGTTGTTGAAAGCAGCCTCATCCCCGTCCGTTATGTCCAAGTAATTATTGAGAAATATATCCCTCAAACAAGGGGACTCTTGGAAAGGTTTTTCGATTTCTGGATAACAATGCCAGACGTCATAGCAGCAGAGTTGTTCCTCAATGTTAAAAAAACCATCTGTCGTTTGTCCCATTGTTTCCAGACATCAATCCCATTGAGCACATATGAGATGAGTGTAGAGGGGACAGAAGGCATGTCGATCAGCATTCGCAGCTTGTCTACGAGGTACAACTAACGTTGCAGCAACATCTTATTCGTTGTTCGTACTCACGTCAGTGCACTTTGGAGGAGGAGGTGTAATGATATAGACTGGGATTTACACTTGAAGACGAACTGGACTCCATGTTGTTGAAAGCAACCTCACCGTAGTCCGTTGCGGTCAAGAAATTATTGAAGAATACATCCCTCAAACCAGGGATCTGGGCCGTCGGTGGCCGCAAGGTTCCGTCTTTGACACGGCGCTCATCACTGTAAGGTAAAGGTCCCGGGTTCGAATCCAGCGGCCCTGCATTCGAACCCGACATACTTACATATGGGCTTTTTTTCAAAAACACCGGCACCCTAAGGGTTTATATGACCTCTGCTGTTGCGAACCCTCGGAAAAAAAAACAGGGATCTCTTTGAAGGGTTTTTCGATTTCTGGATCACAATGCCAGACCTCATATAGGCAGAGATATTCATCAATGTTAAGGACCACCAATTTTACATCTGTCGTCTCCCACATTGAGCACATATGGGATGAGTTGCTAAGAAGGGTTTTCGATCACCAGCCGCAGACAGCCGACGAGCAACTCGTGTCAGTGGCGAGTGTGAAAAATATTGTTGCCATTATTCAAACAATTTATTTTTTTTTTTTAAATTGGGACTTCATCCAAATAAATGAAATGAGTAATCTTTTGAAACAAGCGGTTAAAATTTATAAAAAAAGAAGATCAGTGATATACATATCTCCTTGCCATTATCAATAAAAAATATATATTTACCTTCGACAACGTTGAGAAAAAGGTCCTTCCTCTTCCTTTTGGTTCTCAAACAGCTGCGGTTCGGCTGGTAATTAGCTAACCCAAATGATTGTAGTTAAAAAAATAATGTTATAATATACAGATAGGGCTTTTATTGCAATTAATCTAGTCGTAATGTACACAAAGTAAATGGACTTTCTTTCCACCATCCCTAACCATTTTTTTTTCAAAAAAATTGTCCTTCTGTTTTACTGGTTTTCGTCAGAGGTTAAATTCATGGTGTTAAAGGGAAAAACGGAATTGCCATTTTATATGTAACGTTTTTCTTTCCCCAGTGAGCTGTTTGTGGGAATGGGTTAATGGGATGGCTTTCTACCCGTTTGACACGATCTGGCAATTAAACGTTCTGGGCCCCTCCTCGGCGTCTGTTCCAGAAGGATGTCACCGTCCGGAGGTTTAACGATCGAGCCTGTATGATGATCGATATTGTTTTGAAGCATGTTTAAAATGCTTAACTCGTCGGTAAGAATGACAGTGTCTTTTTGTTAAATCCTGCCAACAAGGATAAGAGGAAGGGCGGGTCTAATTAAGTCAGAACTTCTCCCAGACTCACGTCACCGTATCCCATCCTCCCGGCATCTCTCCCGAACCTCCGTTCATCTTACCCAATTTTTGTTTTTAGTACTTTAATTAACCTTTGGGAGTAACAGGGATTCAACCCTCACGGGCACAACCATCCCACCACTTATTAACTCGCCGTACCTCCCACTATATAATTAAAACATTTTAACAGCCTTGAGTAATTTGGCTGGTACCCTCTATGTTCGACTTCCTTGTTAAATTGTAAAAGTAATTTAATTTTAGGTTAACTAAACATTTCCTCTCCTGCTGTATCAGTCAATCTAGTAGTCTCAATTAAAATGAAAGGTTCAACCAGGTGTTCCAATCTCTAAAGAATCTAATCCCTTCAGTCCAAAATCCTTTAAAACATTGCCCAAACTAATTAATATTTATGAAAAGTATAGGTTGAGATGAAAAAGTCAGCGTCACGTGCGGGATTCGAACCCACGACCTGTGGTTAAATAGTTAAATGCTCTACCACTTGAACTATCGTGACCTCGAACCGCTCGGACAACTTCCCATCTCAACCTCACCTCTAGAATTTTCCCTCCATTTTGCCATTTTTCAAATGTCGTGTAATCTATTTGATTCTGGGCAACAAATAAAATGGCCACGGGGAGCTTTCTAGAAAATATATTTCAGTTTAATTATTAAATTCATTACAGTTCTTGGTCCGATTAACCAATTTACATTTTTCTATTAATTAATATTTATGAAAGGTATTAGTTGAGATAAAAAGTAGCACCCGTAGTAGCGTCCTATCTAGCTGAAGGTCGTTGGTTCAAATCCGTCTGGTGATTCTGATTTTTTAACCAATACCCTTACATTAATTGATATTAATGAATTGAAAAATAGTTAAAAAGTTAGTCTAACTTCAGGTATTTTGATTCTTCTATTCTGCTTACGAAACTTGACTTTTTTAGAATTGGCATTTTTTTAAATCTTGTCAAAATGGAAACCCACTTGAAAGGGGAAAATCCATGCATCAGGCTTAGAAAGTTATTAAAAATCAGAAGAAAAAACGCTTTTTGGTCATGTAAAATTCATAGCTCAATTTAATATTCATTCCTAGCTTAATTTAATTTTTACGTTGTGTACCTAAACTCTAATTTCCTGAAACTTGTTTAAAGGTCTTTCCTTGTGTTTTAATATTGTATATATAAAAACAAATGTATTTTTCAGAAATTTTAAAAACGGAGTTAACGTAGGGCAAATCCAGTTTAATATCCTGCGTATTTTTGTGGATTATGAAACTAGAGGTGAAAACAAAAACGCCGTCACGAATTATTGCCCGGCCAACCTCCGACGAGTCACTGCCAGGCGGTTTTGTTGAATACAAGTCCTTATATTTGCAATATATTTTTCGTCTCTGTTTATAAAAGTTACGTTGATTTACGCTGGTACACCATCTTTATTTACTGAATCGTCAGAAAATGAAAAAAAAATTTGAGGCTTTGTTTTAAAAATTCAGAATTAAAGATCAACTGAAGCTTTGTTTTGCCAAAAAAGGCATTACAATCCAATTAGGATGTTTAAAATAATAATAGTCAGCCCTGAATGTTTTAAATATAATATATATATATATATATATATATATATATATATATATATAATTTGTCTCTATTACTTGACAAATTTTTAGAAGTAGCCTATGTTTAATTCAAAAACAATAATACCATCATTTGAGGAAAAAAAGGATTCAAGACGGATGAAGGGGATGGCTAGAGTGACATGAAAAATTGTGATAGGTCGGTGATAGAGTGAAAATATGGTGTCGATCAGGAAGGTCCAGGATATTGCTCACTTAATATCCCCAACTTGGCACACAGGGGCGAGCACACCTCAGGAAAAACACATTTTTCTCGCTTTATTTGAAAAGGGACAAAACGGAAAATGGGGCCGATTTCTTGAAACGCCGCTTGATATTTTGTCGTATCAAACGCCAATAATCCGCTCCCAAAAAAAAACGTTATTCATCAATATGAAATGTCATATTCAAAGATGCAATCAGTCAAAAGGGAATTCGTGTAGTCTGCCGCTACTTCTAAACTTAGTTTCTTAATATTAACCCATATATGTTTAACAGTCATAATCGAACGTATTAATTATTTCAAAATAAAATCAAGAAGTTAGATAAAAACTAAAAATTAATAGCAGCATTTTGCTAAGTTCCAAATACAGTTAGGAAATTTCAAAATATAAATATTTTTTTCTTCTCTACGAAATTTTCTAGTCACGATTAAAATAATTTTGTTAGGGAAACATATTGAATATTATTAAAGAAGGAGTAACGGGAAAAGAATCCCTATAAGCAGAGTGCCTTGCACCTCGGCCTAGACCTCGTGTGCCCATGTAGTTTTACATGAGCTGACAGTCCTCAAATGGCAGATCACCATCCTTTTAGCAAGCCAAGGCCCAGTAATGGCCTGTTTCTCCTCTTCCTCCTATCCTGTTTTGATAGTTCTAGAAATTTAATATCAAATTCAACCTTAACCACACCTCTTCGTTTCCAATCTACTATGTATCTGTCCCTCTTACTGTAAACGATGTAGTTCCTTGTCTCATCCATACTATATATATACAACCTATTGGAATGTTACGATCTGACCTCCAAAGCACTCTGATCAAAACTGGTTCAAAACATTGTCTATGCTCTGTCTCGTTCTTATCCAACCTACTCATGCTTCCTCTATTTGTTCACTGACGTTAACCTATTTCGCATTTTATGATAGTTTTTCTAAGAACTGGGCATGGTTAGGAATTGTTAAAATGACAGGTTTTTATCAACACTCGATTATGTAACCTACAAAACTTCTGTCCTGATCAAATAACCAAGTCTTTGAAATGACTTTAATTTGTAACTGTTCCCTTTTATTTTCTAGACCTTTCCACCATACTAAAACTGCGAAAAATAATCTTGCTTTCTCCTTATTTGGAGCCCAGCACGTAAGGACACTATGGTAATGAAAAGTCGGATAGCCTGACCAAAGAAGGTGATACGGCGTTTGTCGGCCCGCAAAAGATATTACCTCACTCTATGAACTCAGCGAAAGATTCCTTAAGGAGTGGAATTTATCCCCCGAACTAGGCTAAGGTGATCAAACCAGCAGAATCGAAATGGGAATCTATCTTAAGGTAGGGAATAAGGCGACTGATAGGTATCCTGACGGGACATTGCGAACTATCCGTAATGGGTATTCTACCAGATCGCCCTTTTTGCTAAAGAAACTAAAAACCTGCAAGGCACTACTTCGCAGAGTGTGATAGGTATGGTTGGTTCAGATTTGAAATCTTTGTAGGAGCGGACATTACCAAATCACTCCACGAGATAAAATGGTACAAAATCTTGGGGTTTGCGAACAGGTCCAAGAGATTTAAACAAGACACGAGAGCCGACTAAGTACCGGTACGAGTCTACTCAGGCATTTAACCCCTCGGGTCTTGGTCGCCCACACTGTGTAATATAAATATAACCTGTCTAGGCACTATTTTAACCATTTTTTCTTTACAAAATCTTATTAAATATTATTCAGACATGTAAAGAGAGGATATAGGGGTCAGAGGTAGCTCTTAAAAGACTCTCTTGCACCTCGACCTCATCAAATCTAGTTTATGTAGAACATCTCCCAATTTTTATTGTTATGTTTTTATAACATTTCTGCACACCATGAATGAACAAGCAACCTTTCTGTGTGGTAGTGTTGTGTTCTCTAAATGCCATATTTTGTCTAGTACGGGTACACTGGATACATTTTAAACTAGATCACTGTGTAATTAAATAAATAAGTATAGCATGCCCATGTAATTTTACTAGAGCTTAATAGTCAGGTACTTTATTCTGTAGACTGATTATTGGTTCTTTTGTCTAGAGACTGATTGCGGTTTGATCTTTACCTAGTTGCAACGACTCTTGGATAGATTCGCACGTAATTTGTTCCGGGATATCGTGTTCTTGAAAAAATATCTTTTTAGACGAGAGTATCTAGCCAGAACACTTACCTTCCCAGTTTTATTATCGTTATATTCCTCTATCGTCGGTGCCATCGTCAAGAATTTTGTTGTACAGTGTATACCATGAATGGAGAGACTGGTGGATTTCTCTCTTGAGCACTGCAGCTGAGCTGTACAGCTTATTATACTTTGGGGGGGGGGGGGGCTCGCAACACAAATGTGAACTTGAACCCTCCGTTGTGCCGTTCTTCCATCGAAGAAACTGATGTTTGAAAGGGGTCGGGAATCAAACTTCAGGGTCGCTGAGATCCGATTCCGCCCCTTCCACTGATGAGTGCCGTGTCAATTGAGGCTACCGGTCCCCTTAGGCGCTAGAAAAAGTCCATAGGTAACAGTGGGGATGGAACCCACGACCGCGAGATCTTCTAGCCGAGAGTCTCACGCCTTAACCACGGCCCCACCGTCAAGAACCTTGGTATTGTCCATAACTTAATTTAAATTCCCATACCTCTGAAATTTTCCAACGTACCCATTCTCCTCTTCTTGCAGTATACAAGGGATTTACTGGAAAGTTTGAAAATCAGATAGTAGTGTATGTTTGATCTTCGGTTCCTTAAAATGTCTCACGTTACTTCATTGCTTACACTCGTCCTACATCAGGCAATATTTCCTTGGTTCGTTTTCTATCAGATGCTAACTTCTCATTCTTCTCTCTATTTATAATTTCTTCACCTCACGGTGCTCGCTCATCCACCCATTCCCCTAAACCCAAAACTCCTGCTTTCAGCCCTTCCTTACCCATGTCTCCAACTTATGGACTTCCCCTCATCACTTAGTCAGCCAAGTACTATAAACCAAAATTTTTGTTCAGCCTTATCAAACATGAATTTTTAGTAAAGAAAGATTAATCAAATAAAGCGTTTTTTATTTATACTTATTTTTTGAGTGTGCTCCTCGATCAAATTCTTCACGTGTCTCATACCTTTTGTTAATCCTTCATGAACCGCACGAATTTTATAGTAGGGTTCATACTTTATTCTTGTTATGAGGGTCGGCCCGCTAATTACTCGCTAATTGCTTAATTTCTAATGCTGATTAATTAATTCTTATTCTTTTAACAACAACCAAATCTTGGCGAAATGCTCTTTTTAATACCTCGAGTTTATTCAATCTAATTTAATATATAATAACGATCAAAGTGAAAATCGTAACCGTTTGAAACGATACTCGCACAAGCAGGAAAGCGCGTTATGGTGGTGTGGCGTGTGGAAAACAATTGTTATTGTTTGAACACCGGCTAGAAACAAACCCACCCCCATTGTGATAACACGGACGTCTGAAGTAAGCCGCAGCTTCGCTTCCCTTATGTGTATTTGGACGGGGCTTAATGCCACATGGCAAAAGTTTTTGTCCCGCCCGATTTATAGTAGAAAAGACAAAAGGATCTTAGGAATTCAAAATACAAATGTAGCCAGAATAAAATTATTATTTTAAACTGACTTCAGATAATCCAGACGATAAATTGCGTTTTACTTTTTCCCCATTTCCACCCAAACAATTTCAGTACAACTTTAACCGTGTTTTCTCAAACAGGACTTTTTGAGAATTCAACATTGAAATTCAAGACGATATGTAAACTTGGAAAATAGTCAAACCCAGTTGTGTCCTGTTAGTGAAATTGTTCTGTAAACTTTCATCTAAAACTCTCAAAGAACATGGGGCAGCTTTTACTTCTTCAAAGAGAATTTTCCACGTATGACAACTAACCTAATTTTATTAAGATAAAATTTTATTATTCGGGCAAACGAAGACTATCAACATTTATCTGGACTATTTTTTTAAAAATTCCTCAAACATCCAGTTTTTTACTCCTAGTAATATATATATATATGTGTGTGTGTGTATGTATGTATATAATGGAGGGTGGGGGTGGGCGACCAAGACCCCGAAGGGTTAAATGCTTGAATATACTCGTACCCCATCCCTTAAAGGTCCGGGACTTGGTCGGTTCACGTGTCCTGCATAAACCTCTTGGATCTGTTCACATACCCCAAGATTTAGGGGCATTTAATCTCGGGGAGTGATTTTGTAATGTCCGCTCCTTCAAATATATTAAATCTGGACCTAGCATACCTATCGCACTCTGCGAGATGCCTTGCCTTTTTTTAAAGTTTATTTCGCAAAACAGCAAAGATAGATACCCATTAGAGAGAGGTGTCTTCTCAGTGGGCACTGGCCCATTGGGATATCTATCAGCCTCCTAATTCCCTTCCTTGAAATAGCTCTTCTCATTGTGCTGGTTTGATATCCATACTCTCTTTCGCTGTGCTGATAGATGTAGTACTAGTTATGGCCCGACAAACGCAGTATTATAACTTTCTTTGGCTAGGCCATCCTCCTTTTCTTTACCATGATGTCCTTTATGTGCGGGTATCCATATAAGGGATACCTTGTTCTCAAACCTGAAAGAGATCCTATTGATAACATCTATAGTTTCCTCCACCAGTCGTGACCCTGGCAAATCTTTTTGTATTGCCCTAGGACTAGCCTTTAATATTTATTGTTTTGGATGTTTCTCTTCCTGCAGCAAATAAAGTTTATGATGAGATCTTCTTTTGACAACTAACCTACTTTTATTAAGATAATATCTTATTATTCAGTAAGACCAAGAAAAGCTCCTATTTCATTCAACTGAGTTTCGAAAAATTTAATTTCTTTATCAGGGCAAACGAACCCAGTGACTATCAAAGTTTGTCTGGACTGATTTTTTAAAACACCTCAAATATCCAGTTCTTATCACTCTTAGTATTTACTAAATCCATATAACTGAGAACATTTAATATTTATTGTTTTGGATTTTTATCAATCTGGAGCAACTTAAGTTTGGGTGATGAGACCTTAATTAGAGGACATATGGGGAAAAAACAACTTTTTGGATTCTACCATCAACACGGCCTGTTTATTAAAAAACGTATTAATTAGTTTAGTATTATTTAATAATAAGTTACTTTGTATTTATGTTAACTTTTTTTTCCTTGATGATGGTGGAAATCCATCCAAAGCTCGGCACGGCGCAAAAATTGTTTTTGCTCCATATGATCTCTAAACATTTCATCATCTAAATGTAATGTTCAGCCTTTTAGATGTTAATTTTCACTTTTCTTTTTCAAAGAAGATTTGGGTATTGGTGAAATGGGTGATGGGGTTATGAATGATAAACAATATTGATATCCCAAGTGAAGATTTTTGATTTTTTTTTTTGTTCTTTGTTTATAGAATGGCAGTTGGAACTGCAGTGACAATGGTTGTCAGAGGGAGGAGGGCGAAATTTGCGATCCACTCACACCCTGTGAAAATGGCCTTTCGTGCCATTACACAAACGCCTTAGCAACGACTGGAAGGTGCAGAGGTAAGTGGAAAATCATTCTTGTAACACACGATAAAATATTTCCAATTATACTGAAAAAAAAATTGACACGTTCCTACTGAAAGAAACCCCGGCAGAAAAAGATTGAGCAACGTTATAATTTTATCAATTAATTAAGGTTTTTCGTTGAGATAAACAAAAATTAAGTCACGAGCGGGATTCGAACCCAAGACCTTTGGCTTGATACGCCGCCACTCCCCCACCACAGCTATCGTGACTTGACGTCACCACATTGATCGTGAGCTCAGGTGGTAGAATGGCGGCGTGTGAAGCCAAAGGTCATGGGTTCGAATCCCGCTCGTTACCCTGACTTTTTTATTTCCAGTAAAAACCTTAATTATTTAAATGATTGGTCAAGCGGACCACAAAAGCTAGTAAGTTATAATTTTTTCGAACCTTTTGATATTTCATTTTTCCTTACTCAAACTGTTGTGTATGAGTAACGTGGGGAGGTAAATTAAATCCTTAAATTAAAAGAGTTTACGATATAGAACACTAGCAGATCCCAGACAGTCAAGGGTCGCATGTTTTATTGATGTAACTAATCTCACACTCATGTTACAAAAACATAACGCTAATGTACAATTATGATTGAAAAGATTTCAAATTTTAGGCTTACTTCAACGCAGTAAGTTAAATCAGTTTTAACTGCATTTATGTTTTTAAAAAGGAATTATCAAGTGTCAACTGTTATTCCCCTAATAAATATCACCTGGAAGAGAGAGGATTGTCACAATTTTTTATCAAATAAACATACTTCCGTAAATTTGACGTTTTCACATTCGTATAGCCGGGAGTGGAAATGAAAGAATAATCTTATATGCATCACACTTTCGGAATTTGCCAAAGCCGGTGGGATCCGATGCGACGGGGGGATTGGAGGGTTTATGCGATGTCTCCAATGTCAGAACGTCTGAAAGAAGGGGCTCCCAATATCTTCGCACCGAATACGTTCCACAAAATGAAAGGCGATTTCTCGGGCATGAAGTTTTTCCCCACCCTTTTCTCTTTTTTTTCCATACTCTATCGAATCTTTCAACAGAACGACGCAACTACAGGGAAAAAAACCGTGGGTGATGCTAGTTTTTAAATGGATAAATGTCAGAGGAAAATACAGCGGGACCATCGGGAAATCTTGAAGTTGCGCCCTACATGCGCCCCCGGAGCAATACCTATTCGCAAGGTCCCACTGTGTTTTACCAACTTAGTTCCGCTCCAGTTCGTCTCCTCCTATTTTTTTTCCAAAAGAAAATCGATCCGTCATAATTCACCCATTGTTATAATTACATTACATACACTTTTTATACCATAGTTGTAGAAAATTTGTAATAACATCTACAAATATTCACTCTGGTTGGTTATACTAACATAATGATCGAGGTTGTGGTCACGGTTTTTTTTTTTTTTTTTTTTTTTTAATACAAAGAAAGTTTTACCAAGCATCCCACTTTATTTTAAGTCCTGCCCACGGCCTGAATTCCAAAACAATGAAAGCATACATTTCAGGACACTGATAATACAATATTAAATTCATTTTTCATTTAAATTTCCTTATAAATTATACATAAATTAATGATTAATCCACCATTTTACCTCCCATAAAAATAGCTTTATAGTAGAAAATAACTTGAATAAAACAACAGCAATCTTACTTTTTTGACAAATTTCTTTATAATTATTACAAATTATACATGCCTAAAAATCTTAACGCTCTTGATTACAAAAATTTTAGATGTAAACTCCAGAATGGATATGGAACTCACGTTGTCTTTGATTGTTTAATCAGCTATTAACAAAAAGATGCCGTTGTGATGATAAGGCAAACAACCGGAAATTTTTTATTTAATTGATTAATGGATAAAATAAAACTCGATTGTTACATGACTAAAAATATTTTTTTATTTTGCACGTTTGGACTAATTGGCTCGTCCTCGGGAGTCTTAGTAGGGCTTTTCTTAGTCTCAGCCTTCATAGTACGGACGATTTGATATAAACAACGTAAAATTACGTGTTGTTTCTCTTAAAGGCAAAAAGGGGAGTCAGTGGCCGCAACGGTTTAGGCGTTGACAAGGCGCTTATCACTGTAAGGTAAAGGTCCCGGGTTCGAATGCACATATGAACTTTTTTAACAAACGGCACCCTGAGGGTATATATATCTGCTGTTGCTAATACTAGAAACAAATCTATCAATTAATTATGGTTTTTAGTTGAGGTAGAAACGTCAGTGTCACGAGCGGGATTCGAACCCACGATCTTCGTTAGATACGCCGCTGCTCTACCACTTGAGCTATTACGATCTCCATCCAGTCGGACACCAACTTCCCATTTGAACCCCACCTTTTGAGTTTTGCCTCCTTTTTACCATTTTTCAAATGTCGTGTAATTCAGTTGATTCTCGGCGACAAATGAAATGGCCACGGAGAGAGAGTATACTTCATTTTAACATATTAAATTCACTAGTTTTCTTGGTCCGCTTGACCATTCAATATCTTTCAATTAAATGGATCGAGGTCACGATAACCCAAGTGGTTAGATCAGCGGCGTATTGAGCCGAAGATCGTTGGTTCGAGTCCCGCTCCTGACAATAAATTTTTAATCTCAATTAATTGGGAAATTGTGACCACTAAGCAAATATGGGTTAAGTTAATAATATTTTGTTGAATCAGGTAGTTTAAAAAAAAACAAAACATTTTTTATTTTTATGCTGCGTTTCGACCTTTATTCGGGTCATCTTCAGAGATTGGATAAATTACGGAATATTGCTTCATTGGAAGTGATACAATTTAAGATCTAAATATAAATTTTTGAGTGCGTAAGTAATTTAAAAATTAATCGATAGATATTAATTGGTCCAGTGGATCATGAAAACTAGTGAAAATATAAAACTGTTAATTGATTTACTATTAATGATCATTTTGATATTTCGGACGACCTTTTGCCATCTTCAGTGTGATATCTGCGACAGACTAAAATGATCGAAACGGACCTAATTCTCAAAATATTAATATTGTTCAGGTTTTCGTGTGGTGACAGAATTATTGAAACGAGACCACAACTGTTGCCCCTTAAAATTTTTCAGTAAGACCATATCAAGTCAAAGATTTATACCAACCCCTACCAACAGGATAATCGTTAGCCTTCTATTATCGTATTGGTAGTATCGAAAAAAGCCGAGGCAAGATCCATCTCTTAGAGGAAGGAAATGCCTGAATGCTCACGGTTAAATAGCTTTCCATCTAACCAGCCCTAGCCTGTCCAACAGTTTCTTGGAAAAGTCTATTCAATCACGTGTTTCAGTTCAGTCTCGTGATACAAAGAAAAAGAAACACCCTTCCCCGGTTCAGTCATCTTAATAGGCGAAAATCTGACATTGTAAGATAAGTCAACCTTGTAAGTCTTAACCTTGCAAATATATTTCATGTGCGGCTCCAGCGTGAATATGTATATGGAAACGGTGCTTCTTTTTAGAGAAATCTAGGAACGTTTCTTCGAGAAGGGAGAAAGTTTTTAAAAAAATAAAATGTCTTTAAAACTTTTCCACTTTTTCATACCGCCGATAGCTCAGCATGCACCGCATAACTCTGGGGTCTTGGCGCTGAAAATTTCAACATAGGCTCCCATCGTGAATTAATAGCGATCTTGGTTGGGGTTGCTTTTTCTTTGATGTGGTTCCCCACAGACCATCTTGAATATATTGCAGCTCTTAGATTTGAAATCCCAATCCTTTCGAATATATGCTAATGACACAAGAATATTGACCACCACACAAACCGATAATTGACGAAATTAGAAAATGTTTGAGAACCGTAAGGCAAGGGAAAAATAATCACGTTCGTCCAGATCACTTGTATAAAAACGATAAATAAGACGAAAAGTACTAAGAATTTGGTCTAGAACAAATGTCACAAAGTGGTATGTATACCCAATATACCAACAAGGATGAAAATCACTGTGGCTAGCACCTTTAAGATGGCAATGGCAGGTCATGGAAAGAACTGGTCACATTTGGCTTGCTTCTGATCATTCAACAACTGCTTCGGATCCATGCAATGGTATTGACCAAAAATGAAAAAGAAATATTAACGCAATAATAGGAGAAAGCTCAATATTCGTCAAAAAAAGCCCTTGCTCGAAGGATGAACATTGGAAGAAAAGGACATCCTCTGTCCATATTTTATATCGATTATTAATCTATCAAATTGCAAATATTTCTCTGTCTGTCTTAAATTAAGTTTTAAATATCTATTATTGTTAAGTAAATATCTACGTTAATTGTTGAATTTTGTATGTTGAAACATCTGTACATAAGGCTCTATGCGGGAGTATGTTGGGGAAAAATGCACAACAAATGTATATGACATATCGACATTGATTAAATTCCAGATTACAGGCTTGTAAATTATACATCATCAAACTTTCTATTTATTTAATTTTTAAAAAGTTCGTTTAATATAAGGATCAATAGATTAATGACTTTTTTGTATTAGAAATATTTAACCGAAGTAGTAACGGCGATTTGTCACATTTCAAACGTTAAGCTCGGAGAAAAAATGTCTGTTCTCGGCGAGAGACTTTGGATATTGCCGTCTGTCACTTATCGGCAATGTTCAGTCGAAGGTCTCCCAACCTTGGTATTCTGAGATCGTCCGAGCCTAGGGACAACTTGTCAAAACGCGCCGTCAAATCGAGAGACGACTTTTCAAAAAAAAAAATCGACACGTTCAGACGAGGAGTTATTATCACTATTATTATTTTAATCGTGGTAAACTAGAAGTAGAATTTAATAGTGTAATTACCGACTCTGAGAGATGTTAGAGCTAATCTGGCGAACCGAGTTCAAAACTAAAGTTGTTTCGAAACTTCAAGCCAGCTTTAATTCCTCTCTAATACAAAGTCGAGAACTATTTTTAAAAATTCAATTTCTCCATTTATTTATGCATTACGTACTTTGCAAATGAATATTTTTTATATAACTGGAAGCATAAAAAGTTCGTGTTAAGACTGTAATAATAAAGATATTACTGTCCTGTTGTCGAGTAGTTAAGTGATATTATCTACGGTTCTATGGCTACATAAAAACGTTTTATCCTTGCCTTGATTGGAAACTGTAATCACACCCTAAAAAACTCAGTAGTTACGTATTAATTAAAAAATCCATAAAAGTATAAATATTTACAAAAAATAAAAATAGGAACGGAAAACGTCAGTTGCTGTGACCCCCCCCCCACAAAAAAGTATTGACTATTTATGCCTGTGTTATTTTAAAAGTTGCAACTCATGAAAGGTCTCTCAATCAATGAGAAGAAGTTTGTCCTGCCTCATTGAGTGTGTGTTATTGTATTCACGTAGACGTTTTCCTTACTTTGTTTGCTCCCGGACAATTGTATTCGTCTCGAGTGTTTTCTTCATCTTTACTGAGTTTACTGTTATAACGGGATTAGAGTCTTTGCCGATACAAAAAAGCAGGGATGGAACAAGAACATTTTGAACATGCTGAAAAGTTGTACCACTGTGAAAGCATTTCTATTTGTAATAGAAAAGACAAATGGTGCGTTGTACGATCCTTTTTAAAAAGATAGCTTCTACTCACAGTAAGCTCAAGAACACTTGCTTAAATTAAACAAATTTTCGAAATGTAAATACCGGCTAAAAGAAACAAAACACAATTTCAATTTCAATTTAAATACAATAGTTTTACACTCAGCCCTAACCAAGAACACTTGCCTAAATCGAACCAATTTTCAGAATTTAGATACCATCTCGTAAAACACAATTTAAATTTAAATGCAACAAAACTAGAGAACTATATTGGTTTGAGAAATTTGAAATTAAAAAATGTAAAATTGAACATGGATACATAAATGCATTAATAACATGGTGGATTTTGATCTAACACATATTTTAAATATGTACATAAATAATATTAAACTCACAAAATAATCAAATTACATAGTTAAATTTTCTTTAATATTATTGTTAATTTGCTGATCTGTTATTAAGGGATCATTTTTAATTTTATCTTTTATTAATTTCCAAAAAAATAATCTACAAATGAAAAAAGTAATATAGATAAATAAACAAAATTAATAGAAAATTAATTTATTAATAAAATAAAGTATATACAAATAATTAAGAATACAATTGTTATAGGCATCCGACATAAAATGTATAATTAATTTCTTACAGTATTGATTTAGTTAAAATTTCCGCTTTTTCCACATGATAATTAGGCGGGGATTTTTGTTTTTCTATTTTAAATTTTATCTTTAACAAGGGTAATTCAACTGCTAGGTCATTTTAAATATG
>CM077111.1:12654347-12666586 GCA_039619505.1 Cimex hemipterus | reverse complement strand
GATGTCTGATATCTGTGTCCGAAATTATGAAGGATGTCATCTCGAACCTGTTACAGGTAGGGCTAAGGTGGATAAAAAATTTATCTGCCGTCGAATGCACAAAACGATTTTATATGGATGGAAATAGGAAGGACATCCGTCAAAGGGATGGTTTAGCAAGACCGTAAAGAGTCTGATGCTTGATGATAAGAAATTTGGTGCATATGACTTCTCGTTCATCTACGTCGACATTTTATTTGAACCATTTTGGAAAGCTGTTTAGATGATAGTCCGATAAAAAGTATGGAAAATATGCCATTTCGAAAATGTTTAGAGAATACAATCGGGCCTTTTAAGAAAATTATTTTATCACACGATGAATCCTATAAACCATCATAATGATGTTTTGTCAGGGGCAGTTGAGTTTGTCGTGTGATGTTTCATCTCCACGATTATAAAGGGCCGGCCATCTTGAAAATATTTAAACAGAACAAAAAAGGAATTATTTTATCTGACGATGTTCCTACAAACTATTTCATAAAGTTGAACGTACATCATAATGGTAACTTGTGACAGGCTGCTGAGTTGATGGTTCATGTCTGAAAAGAAGATTAAAATCATTATATATGATAAGGAATAGTCAAAACTATATAGAAATTATCGAAAGAGGAAGAATGCCCATCACAGTGGGTTGAGATGTTTTTTAAAAAATAATAACATAAAATAACATAAACCTCCAGTAGACTAATGGGTTCTGTAGAGACGGAGGTCTGATATTTGATTATCACAATTATAAGAAATATTCACTAGTTTTCGTGGTACGCTTGATCAATTGATATCTTCAAATTAACTAAGGTTTTCAGTTGAGATAAAAAATCAGTGTCACGAGCGGGATTCGAACCCACGATCTTCAGCTTGAGATCGTGACATCGATCCACTCGGACAGCAACTTTACATCTCAACCACACCTTTCTTTTTAAATTTTCCTTCCTTTTTGCCATTTTTTCCGAGTGCATCAAAGTCACGATAGCTCAAGTGGTTTATTAGCGGCGTATCGAGCCGAAGGTCGTGGGTTCGAATCCCGTTCGTGACACTGACTTTTCTATTTCAACTGAAAATGTTACTTAATTGAACCATATGCGGAATATGTTCCATTTAACATATTTAACCATTTTATCTAACAACTTAACAAAAACTCTGACGGGAAGTATTCCAGACCATTTCATAAGGATGGTTAGGATATTCGTTCTTGAGATGTATGTGAAATACTTTATGAGGAAATTCTTTAAACAATATGCGTGCTTAAATAAAAACTTCTTTTCTGCCGATCTATACTTCAAATGATTTTATTACGGATGGAAATTGGATGGACGTCCGTCAAAATGACGGCTCTAGAACGCTACAACATCCCAAGTACACACAAAAAGTATTGGAAATATCTTGAAAAATCACGAGGGAAAAATTTGTAAGACCTATCCAGAAAAACAAAATAACCAATTAATTTTTCGTTAAGAGCAAAAAATATTTTATTATATTATATTTCCGAGGAACAACAAGTTCCTTTAGGTAAAGGGCAAAGGAATATTTCAAATATTTTAAATAAGCAGCTTTTGTAAATGGTAAATTTGCTGAAGGGTAAGCAATTGTTTATTTAAAATTAACGATGATACTTTTAACATTACACTTTATATAACGTTTTACACCAAAACAAATGTTTGCGTTTCGAATTTTGGTTATAACAAGCCCCGACCTTAGCTGTCAGATTGACCGGGATCGGTGTCTAAATGGGCAAATCATCCGTTTTATAAATCGGGAGATTAGCAACTTTGCACACCCTTTCCGACTGGTGATCGTCCGACCGTTGATGATGAATTGATGACAATCGATCCCGACCGGTTCGAACCATTGTTCGAATATGAAATTGTAAAACATCGAATTGTAGGAATACGGCCAACCGCGCAATATCGATTTGAAACTATGTGAAATTTATGCTTGCGGACTGTTTAATCTAAAAATTACAGAAATTAGAAAAATTTGATCCTTTTTTTAACAAATAGATACCATTTTATAAAATCATAAAATTTTGGTTTTGATATTCCGCATCATTATAAACTTGAATAAAATCGCCTAATAAATAATCCATTTAATTTTAATCGTCTAATGGGTCTTGTTATTAAAATGATAAATACTTCAATTAATTATTCGTTTTATGTAAGATCTTGGTTGAGATGGAAAAGTCAGGGTTACGAGCAAGATTCGAACCCACGACTTCGTGGCACAATTTTTTTGTGTCAACCAAGACCTTACATAAAACAAATAATTAATTGAACTATTGTGGCGTGGGATGTAAGTACATGCATATGTTTTGTCCTGTTACATGATATAGCTATTTTAATTAATAATTATTTAAAAATCGTGAGATGCGGTCTGGTGTGACGTGTGATCACACTCACTTCCCTCAGATTACTCGATAACTTTCACGCTAATAAATTACATAAACACAACACAAACACAGCCTACAGTTAAAAATCACTTGTCTGTGACGAAAAAGAGATCTGTGCCTTTTTTCATAATAAATTTGAATAAATGAAGTTTAAATTGATTACTCAAAAGTAGCACTAACTTTTTTATCCCATTTTGTTGATGACATCTTGGACTAACTACGTTAAAAAAAATCCCAACCAGATTATTTCAGTTTTAAAGTTTTGGCGTTTAGAGACTTGGCCAATATGCTAGTCCATAAGGTCACCAAAAAAAAAAAAAAAAAAAAAAAAAAAAAAAAGTTTTGGCGTGGTGTTCAATCCTTTTTTAAAAAGATAGTTCCACGGTAAATTGTTTTGCACGATACGGATTTCGAGCCCTTTAGCTCTTCATCAGGTTGAAGGACTTCCACAACCGCGTCTCTCGACATGAATTGCACTTTTGCATAATTGATGATGAGCTAATGGGCTAAATCCGGATGGATGCAAAACAACTTACTGTGAGTAGGAACTATATTGTAAAAAAGGATAATTCAATTTTTGTTTTCAATCGCTAATTATTAACTTTTCTACTTTTTTTTTTGGTTTCCAGTCTGATTTTGTCTGCTCTACATATCGTACAGCTAACTGTTGAGAACATTTTACAAAAGTGAGTTTGGTCAATAATTACTTGGATATCGACAGATGCGGTTTGGTGTGACGCAGGTTTTAAGAAAACATTTTCTTTATCGTGCCAACGTTTCGCGCTTTATTGAGATCATCTTCAGGGCTCGAAGTATTTATTTTCAGCGTATACGTGTCATTATTGTGTGTAGTGTTGAGAGCGCACTTTGGCACTCTCAACACGACACCCAAGAATGGCACAATTACACACAAGACAAACACTTTGATCCCTGAAGATGACCTCAATAAAGCTCGAAACGTTGGCACGATAAAGAAAATGTTTTTCTGAAACTTACATCACGATTTTTAAATAATTATTGATTAACGGTTACTAATCGCCACATATTTTAATTAATTATTTTTCTTTGATCAAAAGCTTAATGTTAATTAGCAAACGTGCCTATGATTGCATTTTTGTTCATGGTCGGACAAAAGTGTGCCTAGGGTAGAGAAAATTGATACCATGTCGTTGTTACAACCGCATTGCAGTACAGAGCATGTTATATGCACTGAGGGATGCCGTACGAGGAAAATTCTGCTTTCCTCTCGTGTCCAGCTTTCCTCGGGGGCAGTAATGGCTTACACGGCGTGTTCTCGTTAGTCTGCAAGACTGAAGTGTTATAGCGGTATTTTATTGTATAAAGCCCGTTGTTTTTATTCGTGATGGTTGAGCAGCTTTTATCGGACTCGACGACGAGGGGAGGTCGTTGGGGGGAAAAAAAACTTTTATAGTTCGAATAGTGGAGACTTTAGAGTTCTAAAAGGTTTAAATGACTTCTGGAATAAATTTACGTAGAATCCTCTTTAAAGTTTTGACTGATTAACATTTAAATAAGACTTAAATGTTTAGCTTTTACCATCATATCTTAACTAATACCAACCGTATTTCCGGCGTATTTTTTAACTCTTCCCTGTTTTCTTTAATTTTTAACATTTTAATTTTTTTAATAGAAAAAAGAAAAACAACTCTAAATCATCATTGTTAAAAAACAGAGGAAGAGTATTAAATTAGAATCAATATCCGATAGATTTGATTTGGGCAGTCGCCAACTGGAACAAGGGTTAATTATTATTCACACACCCCGTAATTAATCAATTGATACAATTCGACGTTAAGAATTTAACTCAGTCTAAGATTGTTCGTAATTGGGTCAAATATCAGGCTATCAGTTGGTTGTTTCTGGCCAACTTGTAAAAAGAAATAATTCAGCGACAGTTGGAATTATTTAGTCAATCCGTCCACTCGAATGAACTAACAAGGAAAGCCTTTGGCCGTCAGATTTCAAATTACTCTGCGTTTGCGATTTGACTAACGCCACTAGTGCTTAGTTTATTCTGACAAATAAATTAAATAATTTGCTTTTCTAATTCACACATAGGAAAATTAATAAGTTAACGTTTATGAGCTATTAAACGCATGATGGTTTTTACTAATCCTAATACATTTTTATTCAAAGTATTCAAGATCAAGAAAACTTTCGAAACTCTTGAATTTGAAAGTTTCTTATATTTTGAATATAAATAGATATCAACATTTTTGCAAGTTTGTATTATTACACCGCTCGAGAAAGAATGTAAAATCTATTATTTTTATTCAACGGATTGTATGCTATTGACATAATTCAATCTAGGGTTTGCCCTCACAAAATATTTATCGAAGCGACACAATGAATTTGGGATTGCAACCGAAAGCTCTCTGACCCTTCATCTCAAATGAAATAGAAAAAGAAACCGAGTGGAAGAAAAAATTAATTCGATATCATTTCAAAATTGTCGCAAGCGTTAGTTTCAAAAATAATTTTTTTTTATTATGTGAAAATTTAAGGATTTGTTTGGAAATAATTGTAAATAACCTGCAACTTATGATGTCTACAACAGTCTAAATGATATATGCAGATAAATAGGATACTAGTTGACATTGAAAAGTATTCCTGTACGCTTTCTATATAGAGCCAAGTCGTGAAAATCTTCAATTAACTGAGACACATCAAGTTAAATTTCCTTACAGATTGGACGCAGAAGAAGGAAATAAAATTTATTCATGAGCTTAGTCCCCCTTTCAATAACCAACAAAAATAGTATTAAAATAAATTTTACAAAGCAATAATCAAACAATAAATTAAATAAGAGTGGACAAAATTAACAGAAATTAAACATGCTGTGGCTCTGAAAATTAACCATTCTCGGTGTTATTGTGGAAAGACCGCCGATAATCAAAAAGTTGGGAGTAATTGAGTCACTGAATGAGGGGGAAGAGTACACGTAGTACGTGCTAGTATGTCAACCTCGCATGCCCTATTCTTAATCGAATAAGGGTGAACCCTCTTCTAAGTTTCCTTAGAAGTACGTGTACTCAAAGTTCACCCATATATCCACCTTTCGGAATATTAATCTCTTGCTTATCCTCACGTATCATCTTTGATAGTGAAAAATTGTCGTATAAGAAGAGTAATACAACAAAGTTTTGAATGGAATGGGTCAATCTTTCGAAATACCGTGTTCAGTAGTATGAATATTGCATTCGGTGTATTGCTCGTATGCCTTTCCCTGCTTATAACCCTGATCAATTATTAAGCCTAGCAAAATGCCATAATGGCAGTGAGCAGCAATGCAGAAACCCCTGAAGGTAATGGTTAATCTTATTTAATAGGAAAACATTAGTATTTGGATTTGTTCTCTTCTCACACTGCTTATATCCCTGACTTGGACATGGCAAACTACCATATATAAGCAGTGTAAGGCAAAACAACAATGCCTTGAAAGTGATTAATCTAATGAACTATAAAAATATTAGTATCTGATTTGTTTTCTCGTCTCACCCTGCTTATAACCCTGACCAATCGACGAAGATGGCAAAATGCCGTATATAAAAAGAGGAGGGTAATACATAAAAACCTTTGATAGTGATGGTTAATCTTACCAATTAGTATCAGCGCTACATTCGGCGTATTGTTCCTATGCCTCTCCCTGCTTAAAACTCTGACCCATCACTAATCGCAGCTCACGCAAGGTGACACAATACCCCCTGAAGTAATGGTTAGCTATATGCCATATCAAAATAAGTATCAGACCTACTTGCTGAATCTTGTGCGTATTGTATCTTTAAATCTTGCTTATAAATTTAACCACTTTTAAAACTAGCAAAAAAATAAGCAGTGTGAAGCAATTCGACAAATCCCTGGAGGCAAGGATTAATCTTATGTCACATAAAATATTAATATCCGGTTATGTTCACGTATCTTACCTTACAACTTTTACCCATGATTTGCATAAGTCACAAATTAATAGACTTGGCAATGCAGCAAGCCGCTGAGGGTAATGGTTAATCTTATGTTCATATATATATATATATATAAGTTACGCCTGCACAAAACTATTAGTTCAGCGACAAATGATATTATCCATGTACAAATCCCAAGAATGGATTGTAAGCAAAAGACCCTTCCCTGTTCACCATTCCCCCGACTCTTGTAAAACTTAAATCAGATTAACTTCATCCGTGAACAGGAAAGGTTCTTCTCAAAACTGTAAATGTGTTTAACTAAATAAAGTTCTTTTTAAAAAGACTCTCGTTTAGTAAATACACGTAACTTATATATATATATCTTAATAAGTCTCAACGCTACTTCCGGAATATTGTTTTTATAACTCACCCTGCTTATAACCCTGATCCAATTTTCGTGCCTGTCCATAAAAAGTGTTCGTTTTCCATGTAGATGTGTCATTCTTGAGATAGTGCTAAGACTTTGAGCCCTGAAGATGATCTCAATAAATGTCGAAACGTTGTGACGATAAAGAAAATGTTTTTCTAAAACCTACGTCATACCAGACCGCATCTCACGATCTCCATTTAATTAACGTGAATTAATTGTCACAAAACACCACACATTTCTACCTTATTACGTTTTTACGGTTAACGACAGTCTTTAATCACAGAAATAATCCTTGTTGTTTGAATAAATTGAAAAAATCGACTCCTGTTTATTTAATTTAATAACAAAAATCTATAATTCAATGCATCGATACATGTTAAATAAGTAAAACCCTATACCGTTTGCTTTACGTGTGTTACGGAATTGAATCCACACCTCTGGGGAACGTCGGTGATACATATCACCTTATTAGGTAGACGCCTTGTTTTCTGTAGATATTACAAGAAATATACGACTCCTTTTCTCATACCCAAGATCAATAGAACCTTATTTTCTGGTTCCCAAGGAATTCTCTCTTTGGAGGATAGGGAAGGATTTCTTGAAGATGTAATATTGTGAGGGGTAGATGGTACCTTATACGGCTAATTATGACGAAGGTATAATTATTGTAATGGCTTCAATTCGTAGGTATTTTAAATTCTTAACGATTTCCCATTGCAAATTTAAAACTTAACTGAATCGTTAAACTTTCTTAACGAACGGAGTAGCAATTATTCTTATTTATTCCTTCCAAGGTGGTAGAATTTTCCCGCTCACTGAAATATCTTTGCGGCTAGAAAATTAATTCAGCTTATCAGACAAGTTCGTTTGTAGAGGCAAGGCTGAATGTATAAGTCGTGAATATTCCCACTTTTTTATGGCCGGAGAAAATCTCATTTTCTGATAACGAGACGCAAAGATTGCAAGTGAGTTTTCCATGAGGTCGTCACAATACAAACACTCGTGCTCGTTACGATCGGAACATAAGATAACACAAGAAATCTGACTTCTTTACTTCCCTGTTTTCGAAACGGAACCGCTGAATAAATGACGCTGGGAACGGTGAAGCTCCATTTTCCCTGCGTCGTGTTGTTAATAAAGGTTTAAGTCACTTTCTACTGAACAGATTATCAAGGGCAATTGAGGAAAAAACATTCCCTCCTGATAACCAAGAATGTCCGTTGCAGTATTACGTTGTAAAGGTGGAAGCGACCATTTTCGGACCAAAACTTGCATATTTCAATTTTAAATGCTTAGTGAGGAGCAAGATAACCAAATGGCTTCGTTGGCTCTCCTGAAAATGAAATAAGTAGCAAAATTAAAATTTGAAGTAGGTTCAAAAAATTGAACTAGCCAGCTGTTATTTCGAAAAAGGGTCGTTCCCGCCTTAAAATATTGAGAGGTATTCTTCAAAAAAAAAAAAAAAAAAAAAAATGCAATGTTTTATTTTCTTTCATTTCATTTTAAATTTTGACATTTGTATAAGACATTCAGTATAATAAAACTGAACGGCGCTACTGGCCTACAGTTCTGAGTGACTTTCAAGTATTGCGGGTTTAGCATTCACATTCCTATTAGGGTTAGTCTTCTGAACTTCTGAACAAAATTATCGTCCAAGAATTTTTTAAAAACTTGAAAGCGTTTTCTCAATAAAAAAAAATAAGGAAATTGTGAGTTACGAAAATATTTCAAAATGTTTCAATTAACCTCTAACCCTCTTTCATATGAAGACGTGATTATTTTGAATGACCATCCATAAATTATTCATTAATTAATGAAAAAAAAGAACGATCTTTATTATCTTCTTCTCTCAGCTTTTATACAGCAATGAAAACATATAGCCAAAAAAATATTCGATAAAATTTGACCTAATAATCTTATCTTTTTTTATATAAATAAAAAAATCCCTTCCACAAAGGTTTATGAGTAAATTGTAAAAAATCCTATATGGGATATGTTTGTCTACTATTAAAAAATAACTTTGCAATGATACTCAAGAAAGAAAGTTACATAGAACAAATAGATGCGGGCGTGGATATCGTTTGTTCCCCTGAAAGCGAAAATGCATATTCCAATCTGATGTTGAAGTGTTCGAAAAATATTTTTACCGCTTTAAAATATTAAAAATCAGCCTTCACAAATACAACAATAAACATACATACGATGTTTTATTTCCCTCATTTATCTCTAAGTTCTGAGCGTTGTATAAGGCATGCAGTATAATACAACTGTACGGCGCTACTGGCCTACAGTACGGCGTGACTTTCAAGCATTGCGGGTTTAGCATTGACATTCAGTTTTTAGTCCTCTGAACAAAATGATTGTTCAAGAACTTTTTCAAAAAGCAAATGAAGAATTTTACATTACTTAAAAGCGTATTCCCATATAAAAATTGAGAAATTGTGAGTAAAGAAAATATTTCAAAATGCTTCAATGAATCTCTTACCCTCACTCATATACAGTACAGTGTTTAGTCCTCTGAGCAAAATTATCGTCCAAGAACTTTTTTAAATAGGCTATATGTATTTTACATTACTTGAAAGCGTTTTTCTCGTTAAAAGTACGAATTTACAAAAATTGAAATTGAAACAACACGAAAAAACTAAATGAAGGGAGGTGAATAAATTGATGGTTTTTGATCATTTTCGTGTACTTATCCATGACAAATTATTTTGATATTTACAGCAGTAGTACAAGAATGCAAACAGAATGAGATAACGGATATTTATTCGTTAAAAAATGTCGACAGTTCGGATATGATACATTAACTTAATACTTCACATTAGACGTTATGACACATTTCAGGAAATTGTGGGTTACGAAAAAATCTAAAAATTTTAAATGAATCTCTAACCCTCATTCGTATAAAGGTGTGAATAGTTTTAATTGCTAAACAATCCATAAATTATTCATTAATTAAAGAAAATGCAAACGATCTTTATTGTATTTTTCTCTCAGCTGCCATGCGATAATGAAAAAATCTTGTCCAAAAATTATGACTCTACAGGCCTACAGTTTGGCAAGACTTTCAAGCATTGCGGATTTAGCATTCACTTTCATTGGTTAGCCCTCTGAGGAAAATTGTCGTTCAAGAATTTTTTAAAAGCGCGATATGAATTTTTCATTAAGTGGAAACGTTTTTTAAATAAAAAAATACGAACTTACAAAAATTCAAGTTGAAACGACATGGAAAAACTAAATAGAGCGAGATGAATAAATTTGTCGTTTTTAATCATTTTGGTATCCTTGCCGATTTGTTTTGTTCGGCGGTTTAGATATTTACAAAAGTAGTTCAAAAATAAGAAAACAGTGAGGCACTGGAGATTTATTCGCCAAATGTGGTTGATAGTTCGGATGAAATAAATTAATCATAGGTATTTTACATTAGAAAAATTTGGTGTTTCGAAAATATTTCCAAATTATTAAATGACCTCAAGCTTTCATAGGAGTAAAAGTGTAATATTGGATAAAATGTGACCTAAAAATATCATGTTTTAATGTATAAATAACAAAGTCGCTAACAGGACAGTTCATAAATAAATTTTACCAAGTCCAATATAGATGTTGGTCGAGAAAACAACGTTTTTGCATTATTGAAAAATAACTTGTACTGACACTCAAGAAAGAAAGTTTCATACAGCATAAATCTTTTCCTTGAACTTTGCCGAAAGTACAACTTTTTTTAAACTTTTTAATTTCATTATTTGTAAAACTACTTTATAGGTAAAAATAAACAATGCACTGAAAACCTTACAATTAAAAAGAGGATTAATTCTCAAAATGACTTACGTTTTGTAAGTCACCCGATTTTCATGGTGATAAAAAATAAGCTTACAGAAATGTTAAATTTATAGATTGTAATTTATAATTTATAATTTAAAACTGTAAAATGGTGCTACTGAATAGAAATTTGCTGGATTTCTTGTGTCGAAAGATTTAATGTTGGTTATAAAGTGTACATTTTCTTCCTGGCCAAACAAATGTAAGTCTGAATATGTGCTATCAAACGGTGTTAAAAGTATTTTTTACCAATCTTTAAGTTGGAAAAACATTACTTACAACAACATTAAAATCAGGTTGAAACGAGCCGATCGGACTTAATTACTTTAAAACTAAATCTCTCTATGTCGTTACAGACTACTTCCTCTCATACTTAAGTACGAAACTGAAACGGAGCCTGCTTTGACATCTACAAATTTCATTTGCTCTTAATTACCACAGTTGAACTTCGTTCCTCGGTTTCCAACATCAAAGAAAGTAAGGACGTAAGACTTGTCTTAACGAAACTCTAATTGAATTGAGCGTAATTAGGAATGAAGGATAAACGAAGAGTGTGGGAAAGCAAACAAATTGAATAGGACGGGGGATAAATAAGTTTTGGTCAACGGTCGGAAAGGAATTTCAAATTTGAGCATAACGCTTCACTTGCAGTGCTGAAGGTTTGATTCAGTGAAAACTTCCTTGTTAAAACATAGAAAAACTGGAATTCATCGAGCTACTCATTCTGACGAAGTATCCGAGAACAAAAGCAAATATTTAACGCAGATAAAAAAAAAAGGTTAAAACATTCCATAGTAGGTAAAAAATAATTTCTATGTGTACGAATTTTCTACATTTTTTTTACTAAAGCTGCAAAATGAAACTTAATTGTATATTTATTATAAAAAAATATTCTCAAATATTTTACATGTACAAAACTAAGGTACAATCGGCCAATCACTACTAAACACATTTAAACAAAAATTTAATACTAATTTTCTTCCTTTTTTTGTTTTTTACTAACAAAAATAAAATATTCCATAGTCGGTAAAAAATAGTTTCTATGTAGAAATAAGTTATAATCGGCCAATCACTGCTAAATACATTTAAACAAAAATTTAATAATAATTTTCTTTCCTTTTTTTTATTTGTACTAAAAAATGATAAAATATACCACAGTAGATAAAAATAATTTCTATGTATTCGAATTTTCTACTTTTTTTTACCAAAGCTGCGGTATAAAACATAAATTTAAACTTATTATAAAAAATATTCTCAAATTATTTACATGAATAATTAATAGAAATAAGGGATAATCGGCCGATCACTACTAAATGCATTTAAACAAAAATTTAATAATAATTTTCTTTCTTTATTATGTATACGAATTTTCTACTTTTTTTTACCAATGCTGCAGTATGAAACACAAATTTACATTTATTATAAAAAATATTCTCAAATATTTTACATGTTTAAAACTAAGGTACAATCGTCCAATCACTACTAAATACTTTTAAACAAAAATTTAATAATAATTTTTTTTACTAAAAAATATAAAATATTCCACAGTAGGTAAAATTAATTTCTATTTATACGAATTTTCTATAGTTTTTCGTTTTTTTTTTTTTACCAAAGCTGCAATATGAAACATAATTTACATGTATTA
>CM077111.1:12636516-12646645 GCA_039619505.1 Cimex hemipterus | reverse complement strand
TATATATATATATATATATATATATATATATATGCAGCAGGGCGGGCGACCAGGACCCTGACAGTTAAAAGCCTGGGTAGGCCCGAACCCCATTACTGTTAACCTATAAATGTGGACAAGGGTATTTTACACAACCTGCGTGCAAATTCCGTTTCACCTTCCACGTTTTGAAAATGAGGTCTAGGTGCTCCTGGATATTGAAGGTATCTTGGGATCGTAGTAAAGAGATGAAACTGCCGTATCGTCCCTGCTGTAACGTTGATGTTGGGATGTATCACGTCGGCAGTGTAAACGTCATATAGGATGGGGCCAAGAAAGACCCCCCCCTGGATGGGACCTGGATCGGTCTTGTCTCAGAAAACCCGTTGCCGCACCTTACTCTGAAACAAAAATCTGTCAGATAGAACTTCAGGATTTTAATCAAGAAAAAACCCTGGAATTTTTCACTAAACTAACACCAATATCCATGAATTTTATTTGGTATTAAACTATTTTTTAAAACACTTTTATCTTTACAACAACAAGAATAACTAGATCATAAAACACCTCTCTTTTATTTTTTTCCGAGGCTAATAATTTTAAAATAATGTCGATGATCGTAGGCAATTTATCACGTACAATCCAATGTTTTAATCGAATTATTGATCCAACCCCATGGTATTACTTTTTTTGTTGTAAAAAATGAGAAATTAGAAATTAGAATTGCGAGACCTCCTAGGAGGTCTCTGACCTCTCCCTGGTAGGTCACGGGGAGTCACCCACCTTGGTGCATAAGTGACTCCTTGGTTGGGCTCTGGTCGGGCGCCATCGACTTCTTTGGTCATTTCGGCGCCCTTACGTTCCCTAAGACTAGTCATTCACACACTCACTCATACAATAAATACATACATGCCATTATTTACAGATCCAATCAAACATGCTTATCCTTTATCTAGAGTCCGGGTCGGAGGGTACTCGATATTCCGCCCCGACCCGGTTTAAGGGAGCAGCGGTGGAGCTTTGAAATAATATACTGCACCTCCGCCGACATACTTCTATTCTACCAGAAACCAACTACAAATCGTAACCTATAATCTAAATACCTCGCTATATACAACCCATAATCCCGATATCTCTAAGAAACTTAAAAAGTTTGTCCTTGAGTTCGCTGCCATGCTCGAGCACTCTCGTACAACCAGGCGGCATACCACTACGGTCCCTATAGAGCGCCAAGCTGCGGCAACCCTCCAACACTTGCGGCACGGTGGGCCTCTCTACTTGGCATGCCGGGCTTTTGTAAAAAAGAAAGTTGTTCTCTTTTTCCTTTATAAAGTGATGAAAATAGACTATTACCAATATCATACGGATTTTTACTTGTCATTTGTATACTTTCAACCTAACAGGCAAAACAGTTTAAACATTTCATGATATTTATTTTTTTTATTCCTGCCTTATTCTGGTAAAGTGAAATAAACAAAATAAACTAAACAATGGTCGGATTTTTACTATAGAAAATATTTTGTTAGCTTGCTAGTAAACGAATTTTGATTTTTTATACTTTTACTAATAACTTAAAAAAAAACAAATGTAAATTTTTATCTTTTAGGGTATACTTACTTTTCATTTCGTTGTTTCGAGCCTGTTTAAATTTATATATGTTTAATTACGAAGATAGTTGATTCGACCAATTTGCGTAATGCGGTGACATTAAAATTCAGAATACTCTAAAGTTCAAGACAACTTGGTAATATTATCTTAATTGATAGACTTCATTGAAACCAATGTAAGTTAGTTCGGTCCTAACCGAACGGAAAGAAGTCAAGAACTTGGTTGACCAGATGATATGGGACTTGCATAACCCATGAAGCGGGCAAGACCTCGTCTTAATTTACTATGTTAATAGAGAAGTTAGGTTTGTGGCAAGGCATCATGGACCGTTTAGGACGCAGAGTACTTAATTATACACGTTCCTAAGCTCTTCCCTTTAACGGAACCGCACTATATTATACCCGGCCACTTGTTGGCTTCGGAGTCTTTCCTCCCACGCGTTCCCAGTATTAAAAACAAAGTATAAAAACCCGATCAACGCGTACTGTCACAAAAAGGAAATTTTCCGGCGAGTTTTGTTAATCCGTGAACTAGTCGATATAAACTTGTCTAACGAGGTTGAACTGTAGTTCTTGATAGATTGGGATTGCTGGGTCAACTGCAAATCAGTCAGGCCTATTAAGATAGAAGCGAGCTCAAAGGGCTGCTCTCACGTGTTGTTCCCGTGACCCCACCAACCACACCGTAAAGCCCTTTGACTTTACTCAATGCAACCTAATGAGCTTGCAAGTGTACAGGTTAACAGAATTATCAATTATACGGATTTTCTTAAATTTTCTGAATTTTCTCTCACTGAAATCAAAAGTGCTAGTCGTAAAAGTGGTGTTTTTAAAATAAGCTATACTATTATTTATTTATTAGTTTTTTAAGAAGAAGCATATAAAAATTTGTGATAATGCATTTTTGATGTTTTCATTCTTTTATCTGTGATTTTATTATCTTGGTATTTGTAGAGGATCGAGTAAAGATAGGCCAATTATGATGGGTAATGACTAAATTATGATTGACAAAAAAGATTTGCCATGTTTACAGTCAATATTGCTCATTGTTGAACAACTTTTTTAACAATTACTATACTGCAATTTCAACAGGAATAGGGATAAGAGAGGCGGCCACATGGCCTACTGCACCTCGATCTAAATAAATCTATTGTGCTCCTCTATTAATTATAACTCACTGTCCGGGCTTCGAGCTGTTAACCAGCCTCCACAGCTTTGCTAGCGGTTCCATGGTGTAGGATCTTGCTTGTGGTTTTTCTTGTCCAAGTTGCAAGAACTTGCACGTACATTGACCTTCGCAGAAACAATAAATGTGTTCTGAAGTCTCCTCCTCCTCATGCTGGCAGAATCTCCACAGTGTTTCTTCTGTCCATGCTCCGATCCATGTGCCTTCTTAAGTGGCAGTGCAGCGTGAGGAGCCCAATCAGAATCCTGGTTCGGTTACGTTTCCAGTGGTTCTTTGTCAGTTTTGCGGTTGGTCCTTCTATGAATCTCTTCGCATGCCTCATACCTGTGGTATTGTTCCACCAGGTTTTGAACTCATTAAGGATACCTTTTAAAACGTATCCTTTTTTGTGGCCAGGCTGCTAGGTAGTAGAGTTCTGGGCCCATAAAGTCCATGTGGATGTAATATATTGTGCTCCCTTGTTAAATATATCTGACTGGACAGCTTAAGGCTATTAACAGCTTTGCCGGCGATTTCTTGGTGTAGGCTTTTCTTATAGTTTTTCATGTCCCAGTTGCAAGAACCACCTACATAGACCTTCGCAGAAACATAGAAGTGTTCTGCGGTCTCCTCCTCTTCCTGGCAGTACCTGCACAGTATTTCTTCTATCTACTTCACTCCAGTGAATATGTCTTCTTATATGGCAGTGCGCTGTCATGAGTCCGACCAGAATCCTGGTTCAGCACAGTTGCCTACCAGTATTAATTCCTTCGTAAGTTTTGCAGTTAGCCATTCTATGAATATCTTTGCATGCCTCATACCTGTGGTATTGTTGCACCAGGTTTTGAACTCATTAAGGATTCATTTTAAAACGTATCCTCTTTTGTGGCTAAGCTGCTAGGCCGCAGTAGAATTCTGGGCCCATAGAGTCCATGTTGGCTGCCTTATTGGTCAACATGTCAACCTTTTCGTTGACTCTATGCCCCGAATGTGCAGCCGGCCCATGCCAGAGTCAGGTCATTAGTGTCGCTGACTTCCAGGGCGTCTATGCATTTGCAAACCATCTTTGCCTTCGCTTCGCATTAGGCTAAGGCCTTGAGCTGCTTGCCAGAGAAGATCTTCAGGGAATGTATTCCTGGCCTTCTTATTTCTCTGGCACATTGTTCATTCGCTATGATTTCAGACTGGAAATTTGTAGCATACTTGCCTAGGTTTACCGGGAGTTCGGTCTTGGGGGGTTCATCTAAAAGACCCCAACTCCCGTACCCTCGTCGGTTTGGAGCCGTCAGATACCATTCATTTCCATCATGATAATGTATACGAACAGTTTTAATTTTGTCAATGCTTCTTCAGGCATTTTATTAATAAAACCTAAGCAACTGTATTTGAAATAAATGTAAACAAAAAAAAATCGTGGTTTCAAATAAAAAATTCATACAAGGGAAAACTGCTTTCCTCCCTCCCTCGGGGGTGAGGAACCGTCGCTACAGTTACAGTTAAACACAGTAAAAAGAGATTGTTCGATAATTCAAGATGGTTTCTTCCTGATTTTCGCTAGTTAGAAATATCAAACTTTTAACGATTGTGCTCATTGTGCAGAGTGTAAATTCGTGAAACGTCTGCTCATCGAAGCGTCACTTCAGATAAATTCAAACTCAATTAAAACAGTTCTCCCAGTTCTGAAAATGTTTATATTTTATACAAAAAGGAATCCTTTTCTAAAATTGGTTTATTCTTTATTATCCAACATGAAAATGATTAAGAAACACTAAATAATCAGTTTAAATTACAAAAATAATCAGCTCTCTCCTTAAATAACACGTGACGGTTGAAATTCATCATTGAAGTTCAACTCCGCCCATCGATTAATTATCACTTGATTATTTTGAAGGTCTATTCTGCTGAATTAATAGCCTCCTGGTTCTGACGTATTGTGAGATATTCCGTAATTGATTTATTTTCTTGCATTATTATTTGCGGCAAATGTATTTCTCCTAGTATTTTTTTAAAATTTGAAACTTGCATCGCTCGAAAAATCAAGATTTCAAGCAAGTGGATAAGTTTTATCAATGAGGCGAGGCAATTCCGACTTAATACTTCATTCAATTCAATGTCATATAAAAACAATGACCATACTAAATAATACATTGTAAGGAAAAGATTTTAAAGCGAGTTAAGCTTTACAATTTAAACTCAAGAGAAAACAGAAAATTACTATTATATTTCTCTAGAACTACATGAAATTTTTCCATTGGATCGTCTTTTTCTATTAGTTGATAGGCCATAGCCATGATAATTAAACAGATTTTAATTTGTTTTCATTTGCTTAGCTTTACACACTGTTTCCACCTCCAATTTTTATTTCTCTATAAATCCAAACCTGAGGAAAAAGTCGGGGTTTAGAATGGCAAACATTGATAGGCAGGATTCTGGGAAAAATTAACAGGGTTATAAGTAACCCTGGGTTATGTGGAGATCTGAGAACCTTCTCAGAATCCATGCACATGATGATCATCTTTGTGAAATATGAAGAATATCAGATGCACCGAATATGTATATAGAAAAAACACTGATAGTTTAGAAATTTACAAAGTTCAAGTTGGGCTCTAAGAGTTTAGAGGTTTATGAGGTAACTGTGAAATTTTCAACTCCATCTCGATACATGTTTTTATTCACAACTCCGGTTGTATTTTTGAAAAAGCAAATTATATAAAAGTGTGGTGATTAGTGACCGTTAATCCATAATTATTTAGAAATCGTGAGATGCGGTCCGGTGTGAGGTAAGTTCTAGAAAAACATTTTCTTTATTGTGCCAACGTTTCGGTGTTTATTGAGATCATCTTCAGGGCTCAACGTGTTTGTCTTATTGCGTGTCGTGTAGAGAGTAAAAAAGGTGAGTGCAATAATGACACAAATACGCAGAAGACAGACTCTTCGAGCTCTGAAGATGATCTCAATAAAGGCCGAAACGTTGGCAAGATAAAGAAAATGTTTTTCTGAAACCTACATCACACCAGACCGCATCTCACGATTTTTGAATAATACATAAAAGATAAGCCTTTTCTTTCATGGGGTCTGTCGCGCTTGGTTGCGGCTGGGCTGAGCCTCCTGGAGTGCCTGTACGCACCCGTTCTAAAACTCTCACCGCCCAATCTGTAGGACAAGGGAAAAATATTTAAAAAATTGAAAAAACTTTCTGTTTTATATCTTTCAAAAATGTTAGGACCTTCTTATAGACGTTAACATTTCTGGAAAAGTAAAATGCTCAATTGATCGTTTTGAGTCGTCTTACAATTGCACTAAACTTATTTATATATTTTACATAACGGTTGTTCAACTGTCTTGGGACATGGCTTTCAAAATTTTTATGGAAAGCTCTTATTGGGATGACCCTTTTTTATGCTGATATTAAGGTTGACAAGTTTTGATACTTACAAAGAAGCAAGGAATGTGAGATCACTGACGAAATTTCTTTCGGTGATACAAGATAAAAAAAGTATATTACACGTCCTTGCGTTCTTGAAAATTAGCTGAAAAGCCGAGAATTTAAAAAACCAATTACGTTAATACACTACTGGTCCGTTTGACCAATTAATTTCTTTAAAAAACCCACGGCTATTTGAATATTATAAGAAAATTATTATAAAAAAAAATATTAGGCATTTTTATATTGGGTCGACTCATTCTCGCGGTTTTGGTCTAACAGTCTGCATTTCGCACATAATCACTGATCCCTCTGTCTGTATTTTATGACAGGCCTAAGCAGGTTCATCGGTGCAGTGCTCAAGAATAGACGTCACAATTTTTTGAGAGGATTGTCCGTCACCGATCTTAACCTGCTTATCCTCACTTTTTGGACTGACAAGTGGTAAGAGGAACATGAACTAAAAACGCCAAACATAGCTCAAAACAGTGGTTACACCATTAATTTATGAACTAGTCCATGAAAAATATATACAAAAGAATGACACCTCTAACATCGACAACAAGGAAATACACATAGGGGAAAAAATGAACTTAGGGATTTTAGCTTTTAAATCTCTCTCCCCCGCAGTCGATTAGAAAAACGGGGGAAACTTCGGAATTGACAGGTGAAGTTAGTTAAATTTTATTTTTGAATATTTATTGTTTTCTTATTTCAGTAATTTGGTGGTATAGCTCCAGTTTGGCTCCAAAAAAGCTCGCCGGTGAAGTATTGGGCAAAGAGGGGAAAGGTTTTTTTTTTTTTTTTAAGAAACTGCCTATTTTGTCAATATATTCGTAGCTTCACTACTTTTCTTGATCCGCTTGAATAATGAATATATTTAAATTAATTAATGTTTTTAGTTGAGATAAAAAAAGCCAGGGTCATGAGCGGTGTTCGAACTTCAACCCCACCTTTTGAATTTGCCCTCCTTTTTTTTTTTTGCCATTTTACAAATGTGTAATCCATTTGATTCTTGAAATGGCCACGGAGAACTTTAGTGTAACTTTATTTTAACTTATGAAATTCACTAGTTTTCGTCGTCCGCTTGACTGATCGTTTGTCGCCGAGAATCAAATTACAGGCATTTGAAAAATGACAAAAAAGAGAGGAAATTTCAAAAGGTTGGGTGGAGATTGGAAGTTAGTGCCCGAGGGGATGGTAATCACGATAGCTCAAGTGATCGACTAGCGGCGTATCAAGCCGAAGGTCGTTGGTTCGAATCCCGCTCGCGTCACTGAATTTTTTATTTCAACCAAAAACCTTAATTAATTGAAATATACTCATAAAGTTCATCGCAGCAATTGTTCTACTCTATATATAACAAAATTATTAACTGATTTCCTTTATTTTTCATTTTTACTAACATTATTCTTGCTATTTATAAATCTATTTAAAAAACTACTATTTTCGCTTTACAGAAATTGAACAAATAAACACTTAAATTATGAATCATCAATTGCAAGGATCCTACCTCTCCTTCCACTCGAAGGATAATAACTAAGTTTAATCCTAATATTCATCCTATATAAATCATATAGGAATCATATATTTTGAAATCGGAGATAAGGTATTTTTGAGGGAACAGATTTTGGTTCATTCTTTTTCTCCATATACACTACACAATAGGCCATACTTTTTAACAATTCCAATTCAGATCCTTCATTGACCAGCCATGCAGGATGATTTTTCCTGTTCTTTCATGATAAACACTTGAAAATGAAAACTCAATTTTTATATATTTTTATAGGAATTAACTAACAACGAGGATGCTTCGAAGAAACGCCGGCTAATAACACACATCCACAGGGATTTTCGCCGAGGCGTTGTAAATTACAATTAATTCAATATGATTTTCCGAGAAGATCCGTAGTGTTCCGGACCCGTGGGAATTGATTCGGAAGGCAGCGGTGCACAAATGAACCTGGCACCGTGTACTAGTGATTAATGGAACACCGCTAATTGCACGGCTTTAACGAGGGCATCAGTGTCATTACCCTATCTGCGAACCGACGCGTCGTCGTTGTATATGATGCATAAATATATCATCAATAGAGCAGGTCTTCTTGAAAAATTCCTTCAGAAAAAATATACATACTGAAGATTACCCTTTTTGTTTAATATTTCCTAATTGGTTTTTAAGTTCTAAAATTGAAGTCAATTTCACGTTATAAGACCTGATATGTTGTTATACTGTACCTTAAATACAGTATAGTTTATCTGAGTACTATCAAATCCGGCAATTATATCAAAGTCGTGTAACTTCAAGGTAGGGGGCCGCGGTAGCCGAGTGGTTAAGGCGTCAGACTATCGGCTAGTAGACCCCGCGGTCGTGGGTTCGATCCCGCCATCGCCACTGGAATTTTTCTGACGCCTAAGGGGACAGGTGGCTGCAGTTAAAACCAATTGACACGGCACTCATCAATGGAAGAGGCGACCCGGAATCTGGTCCCAACCCCCTTCAAAAATGAGTTTCTTCGATGGAAGAACACTGGTACAACGGGGGCTCAAGTTCACTTTGTGTTTTGAGCCCTCCCCCAGAAATGGAGCCAGGGTATAGTACAATAAGCTGAACAGCTGCAGTGCTCAGGAGGAACTCCTCCAGTCCTTGGTGACCATTGTATCTATCCATCCAACTTCAAGGTACTTAGTTAAAGTTCAACTTATGAAGTGGACTACTATGGTTTATCAGGTCGAAGGCAATAGGGTACGAAAGGGCGGAAAACCTTAACTGAAAGCATAGATTAGCGGGATTTAGAATAATATATATTTTGCTAATTTTTACACAAATATTCTTTGTATTATGAAGTACATCGGTCGTAAAATAAGTCCTTTATTTTTTAACGATAAATTCAACAAATCTTCCGTTTAATTTTTCAATTCCGTCCTCCGAGAACTTTTCAGGTCTTTTGAGCTATCGACAGTATTTGATTTCTGTAGTGTTTAACTAACCTTTTTTTTTCCAAATAATAGAGAAAGCCCGAAAAAGTAAAAATTTGAAGGTGCAAGGTCAGGAGAGTGATGAAGAGGTGGTAGCACGTCCATGCCAAAATCATACTATCACACATTTTCCTTGCAGTCTGAGCAGTTTCCCCCTTTGTAATTCAAACAAAGATGGTATGACGAAAATTTACTCTTTTCTTCATTTTACATCAGCAAAATGCCTTGTGAAAATACAAGATTTCCTAAAAAATTCTTAACATTTGCCTTTTCAAAGTGTGTGATCAATAATAATTAAATAAACATCTCTTCAAAACGCAAGAGGGATCAAATTATGGAAAAACTCCAGGGAATTATTTTAAAAGCAAATATTGTTATTGGTTAATTAGGACGTAAATCGGTCTGATGGTTTAAAATTTAACGTCACTTGAAGATGAATTAGTGCGGAGGAAACTTTATGTGTTCTTTATAAAATTTGATCAATTTAAGAATACTCAATCATAAATTCTAATAGTCGAGATGAGAATATTTTTAAAAAGTTTATGATATTATTTGTGGTGTATAGGGACCTTTACTTAATGATTATTTGGAGGTCGTAAGATGCGGTCAGGTGTGTCGTAGATTTTAGAAAAATATTTTCTTTATCGTGCCTACGTTTCGATCTAGGGCCTAGGATTTATAAACTTTGATTAAATTTTACAACTAATGTAGGATGTAAAAAAATATGAATTTATACAATGCTAGAAACTTTTAGATTAAAAAAATATATTTATACAATGCTAGGAAATTTCATATAAAAAATATATTTATACAGTGCTAGAAAATTTTAGATAAAAAATCTAATTTATAAAATGCTAGAACATTTCAGATTTAAAAAATGTATTTATACAATGGTAGAAAATTGCACATTACAAAATTGAATTTATATAATTCTAGAAACTTTTAGATTAAAAAAATATATTTATACAATGCTAG
>CM077111.1:12589589-12607003 GCA_039619505.1 Cimex hemipterus | reverse complement strand
TAACCACTTGAGCTTTGTTCGCTTTTCTCATACACCTTTTTCAAATTTTCCCTCTTTTCCCGCCAATATTTGAATATCAAGCGGTTTCACAGATATTACTCTAATAAATTATTTTACGCAAAATGAGGTTGCGATTAAAAATTATTATCAGGAGAAATATTCCGGGTGGTTAGCCACTGAGCTATCGTCGCTTCAGTCATACACCTTTTTCAAATGTTCCCTCTTTTCCCGCCAATATTTGAATATCACGTCCTTACACAAATATTACTCTAATTAATTATTTTACGGAAAGTAAGGTTGAGCTGAAAAATTAATATCACGAACGCGACTCGAACCAACGACCTCTGGTTTTATATCCTTGTTTTCGTGGATTCGACTACCGCTTGTGACACTTAGTCTTCTCAAACTTCATAAAATAATTAATTATTAATTTAATTAAAAGATACTTACAACTTCGGTTAGTTAAGACGACAAATGTTATTGTAAGTTAATTAAGGGTTTTTGTCGCGATAAAAAAGTCAGTGTCATGAGCGAGGTTCGAACCCACGACCTTCGGCTAAATACGCCGATGCTTTACCCATTTGGGCATCGAGACTTCGATCCACGCGGACACTTATTTCCCATCTCAACCCCACCTTTTGAATTTTCCCTCCTTTTTGCCATTTTCCATGCTAGTATTTGGTCAAGTGGGCCAATAAATCTAATAAAATGTTATTGTACGAGCACGGGGTCAACAAAGAGCAAAGTGTAGACTCTTCAGCCATCTAAAACACTACACAATAATTCGTGAAATTTTCTTGTGAGGACTGCGGGCTGATAAACTTATTATATTGTATCGGTCTAAGTTGGTCTGCTTACCGTCGTGCTACCTGACTACTTAACACCTTTTTGTAAACTTAACGCCTCCTTAATATGGCTATTTTTACAAAAGAATCAGAAAGAAATGAAAAAATTGAATATTGAAAATGGAAAGATCGAAAAAGTTCAAAGCATAAAATTAAATTTCATCAAACAATTTCCACCAAGGAAGTTTCACTAAAAAATCTGGTACTTTGCCTTTTCACATTATTTTTATCATTTAAAGCCAAATTAATTAATGGCTAATAATAAAAAAAAATTAAAGAATCGAATGAAATATTTTGGACACGTTAATAGATTTAATATATGACAATTTTTTAAAGGAATTCACGTATATTCTTACGAAAACATTTATCAAGAATTCGTAATTATGTTTTATCGGTTAATAATTAAGCTACTTTAATTAATTAAAGGTTTAAATTTGAGACCTCTCGATCCTAGACGATTTAAGCTCCCTTATAAAGCAAGTAATTTGTTTTACTAATATTTTATTTTTCTTTAGCCCGGGTAAAAGAATAATTTCGAAATTTTTTAATTACCGGGCTAAATTAAGCCGCACTACGCCCTCAAAATTGTACAAAGTGTGGGAGCGAGGTAATCATTTTTCTTTTTCCTTTTTTTAATTTTATTTTGCCCCCAAGCACGATAGTCCATTACGTTAAATGAGTGGAGCACAATGGGCTTCAACATTATTGAGGCCGACTTGCGCCGAGGAAAAACTTAACCAAGACACCAGTGGTTTTGAGTGTCGTATTTTCTGCCAAAAGGATATTGCATTTGGAGGCGTTGAAACAATGCTGGAAATATTAGAAAACAGCCTGTGTATCTGTCAAGAAGGAGAAGAGTCTTTAGAACCTGCTAAAGGTTTCTGCTCTCTGGTAAAAGAAAGCCGAATCCAGTAAATATACGTAAGAAGCCACAAGCAAAGCTTATGTATAAAATATAAAATAAAAGACAAAAGACAATCTTAAAAGCGACATATAAAACGAATTGTTCATAAAATTTTATTAATACAAAATTGCACACTCATAGAAATGAAACAATCCTAATTGTACCTCCATTAAAGGTGTTTTAACGTAAACGATAGTCGTAATTAAAACTTGAACCGTTATCCTGAGGAAACTAAACAAACTTATTTGCATAAATTAACCCAACGCAGGACTTAAATTTCATTAACCCCACCGTACAATTACAAATATGGTTAACTACATTAAGTTCACTATTTTTCCTGGTCCGCTTGACCAATTAATATCATACAATTAATTAAGATTCAAGTTGAGATAAAAAGTCGGTGTCACGAGCGGGATTCGAACCCACGACCTTCGCTTGATACGCCACTACTCTACCACTTAAGCTATCGTGAAGTCACGTGGGTTCGAATCCCCCTCGTGACATTGATTTTTTTTTTTATGCAGTTTTTATTAATGGAGAGAGGACCGAATAAATATTGCGCCGAGATTCGAAGTACATCAACATTGATCATGTTTATCTACAGTTATATTTTCAGATTAGATGCCTTCAGAAACCAAAATAGCATCGCATACACTTCCTTGTTCCCTGAGGCAACGAGCGTCTCAAGAGAGTAAGGTCTGTCCGGATCGGTTAGGGCATCAATTCCGTTTAGCAGTTTACCTCTTGCGTTTTCAAACCTTGGACATTCCTTTACAACATGGTTTAAATCTTCCGGGTAGCCGCATGTTACACAATTGGGGAGGGAGGGCATGGTTGCTTCGTATTCTATAGATTACGGTAAAATAATGTCGAGGTGCCCTGACCCTTTGAAACCACGGTTCTTTCGGCACTAAAGAAAATCTGCTTCTATATAGTGAGCCTCCATCAGCGGAATTATGGAACCCTTGCCAATCTGAAATCCACCTATGGTTCAGCACACGCTGGCAGTCACTTTTGGTCATTGCGTAGTCGCACCGCTCACCGACTATGACCGCTTCCTTTGCAAATCGATCAACTTTCTCGTTTTCCTTTATTCCAGTGTGACCTTTGACCCAGCCTAGGGTAACATTTATGCCTTGATGAGTAAATTATTACTTATCACTAAACTGTTGGCTTCTATTTTAGAGATCACACCCTTTGAGTCTAAACGGCGACTTTTTTAACCAATATATTTTCTCGGACGTACTGTAATGCCTTTAACACTGCCATGGATTCGTCCGAAAATATGGAGCACATTTCACCTCCGCTTAAAACCTTAATTTATTTATTGTATAATATGGTTAACGTTAAAGCTAATTCTACCGTTTCAATTGGATAAATATGGTAAATTACTATTATTAGAAGGCTATATTGAAATTTTCAATGATATGCGGGTTTTTTTGTTTAATTTATAGACTCAACATGATAATTTTTAAAGTGTTCTCAATCTTTTAAATAATATAACCTGTCTTATGTAACAAAACTTTCCATCACTTGAGAAAATGAAATGACCACTTCATAGAAATATCTCCCGACAACTTCAAAATTGAAATGCATATAGAACTAAAATCGTTTCCTTTTGTTAATATTCGCGGACCTTTTAAGAAACTAAAAAAATGTGTTTACATAAATGTAGTGTTTTAGTCTTAAAAAACTGATAACTATTTTTATTCGGACCATGACATATTTTTTATAAAACGATAACATAACCTGACCTCGCCTTGGCGGCCCTGATTACTCTAATTATTAGGCTGTTTAGGATTAATTCTTAATACAGCAAAACACAATACAGAAAATATAGTATAAAATAAATGAATACAACAATATAATACACTAGGCCAGTTATGCGGTTGGTTGGTCAAATTGGTCAAAACAAAAACAATATAATAGACAATAAGACAACTTATTAGTACTGAAAAGTACTGCAACTGTAAATGCCAAGCGGAGAGACGTATACAACATCCGACGGATGACTTAAGGTCGATTCATACGTATCAGTGACGTGACAGTGACATGACAGTGTCATGACGGTCTTTATATCGTGCTCTTTAGGGATAGAAAGGTAATTGCTACAATTTAATAAAAATTAGTGGACATTGGGCCAAAATTTTACTTACTGCATAACGTAAGACTTCAAACTTCAAACTTCTTTTTACGTAATAATTACATTATTTCCCAAGTCGATTCTAGGAGTGAAAGTCGAACAGTACAAAATTTACGTTTGTAGGGAGGGATCGCAACAAGAGATGCATTTTGTGTACGAGAAATATCCATTGATTGTTACAATTATGATACTAGATCCCTCTTTATCGAAACCCAACAAAATCAATCGTAGTTCATAATTTAATACACCATGTTGAAATTCATAATGTAATTACTCCTAAAATATAAACGTACTTTACTCACCATCTGCTTTCATTTATGCTCCTGTTTTCCTCCAGAGAATATTATTGATATGTGAGTACATATATTAGCCTGTTCAATAACACAGGATTATTTCGAACTAACTCATTTTTTTTCGTCATTCATGTTATACGGCCGTGAAGATTGTAAAATATCATTAACAAAAAATCCAACGATCACGATTTAGTGATAGTGGCACCAGTACAATCACGCGCCCGGCGGGTGTGAACAAAGCCATGGAGGAGTTTCCAAGAAGAAATATTTTCAAACCCGCCGATGGAACAAAATGCCGGTCACGACACTGTCACGTCACTGATGTGCGTCAATCGTCCTTAACGAAGTTTGAAACTGCTCTGTACGCGCACCAGCCCCCACCCGACAAATTTTCACTACCTATTTATCGTATATTTTTGATCATTTTCCGAATACATTTAACGTCATCAAAATGAATATATATATAAATAAAATAATAATAAGCGGGCTTAAAATTGTGCCCTGTTACACCACAGCAAATAATGGAATTCATTGGGAGGAAAGGGACTCTGTCTACGAACCTAACAGGATCATCATATAAAACCCTAATCATCTGCATAAATTTTTGGCTAATTCCAAAATTATAAACTTTATATTGTAGTTGTATTTTGTATAGTTCAGTATAGTTCATTCTCGGCGGTACGTACGAATTAGGCACCAGGTTAGTAATTTACGGGCCCTTCTGCAGTTATTTTAAAACTTATGTTCTAGTAACCAAACTAATTATTTTAATCGATTTATTATTTTTTATTCAAAGTATTGTTGAATTGAAAATTCAGTGTCAGGAGAGTGACACGGGTACTGATTTAATGTCGTGGGTTCGAGCCGCGTGTGACCCTAATTTTTTAACTCAACCTACTTTGCAAAAAACACAAATCAATTGAAATTGTGTATAAAGATAAACAGTCAGTCCAAAATACTTGGCGGAATGAGCTTGGCTTATCCTGTTTTGCCTCGAGAGTGCGAAGTATTCGCGCTAATAAATACACTCAATCTCACGAAGTGTTTAAAAATAGTTTCCTACTGTTTAATGATTCTGGTTTTCAATGTTTTCAGTCACTTTCATCCATTATACAGTAACATATTGATATAGATGTAAACCAAATTATTAGTTGAAAAATTTGTTATTAACCTTATTACACCTTGTGTTTTTTATGTTGTTCAATTATAAATTTATCTGAGTAAACGGATCACTTTTTCCTTTTCCTTTTCGTCCAGTTTAACACTTGTAGGGAGCTGGTTATACAAAAGGGACGAACTGACGGTCAACGATAATTCACAGGCCATTAAATTCCGGTTGCCAGGGAAGGTTTTTGTCATGAAACCATTGTCCCGCTCGTAGCCGCCTAATGAAACTTGCGTTTGCTTGGTCCACTCTTGTATCTTAGTCTGTTGGTAATTTAACATAAAGTTCTACAGAGCAGTGTTGTGGTGGGACGCGTGTGCTCTCCCATTGAAAAGAGTAATTATTCTTCAGAAACAGGAGGCGGCCTTTTCCCCGCAAGAAAAAAACCTTTTTTTTTTTTCAAACCAGTACAAAACAATCAGGCCGAGTTGAAATAAAATCCCATGAATATCCTTATGCTGCTTGGTTTCTTTCATACATTTGTCAAAAATAACTTCAATCTCATTGAACTTAATAAAATTCATAATGTTTAAAAATTTAAAAAAATTATAGCATATGGTTTAAAAACACGACATAAACACAGCAAAAATGCCAATAAGCTGAAATAATTCTCTTGGGCTGTTTCACATGACATATCTGATTTTATAGTTTCCGAAATTCAGAGAGGATATAGCGGTTTTCTGTTGTTTACTTCCAATTTTTTACAGATTATAATTAAGCAGTTATTAATCCTTCATTTTTGTTTATAATGATGAGTTCCCCAATCCATTAAGCACTTTTTATCATACCTGAATCAACATGGAAACACAAGATTTTCGTGTAATATTCCTGTTCATAAACAAAAGAAATGATATATATTTTACAGTCCAAAAAGTGTAATTACATTTAAGTATTTAGACATCACGCTTAATTTGAATCTGTGAAAATTGGGTCCATTCGGTCGCAGGGCAACGACTGCAGGATCAAGGCTTAATTTTCGTTAACACGAATTTTATCATTTCGTACAGTAAAAAGGGAAAATCTCTTTATAAAAAATGTTTACGTCCAAAATGAATTATTTTATCCTATCCGGATTATTCCGGAATGAGATTTTGTGAGCGGGCTGTTATGTAATCAAATTCTATAATGCGATTTTGAAGGATGTCGAAAGTGATACAGCTTTATACAAAAAAAAAACTCTAAAATTGTTCTTGTATTTTTTTATGTAAAAAAAATGAAGTAGACCCATTTATTAAAATTGTCGTCTGTTTCAGAATGGGAGGTACGCCTGTGCCTCGCTCTGCCCTAAAGAGAACATATCTCCGTTGGGAATTTCATGCATGCATCCAAGGCTTGTGGAAATCCCAGGCCAGTGTTGTCGAGAGTGGATGTGTGACGGCCATTCTGGTAAGAATTTTAGATATCAACTGCCTTTTTAAAATATCGCCTCCCCCCTCCCCGCCCGTTACATCGTACGGGAATTATTTCGTACCGTTACATCGGAGGAATTTTCCCCGAGGATACACACGGCCAGTAATAAAAATCTTTTATATCATAACCGGAAGAATTTATGGGACGTAAAGAAAATGAAACAACGAAATTACACCGAAGCCCGAACCAATAAGGAGCGTTATAAATGCGGAAGATAAGACCGCTCTTGATCCTTTTGTAAAAGCTTCGATATAAGAGGATTGTATTTATTATATTTACCTTTGTTGCTTTCCAAAACCCAACAGTCAAGAAATACACTATCAATAACATACTAAATAAATAACATTGATAAAAAAATATTGAAAAAAAGTTTCAAAATATTCAGAAACAAAATCTTATAAATGATCTTGAGGGCATCGGTGGACGCAACAGTTTAGGCGTTCATCACTGTAAAGTAAAGGTCCCGGGTTCGAATCCTGCGGCCCTGCACTCAAATCCGATATAATTACAAATGGGCTTTAGGTTAAAAACACCGACACCCTAAGGGTTTATATGGCATTTGCTGTTGCGAACCCTGGTAAAAAAAGAACAAAAAACTACATATAATCTTTATGCAAGGAATTGGTTGAGATAAAAAGTCAGTGTCACGAGCGGGATTCGAACCCACGACCTTCGGCTAAATACCCCGCTGCTCTACAACTTGAACTATCGTGCCTTCGACCCATTCCTACACCAACTTCCCATCTCAACCTACCTTGCTCATTGTCCTTCCTTTTGGCCATTTTTCAAATGAAGTGTAATGTGATGGCCGAGAATCGAATCCAGATTACACGGCATTTGAAAAATGGACAAAAGGAAGGAAAATTCGCAAGGTAGGTTGGTGGAGTCCTCGTGGATCGAAGTCACGATTGTTCAAGTGGTAGATCAGCGGGGTATTTAGCCGAAGGTCGTGGGTTCGAATCCCGCTCGTGACACTGACATTTTTATCTCAACCAATACCTTACATAAAGATTAATTAACTGAAAGAAGTTAGTTGGTCAATCGGATCATGAAATAACATGGATTTCACATAATTCTGATCACCCGAAACGCCCATGAAATTCGAACAAAACGTTCAACGGATTTTCGTACTTGAAGGCTTTAAAACAAACCCTGCCCTAAAATTTATCCGAAAAAATTATTAAAAGGAGGAATTAACGATCGCGAGGGCGTTAAATAAGTACAATTTGATCGTTGAAGGAGTCCTGGGGACTGACGCAGGAATTCAAACTTCGTAAGTCATCCGCCTCTCCGTCAATACTTTTCAATACTAAATAACAGTACTTTTCTCCATTGATATTGCAGGTGAGGTTATACTGTACCTCCAGAAAATAAAATAAAAAGTTTGGTGACATTTTGGCTAGAACCCTTACGCTGAAGCATAAAGGACTGCAGGGGAAACAATACAAGGCGGATGTTTTAACTTTCAAAACTTGCCTTTTGTTGATACTGTCCCGATGGACGTGCATAGAAACGAACAGCTTAAGAAATAGCCGGAGTTTTCCATTCTCCAGAAGAACCGCCAGGACATCGATAGATCGTTGTGCACTACCGTCAAAGCGGTCGTTTTAGGCTTTCATCGTTATTCGAGTTGTAACAGATCTATCCCTGTGGGACTCGAAAAACCAAACTATAACGGATGAGAAAACAAAACCATCATGAACGACTAACACTGTTACAGTTGCTTGCTGTCGACTTGCTAATCGCAATCCGTTTCCCTATGTTCATAAATCATATGTTCCGTGATCTCCACTATAGAACTGAAACCCCTACAAGCCACTAGTTTAACCAATACTGAACGATACTGAAAACCCAAGATTATTGGGATTTCCTTTCAAAAACAAACAGTCTCAGATTGGACCGTTCTATAAATTTTAATGGATTTTAAATACCAATAACAGCCAATGGAGACTATTATGAGCTTAAAGTACAGATCTTTTATTTATGCGAAAAAAAGCAGTTAGGTCGGAATTTTTAAATTCACTATTGTTAATCCCATCGGTACAAGAGTATCTCTTGATAACGAAACAATCTGAACTCGCTTTTATTGACTCAGGAGTACCCCAGGGGCTACTCGATTTCAGATCGTCTTCAACAATGATGTTGTCCCGACAGACGTTCAATAATCGATATGAACATTTATTGATTCATTTCAACTCTAGATCACTTCACCTCACAGTTTTAAATATTTATTACAAAGTTTATAACTACAGATTTTTTTGTCATAAAGACCGATTTTCCCAACATCTTCTTTATTTGAAAATGATTATCAATCATCATTTAAAAAAATAAATAAATAAAGTAAACTTAATATAACGTGGTTGTTGAGGGATGTCGGTGGCTGCAATGGAGGCGTTGACACGGTACTCAACACTGTAAGGTAAAGGTCCCGGGTTCGAATCCAGCGGCTTAAACCGTTGCGGCCACCCGCTTCCCCAAAGTATTCAAACCGTATCCTACCAATGATCAGGTAATTGAATCATTTTCTCAATCTCATTAAAAAAAAATCTCCAGATTATTACTAAATCCCTTTTAGCAATTTTTCTTTAAAACCGATTATGTCTAAACAAAGTGAAAAAGAAGCGTTAATGGGGCGGAACTTCCCGAACCTTCGACTGAATAATTAAATCAATGCAAATTAAATATTAAAAGTGCTTTTGCTTTTAATCGTCTTCTAATTAATTAAATAATTACTGGGCTAAATAGTCTCTGAGTCTCTCCGCTACATAATGGGTGCAATCATTAAGGATTTTTTTTTAATTGACGGTTTCTATTTTCCTGTTATATTTTAAAAGATTAATAGTATATTCGAGGCCTCGTATGACCAAAAAGTTTGATCTGTTTCGATCCAGAACGTTCTTGTAAGGAGAAATTCCGACCTATTAACAGTACCTACCGTAGCGACTATATATCGATCAACATGTTACTGCGAGATTCACATAAGCAAATCATTAAATCATAGGGTATTCCTAGCCGTCCGTAATCATCATTCTTGCCAACCTTAACAAATACTACCGATTGCAAGACCCAAGGAGAGAGGTGATAAAGAAGCACGGAAATACTCGTAAAACGAAGTCTATCGCACCGAAACTGGCGAATAGTAGCTGAAAATCATGAAAAGACTTAATATGTACTTTACCTCTGTTTGATATGAATTAGACTCCAAGAACTTTCGTTCGACTTATACCCAAATTCAGACCATCTTGAAAAAAAATGTTTAAATTTTTCGCCGTATTGATCTTAATGGTCGAGTTAGATCAGAATGGTTTTGCGATCAGTTCGACCTATTCGGCGATTGTGTCATATTTGCGTTTCCAACTAAATGGCCCAGCAGTCATCAAAATTTACTAAACTTGTACGTGACCTCAATATCTTATTCACCAACTGGCCATTAATTATATTTCTGTCATTTTATTGTTGTGTACTTCTTTTATTTCCCAGTGTCTTTACTGTATCTATAATTATTCAGGAATCGTGAGATGCGCTGGTGTGATGTAGGTTTCAGACAAACATTTGCTTTATCGTGCCTACGTTTCGATCTTTAATGAGGTCCTCTTCAGGGCCTGGGATTTACAAACATTGTTTACATTTATCAAATACATGTAGGGTTTGGAAAAAGTGAATGTATACAATGCAAAATATATTTTTTTATATTCAATAAAGATCGAAACGTTGGCACGATAAAGAAAATGTTCTGAAACATGAACAACTGTGACATAGGCCCATAAAAAACCTTTTTTTCGTGCAAAGGTTTCGATCTTTATTGCGGTCATCATCAGGGATCAAAATGTTTGTCTTCTATGTAATTGTGCCATTTTTGCGTGTTGTGTTGAGAGTGCCAGTGGGATGAAATTATAAAGACATACTGATTAGTTTTTTTAGAAATGAAGATGACGTGCCAACGTTTCGATCTTTATTGAGATCATCTTCAGGGATCAAAGTGTCGGTCTCACTGGCGTTCTCACCACAACACGCAAGAACGGCACACTTACGCAGAAGACAAAAATTTTGAGCTCTGATGATGACCGCAATAAAGTTCGAAACGCTGGAATGAAAAAGAAAATTTTTTCTGAAACCTACATCACACCAGACCGCATCTCACGATATCTCAATAATTGTATCTATAATTCAGGAATCGTGATATGCAGTCTGGTGTGATGTAGGTTTCAGAAAAACATTTTCTTTATCGTGCCTACGTTTCGATCTTTATTGAGATCATCTTCAGAGGTCAAAGAGTTTGTCTTCTTTGTAATTGTGCCATGCTTTCGTGTCGTGTTGAGAGTCCCCAAACACACTTTGAACCCTGAAGATGATCTCAATAAAGATCGAAACGTATCACTAATCGCTATAAATTTCTTCACGAGAAGAACGAAGAACATTGGGCATTCTCAACACACGCAAGAATGGCACAATTACACAGAAGATAAACACTTTGACCTCTGAAGATGATTTCAATAAAGATCGAAACGTTAGCACGTTATCTCCATTTCTAAGAAACTAATCAGTATGTCTTTATAATTTCATCCTGACATCTGCTGGGTGATGTTGCTGTCAATAATTGATAGCTTTGAAGCATATTTCATCTGATACCTTATTAAATATTTTCCCTTTGATGAAAATCGATAAAATGGTACAGAACGTCAAAAGGCTGTTATTTTTAATTGGTACGTAGATAGTAATATTTCAGAAAAAAAGAAATGAATCGCCCATAGGTAATAATATAGTAAGTACCAAAAGTCAATTCGGTATTTTATTGACCTGAGTTTTATGAGCTTGGATATAAAACCTGCCCTATAATGTTCGACGGAAATTCGTTTGCACGGCATTTTATATGGTAAAATTGCAAATATGATGAGGTGTATCATTATTCATTTAATTGCCAAGAAATGGCAAAAAATTAATTTGTCTTAGAGATTCAATTGCATAGAAACCACTCAGGGCTGACATCTGAGATTTAGATGTGACAAAATAACGTCAGGCTTTGAACGGGCTGACTAGTTGGACATACACAGGGCATAAAATGTGTCTGAAGTTAAGAAGAAAGATTCAAATCAGGGGCAAAATGTCAAAGTTAAGCTGACCTTTGAAAAGGATTTAAATGTTCGATTTTCGTCTCGAGAGAAGAGCTTTGCTTAATCGTGGATATTCAGTTAAGTCCGACGGCTGGAAGTAGACAGAAAACGTTGATAATATCCGGGGGTTTTTCAACCAGGGCGTTGACAAACAGATTGTGACAATTCCGTTTTCCATGGGGCAGGTGGTGAGTTATTATTTCCAATCAAGCCAATAAGGGTTAACCCTTCGCATAGGAAAACAGCCGGTTTTAATCTATTCGACAAATTTATCCTCGAGGCAGATTTAATAAGTGTGACAAAGGATCAAACAGAACTAAGATTACAGTGAACGCGCAACAAAAATAATTCCACTCGAATTGTCACAACGGGAATCCGACGAACAGTTAGAATATATTCTGACGCAAATTTAATTTGTCCTCGGAAAATGGCATTGAGTTGGAAGGATGTGTTCGAGAGAGTTGTGAGCTTATAAGCCGAAATAGGTTATAGCACGGAGCTTGGAGGGAACACAAAACCCATTAGAGGAAGAGACAGTAAAATACCATTTCTACAATATTTAGAGAACGAGTGAACAAGTCGATTTATATTTTATTTAATTTATTATTAGATTAAATATTAGGGATAAGGATTTATGATATAATGCTCTCGTTTTTCTTTACTGTAATATATATATATACACGCCCACCCCATTTTTGTTTCTTTGCGGCTCTAGATAGTAAAAAAGTATGAATTGATACTCCCCTTCATTTTTCATGTAAGGTCGGTTCATTTTTTTCGAACTCGAAACGACATAAGTCGAATTCAAATTCTTAATTTTAAATGAACCCCCCCCCCTCTATTTTTCACATTTTCCTTTGAACTAGATTTTTTGGCGAGAAAAATTAAGCACAAGGGAGATATGATTTTAAAAATTAAAACTGAGAATTTGAATTCCATTTATGTCGAATCGAGGCCGGACAAAATAAATCTACCGAAATATATATATTTTACGAAATAAATCCAATTTATAAATAGAATGAAACAATATATATAATATAAAGGCATATAAAGCAAATCAAAACAAAAAAATACATGAGTAATAAATAATATTGTAAATAAAGTAGGAAAGCAAGTCAAAACGATTATTTGGAAATCGTAAGGTACGGTCCAGTGTGACGTAGGTTTTAGAAAAAAATTATCGCGCCAACGTTTCGACGTTTATTGAGGACATCATCAGGGCTCAAAATGTTGGTTTTCCGTGTAGATGCGTCATTCTTGTTGAATCGTGTTTGTGTGAAGAATGTAAATTCAATTGTTTTAATCAAATATTTACTAGCATTCTATAAATTATTTTTTTAACCTAACATTTTTTAACATTATATAAATTCAATTTGTTTTAAAACTAAATTTTTCTAGCATTGTATATATTCATTGTTTTAAATCTATCATTTTGTACCATCGTATAAATTCAATTTGTTTTTAATCTAAAATTTTCTAGCATTGTATACATTTATTTTTTTAATCAATAATTTTCTATGATTGTATAAATTCAATTTTCTTTATTTAAAATTTGCTAGCATTGTACATATTCATTTCTTTCAATCTATAATTTTTTAGCATTGTATAAATTTATTTTTTTAAATCTATAATTTTCTGGCATTGCATAAATTCTATTTTCCTTATTTAAAATTTTCTAGCATTGTATAAATTCATTTTTTTAATCTATCATTTTCTAGCATTGTATAAATTCAATTTTCGTATTTTAAAATTTTCTAGATCGTAAAATTCAATTTGTTTTAAATCTAAAATTTTATAGCATTGTATAAATTTATATTTTTTAAATCTATAATTTTCTAACATTGTATAAATTCAATTTTCATTATTTAAAAGTTTCTAGCAATGTATAAATTCAATTTGCTTTATTTAAAATTTTCTAGCATTGTATATATTCATTTTGTCAATGTATCATTTTCTAGCGTTGTATATATTTTTTTTAATCTATAATTTTCTAGCATCATGAAAATTCATATTTATTCCACATCCTTCATGTATTTGTAAAATTTAAACAACGTTTATAAATCCGAGGTCCTGAAGATGACCTCAATAAAGTTCGAAACGTTGGCACGATAAAGAAAATGTTTTTCTAAAACGTACGTCACACTGGACCGCATCTCACGATCTCCAAATAATCATTGGCTACTACTATACTAAATACCACATACATAAGTAAAAACATGTACAAATATACATAAAAAAGATCATATTTATTATTGTTTATTGACTGTAGAAACGAATAGTTAAATAATTATATATATATTATGTACACAAATTTAGAAAATAATTATTTAACAAAATTATATTGATTGGTACAATAAAAATAATAAACTATTAATTTTTTATATAGTTATCTTACATATCTACATATATGGGCAGCAAAGTAAATAACAAAAATATTGGTTACTGGTACAGAAGTAAATATTTAATAATTTAACAAAATTATTAAATAATAAGAAAAAATTCAGTCGAGGAAATGTATTGCCCATGTTTATAATTTGGATTTTCAGCCAGGATTGTCACTCCACGATGTGCTGACACTCCGGTCAATACCTCATGGGATTTCACCTCACTTCAATTATTCAATACAAATGTTTGCTATATATCCAATATATATTAGTGGGTATTTAACACACGTTAAATTTATATTAATTATTGTGGAAAATATGGTTGTGTTGAAAAATTACTGATATAGACGTGGGTTCGAGTACTGCTCGTCGGTGTAATCTGACGTACAAATTTTTCTATATATATGGAAAACATTTTAGCTGAAGTGCGAGAGTGAGGACCTACAATAATATGGTTTTGATGGTTTGTAGAAAGAACAATAAATAATGAACGTTTCAATAAAATTTTTCACTTCACTCCATGTTTTCTTAGTTAAAATTTAAGAAATCACAGCCCACCGTTGTCATCATCACAGGTCATAGAAATGTTCTTTCTACGAAATAATCCTAATATGAAATTGATTGAAATTGAATTGTCAGTATTTATTTTAATTCAAAAATTAAGTGCTTTATGTTTTATGTTCAGAGGAAATGTGAAAGGTTTTCCGCGAGGATTCTTCTTTACATTAAACATCATGTAAGACCAATGAAATTTTAAAAAATACATATACAGCTCCGGTGTCGGTCGCCGCAACGGTTTAGGCTCACAGTACGGTAAAGATCCCGGGTTCGAATCCAGTGTCCCTGAATTCGACCCAGACATACAATGGGCTTTTTGTGGTTGAGAACCCTCGTGATTATGTATAAAGATGGCTTATAATTCTTGAAGTTTTTTTTTTATCGTAAGTTCTCTCCCATTTTTCTCTCTCTCTTTCTCTCTCTCTCTCTCCTCTCTCTTTCTCTTTCTCTTTCTTTCTACCTCTTTCTCTCCTTCTACGGCAGCGGAAATAAGCGAAGACCCTTATAGCAGCACTTTCCTTGGATGGAAGAGAATAGGTATTCAGTATTTCATTATGCATTCGAGAGACAACATGTACAAATCAAATTCCAATCAGCCCTTTTCAGGCTAAACGTAAGCCGTTTAATCAGCCCTCCTAACTGTTAAGCCCGGCTAAAATTGAAGCAACTGTCTATTTATGGCAGACAGTGCCTTCTGTACATTCACAAACAGGAAGATTTTATGAATTGGCTCCAATCGTCGGCTGGGTTTTATCCGAATGGAAACAATATTGCAATTTCATCATAGGCTCAGATCTTTATGATAAAATCGTTAAAATTTATGAATATTTGAAGTTAATGAAAAGTTAAAAGGTAACCATGGTGGCCAAGTCGAATTGGTCCTAGCTACACGAATCTACAACACACGTTTCAACATTTATCTGGATGGTAATATAAACACTATCGGCAACTATAATTTCAGCAATTCAAACTGAGTATGGAGATTTCGTTGAAGTCTCAGATTGGCTATTAGACATGGGAAATAATATAAAAATGTTTTTCGATAATTTCATTGAAGAGTTTTATCCATTAGATTTATCTGAGAAATAAATTAGTAATAGAGCTATATCAATAGGTAGAAATGATGAAGTGAAAAAATTAATCATCTTTGCGAAACGACAACCAGGGGAAATGGTTAAATGCGTTTCCATAGTTCATCCTGAGTCACTGTCTCTAGTGACAAAGACAACAATGAAAACATAAGTTTACAGTACCCCATTGAATATTTATAATCAATGACACGGGGCTTTCTGCAGACTTAAAAGCGGAATGTATAATTATGCTCTTGAGAAATTTATGCATAGGGGACGGTTTGTGTAACGGGGCCTGTTTGATAATAAGAAAAATTGATAAGACGATACAACACTGCAAATATTAACTGAGAATAACTAGGGTGGTATCGTGCATATCCGTGGAATATATTTAGATACGCAAAAATAAAGAGATATCGAGATGCCCTTCGTTTTGTAAAGGTTACAATTCCAAGTCCCTCTAGCACTGTGACTTTAAATAAGTGACCAAGACAAAGCGTTGAAGAAGTACGTTCATCAATTCAAAAACAAAATATATACGCGTTGACAATTATGTGTAGATTTTTCGAAATATATGACAAAGATGAGCATTAAGACATAATTCAAATTAAAAGAAAACACCACGTTCAAAGAATTTTGTTTCGAAGAAAAATTGGGACAGTGTACAAGTTATTTTGTCTAGCGAGCCTGTCAAAAATTGAGAGACTCGGAAGTTTTTGAACTTATTTATTTGGAGTTGCTCTTTTTGATTGATTTGAAAAAAAATATTACAATATAAAACTATTGCTCGTCAACCCCCCCCCCCCGGGCTAACACAAAGGAGCAAGTTCATGCTTAGGGATGACAACGATATATCGATTCATCAAATTCCGACTGATCAAGTAACGTCTTTTTCTAAATTTTTTAGCATTGTATAAATTCGTTTCTTATACTCTACAATTTTCTAGTATTGTATAAATTCATTTTTTTAATCTAAAATTTTCTAAAATTGTATAAATTCATTTTTTAATTGAAATTTTTTAGCATTGTATAAATTCATTTTTTTAATCTAAAATTTTCTAGAATTGTATAAATTCATTTTTTAATCTAACATTTTGTAGCATTGTATAAATTTATTTTTCTTAAATAGAAATTTTTTAGCATTGTATAAATTCATTTCTTTTAATATTTCTTTTAATCTACAATTGTCTAGTATTGTATAAATTCATTTTTTTAATCTAAAATTTTCTAGAATTGTATAAATTCATTTTTTAATCTAAAATTTTGTAGCATTGTATACATTTATTTTTCTTAAATAGAAATTTTTTAGCATTCTCTAAATTCATTTCTTTTAATGTACAATTTTCTAGCATTGTATAAATTAGTTTTTTAATTAACATTTTTTTAGCATTGTATAAATTCATGTGTTTTTTTAATCTTAATTTTTTTAGCATTGTATAAATTCATTTTTTCCACATTCTATATGTATTTGTAAAATATCAAATCAAAATTTATTAATCCCAGGCCCTGAAGATGATCTCAATAAAGATCG
>CM077111.1:12558782-12575110 GCA_039619505.1 Cimex hemipterus | reverse complement strand
ATCCTCGGAGCTAAGTGGTATTTAACTGTCTTTCCAGCTAAAATTCATCTCATCAATATTTGTCCCATAGAAAATCTTAAAAGAGTTTACACAAAAAAAATCCTCATAACCTCGTGTAGCCAAGCAGCTACTAAGGCATCAGCATGTTGAAAATCACACCAAAGTAGCTTTGGATAACGAAAAGGCAATACAAAAAAATAAAAACCATATCTAGGACCTGAACCTGTTCTTAGGATATCAAAACCATCCTCATGAATCATCCAGCACAGAATGAGACAAAACTGGTTGTAAGCCGGGAAAAATCATCCACTTCGGGGTTTTGATGGATGGGGACCTTTGTCACATATTTTTGGGGTGATGGGCTGACGTTCCCGAATACTCACTGTCAACAAGAGAAGATGATCTTTAGCATCCGCACCTAGCCTGGTCGGCCTTATCGGACATTTTAATTATCAAGCTGAGAGCTGACGCACCTCCGCATACGACGGAACATCGGAACAGTGATACCGCCGCAGCAAGGACGCCAAGGACAACCTCGCGCTCCGCTTGTCCACTCCGAATGCTCGGGCCCGAGTTGTTCATCGGATCGTATGCCGCACGCAAAGGGCTAACAGGCCGAAATACATCAGCCTGCTCTCCCGCGTACTCCCTAGATAGAGAAGGCGACTTTATCTCCCTGAGTGTGGGGGCTTCCTCAGAGTAGAAACTACCGTATGCGCTCCGGCCGCGGTTATTTTTTCAGTGGAATTGCTAACCTCCCCCCTAGATGAGCACTGCCTACGGTCAAAGGTTTCTTGTCGAGCTCAGCCTACCTGAGGGTGATGGGGTACTGGATATTCCTTTATCCCCTTATCACGCATATAGGCACGTATAGTTTCGACATCTTATTGAGGGTCGATGGTTTCCATTTTCCGCTTCGACCCTCTTCTACATTCACTACATAAATTCATTTTCACGGAACAGTTAAAACATCTACCAAATAAAACCTAAAATTGATTATATATAAAATAGAATTACCAGCAATAAACAAAATGATCTAGGTAGGCAGAATTACCCCAGTTTCTTCCAGAAATCGGATTATAGGATCCAAAGAGAGTTATGCTCCCAATTTGGAGTTTAAAAGAATGACACCCTTCATTTATGTTCGACACATCGACTAACCCTTCCCTGGATTGTGCACGTCAACCGCGTAGGGCCTATTCTGACTCGGGTTAAGATGATCCTTCTGCGCTTTAGATTCTTTGCGGGCCACCTACTAATTGTGGTCTCAAAGAACAATAGCTTCTTGGGCGACCCAGTGCACTGACGCTGCCACATTTTCTTTTCGGATCGGATCGCGATGGTACGATCCGGCAGTGGCCATGCTGGGGTTCGACGACACGTCTGCACTTTCTTTGCTTTCCAGCTCGATGTATCCAGGTACCCTGACAAATAGTAATTATTAGTAAACATTAACCGTAGAATGTTTGAAAATAGAATTGCTTTTAATTTTTCCTGAAAACTAGTGAAATTTGGTTGAATGGGCTTTTTTTCAATATCCATTTTATGAGGGATGAAGTGAAAAGTGCTCATGGAAATAAACGAAACAATACGTCCGAAAGTTTCTTGACGTGTTTGCACGATCTAGTTTCAATTTCAACTCCTGGCCCGCAGTAATTGGACGAATGTTTTCGTTATTCACCAGGCGCCGGCGATGAAATAAACGGCAGAAGTTGTGAATTCGAGCGGACTTGCTCTTGTTAGACTTAAACTCGAAGCTAATTCGATTCATTCCAATGTGTACATCGGATCTATAATCCATTTACACGGCTTTAAACCAGACACGGGGTTAAATTATAACAATCCAGGAGGATGGAATGAAGGTCGATACAGTCCAACGATTAACCGATGTTCTACAAATTGCAGCATTAGAAAAAAAATCGATACAGTTTGCATCATAAATTTATTACATAATTAGGAAGGATGAGATAAAAGAAAGAACAAGAGCTAAGAAAAGAATGGTTAGAGCAGTGACGAGACAATGAAAGCGACTATAACCTTCTATAGATAAAACCTAATTTAAAAGAACTATAAAATAAAAATAAAAGCTGAAACTACACTGTAAACAGTACATTACGCACATATTGATCACAAGTTTATATGTTACAAACAGACCTAAACCTCTTACATAACATTCACTGCAGAAACCGAACACGACGGTATCAGGCAATGCAAAGGTGATGAGTAAAACCATTCTTTTATACTATTGGCAATATAAAACTACGTGTTGAACAAACAAAAATATCTTGATAAAGCATAAACCAAATTTTATCCACGCAATATTCTTGCGGTTTAGCTTTCTATTTATACGTGAACCAAACACGTATTGGTAAGACTACACAATCCTTGCACCAGTGGTTTCTTCATCAGAAAACGGTCTTAGATAGATTGCTGGTATATAGTAAGGTGCCCACTATTAACGAGTATCTCAGACAGAAGGACAAAAATAAAATGAGGGAACTATGAAATTTACTCATTGGGCACAGACAATCCTAGAATCTTCTAACCAATTTTGGAAGGAAAGAAATTACAGAATGTGTCAAGGGAAGCAGGAATAAACTACGAACCCTAATATCAGGGCACTGCAAGCTAAATTGGACACTTAAAGAATTGGGAACCATCCAAGATGGCACATGCAGATTCTACAAAGAGGCAAGGAGACACCAACCCATCAACTAGTAAATTGCGGTGCTGCACTTACCCGCAGGACGAAATGCTTTGGGATGTACAATGTGCCCTTAGAAGAGCTTCAACCACGCGGGATGCAATAGCTCTCAAAGAGCGCAGTATACTATACCCTGAAATGACATCTACATCTAAGGTATGTGCCATATACAGGCCCTAAACCTTTCCTTGGATAACAGAACCAAACTTAGAATCCTCCATCACAGAATGAATCCAAAACAGAGAAAAGGAAAAGTGGATAAACTAACGAAGTGCTAGATAAAGTATATTTATGTTCAAATGACCTCACCAAGACTAGCACACTGCATTAAAGAGAGCTAATCTCGGAGGTTTGATAGTATATACCAGCCATTGAAATTCTAAAAAATATCTACAGCATTACATTCAATGGTGACGCCATTTGCCATGAAATTAGGAGGAAGAAATAGTTACCCGTATCGTCTTCGAATGAGAAGCAACCATTCCATGCCATGACCTGGCCTAAACTGGGATAGAAAGAAAACCCAGGGAAAAGAATTGTAGCAACAACAGCCGTGACCTAGTACTCCATGGGAGTATTGAGTCAATTGGATTGAACTAAGTAACTAGGAAAGTACAATAAGTAGAAGGGTGCAGTGTTTAACAAAAAAATAAAAACTGTCCATTTTTCTTAGTTTTCTCAAATTTTGTGGCAAATTCAGTCAAAAGCTTCTTAAATATCAAGTCTTACTGAAGCAACCTCATTGTCCGAGGTGCAATCAGTAATGGAATGGAGGATTTTTTTTGCTCTGTGTTTGGAAAAAATTGATCTTCAGAGTCGAAAATTTCTTGGTGACACTCAAGTAACGAAGGAAGAAGGACTGCAGGTAAGCAGAATACTGCTGTTCTTAAGGAACGAGGATTGAAACAACCGGGAGACAGGGTGTTTCTGGTTTAGGAGGTTGGAAGGCTGAGTAATTCCTTCATCTGCATGGTTACGAAACCACTTCCGGTCAGTGCCTTGGTGTGGTAAAAAGGGTGCTAGGAAGCGGGGTTTACGCTCCCCAGGCACTGAAGCGTTTTGGCTTATTGTACCACCCTAGTTCCTTAGTTCAGCACAATAGACTCAATCCTTCTCCTTTCAAGTATCAGGTCATTGACTGTTGCTGCTGCAATTTCATTCCCTAAGTTTTTCCCGTACGTTAGGTTATGCCTCCAATGAGCTGTAGGTTCGCATTCGAAGATCATATACACCTCCTCCTCGTTACATAATCTGCAAATGGAATCATCGTTGGATATACCCATGTTGTGCAGATGTTTTCTCAGATGGCGGTGACCAGTTAGTAGTCCAATCACTCCTCTGAAATTGACACTTTCCAATAATAGCAACGCTTTTATCACGGCCTTACAGTAATAGCAAGTACGACTGACCATAGAGAAGTACAAAACCATCTTTAGTGACTGGGAGTTTTGTGGCCCTGAGAAGGGCAGGTGTTGTGTAGAGAAGCCGTGACGACGGATCGAGACCGTGACCGTGTGCTTGGCGCCGTTGGTGGTGGTCTGTGACCATGAGTAATCCGTTGGCTGAGGTCCGGTACAACATAAACCACGGTACATTATAGAAAAGTACAAATAAACTAGTAAACAAAACGCACGGACAAAACAAGACGACACCTCAAAAACGGACTAAATATACATATAAAAAGGGACTTAAAAACTAACGAATCAAATTAGACATAAAAACAAACTAAGCACATCCCCTCACAAAAGCATAAGAAACATTCAACAAAAAAAAAGACAGACAACAATAGCATATGTGTCATTTAGGGGTAACGACAGAAAATCAAACAAAACTCACCTAGCACAAAACCACCACGATAGAAATATTTTTCATTCTGTGAGTAAATCCAAAAAGCATTCCTTGCAATCATTTCAATCCCGTGAACTGAATATACACTTTAGGTACAAGCCTGGTGAAATATAACAAGAACTTTCCTCAATGTGCTCTTAAGAAGAACTTAGGTTTTTCATCTTGTTTAATCTTTGAAAGTTGAGGGTTTTTATTAAACGCCAGGCTTTTAAACTTTCGCCGTTGACAAATTGTGATCATTGCCGAATTACATTTATGGCATCATGGAGATTCCAACCCCGTGATATATGCAGATCTTTAAAACGCAATGATTAAACTTAGAAATTTGTTGAGAAGAAACAGTTATAAATCATCTACTATCTGGCGAAAGGATCTTTGAACCATTAAATCACGTCCTGCGGATACATCGGGGTAATTACCAACCTAGATTAATCGGTCGCCCGACAAATATTCAAGTCTTAACTTATTTAGCCAAAAAAAACCTCCCATTTTACACTGGAACTTTTCCCCCAAGTAATAAGAAAGGATAGGCCGGACCGCTAGTTAAAATCTATTGTGGCAATTTTGGGGAGTTCGGTACTTAAAGCATTCTTTAGGTCACGCCCATAGGATGCGATCCAGGGAGAGTCGGGACAGTTCTTGTTCCATCTTCTATCTTACTGAATTTAAGTCCAGAATTAGCAAATGTTTAACACACCTAGAAGGCCGAGGCTTTTCTTCTGCTAACTAATTAGTTGACTTAACAAAAAACGTTTTAATTATAGGAGCAAACAAAAACTGAATTAACATCAGAAGACTAAATAAACCATGGATGTACATACACATAGAAAATATGTTTGTTTTATGGTTTTAGGGCGGTTAACTTTTTTCTTTTTCCGAAATCAAAACAATTTACACAAATACAGACAAGTATACTAAAATTGGTGTGTTTTAAATTCTTTGAAATTGATATTTGAAAACGAAGAAGTTTGGGAATGCCAAATTGTACAGCAACTCTTGAAATTAATGAAAAATCTAATTGACCGAAATTTGTATATAATATTCCTCAGTATATATACGGACAGTGATAGGAAAAAAAGAGGCTGCCACAAGGCCTATTCCACCTCCAGTGCTCCCATTATAACTCGCTGGGCAGCTTCAGGTTATTAATCAGCCTCCTCAGCTTTGCCAGCGGATCCTTGGCTTGTGGTTTTCTTGTCCCTTGTCCTAGTTCACAGAAACATAGAAGGTGTTCTGCGGTCTCCTCCTCTTCCTGGCAGTATCTGTACACAGTTTCTTCTGTCCATACTCCGGTGCATGTGCCTTCTTAAGTTGCAGGGCCCTGTCAAGAGTCCTTCGATTCTTAATGATTCGATGCTTAAAGCGGACCCGACCACTCAGAATGGGCAAGCGGAGCGCGAGGTTATCTTCGCCCCTCGAGGCTGAGCTGTGTCTACACCAACGCTGCGGCAGTAACACTCTTCTGTCGCGGAAGTGCGTCAGCTCGCAGCTTGAGAATCAAAAGGTCTGATAATCCCGAATAGGTTAGGTGCGGACGTTAAACTTCCGCATTGTCATTTTTAGGACGACCGAGTATATGGGAAGCAATGTCAAGAGTCCTACCAGAATCCTGGTTCGGTTGTGGTTGTTTTCCATTTTTTTTTTTTTTTTTTTTTGTAAGTTTTGTACATGGTCCTTCTATGAATCCCTTCGTGCCTCATCCTGTGGTATCCTTCCACAAGGTTTTGGACTCATTAAGGACCCATTTTAAGATGTATCCTCTTTTGTGGCAGGAAGATAAATCACAGTAGGGTTCCAGACCCAGAGGGTCCATTTTGGCCAACATGTCAAGCATTTCATTGCTACTGTGCCCTGAGTGCCCAGGGACCCATGCCAGAGTCAGGACATTGATGACGCTGACTTCCATCAGGGTCTCCATGCAGTTCCAAACTCTTTTTGCCTTCGCCTCGCATGAGGCCAGGGCCCTAAGTGCTGCCTGACTGTCAGAGAAAACGACTCTCTACCGGGAATATATTCCTAGCCTTTTTATTTCTCTTACACGTTGTCCAATCGCTATGATTTCAGACAGGAAAACTGTTTACCTAGATTTACGGTCAGTTCGGTCTTTAGGTTCATCCCGAAGACTCCTCCGCTCCTGTACCCTTGTATACCAGTAGGAGTTGGCTTTTAGCGGTGTTCCATTGGCCCATTCTTCCCCTTCTGGTTTCAGTAATTTTTTCAGTAATAAAATTGTACTTTTGAGTAGTGGCATCGATTGGCATGCCTAGAATGGCATCTGCCTATCTCCTCCTTCAGGTTCCATTGTTTATTTACATGGCCTATCCTAGCAGATGGTCGTCCATTCATGAGCCTCTGGGCTGCTGTTCTGGTTTCTCCTCGGATTAAAATATGAAATGGTGGAAGGTTTAACAACACTTCCAAGGCCGCAATTGGCGTTGTGCTCATAGCGTCAGTGACACTGAGACAGGCTTGTCTTTGAGTGTCACTTAATCCTAGTCAATGATGAAGGTGACACGTTTATAAAAAACACCATCGTGAAAGCTGTATACAAGAACTGGAGAAAACCTTTCCAAGCAGGGAAACGTTAAATAATTATATGCCTATATCAGCTCATATGTAGTTAATCCCCCATATGCTGAGTGGTGTAGAAGGAATACTTGATTTCCTATTATTAAATGTTTATTAATATGATAAGCCACTACAACAAAGGGCAAAATTGAATGTTAAACCGCCAAGAATTTATTGAACGGCAGTTTGTTCTTTCGCCCGTCTTTCTGTCTGTCTGTCCGTTTATCTATTAGTTTTTTAGTCTGTTTTTCTGCTCGTCCGGCTGTTTGTCCGTCTGCAGCTCAACCGATGATTATCTCGTCGAAATTTGTCTTTCTAAACGAACGACACCGTTCTCCGCCCGTCCCTAGAGCGGCAACAGCTAAATCCGAGATAGTTTGTTAGAAGGAGTTGCCAACTCGGTGTGAAGTTTAGTTCAAGTTAAGTTGAAAATACTTTTGACGCTCTGGGCATGTCGAGATCAGAGGATAGTGAAGTTTTCCAGCCGTTTATCTAAATAGAACGACAGCGCTTAGTTTGGCAGGTGTCAGAAGAAATCTTCCTTTAAAATAAGATAGCTATAAAATAAGCCACTATAACTTACAAATCTGAACTGACCTGAAAGCTGAACGTCATGAATTTATCGTACGTGGGTTTGTCCTTCTGTTCTACCCAACTGACTTGTCCATATCTTGTCGAATTTTCCTTTCTAAATGAATCGCCACCATCAAGGATGTTTACAGGTCAAGTAAGCTAATATTGCTACAATTTTTTGTGATTAATTTACTACAGTAAAGTAAGGCGAACCTCGTGTGGTTCACTTACAAACGTAAAGCTGAACGTCCGTCCCCAACCAATTTTTTTCACGTTAATTAATTTCGCTCCTTACTTGCTACAACTGGTATTTTCAACTGCGTCGGAATTAAAACTTACAATAAGGTTTTTTGTAAAGGTAAAAGTGATTCATTCAGACATATATGATTTTGTGTTCTTATGTGTAGATTGTATATATTTGTTGTTGTATGTTCCAGCCGAGAGACCTCCGGACTGCGAGTGGAGTCCTTGGTCCGCATGTTCCGACTCGTGCGGAGCTGGCCTGTCGCGTAGGATGGGTCCCAGCCCCCTTTGTCAACCAAACAATGAGACAAGACTCTGCCAACTGAGGCCTTGCCCTGGACCTTTGCCACAAAAGATCCACAATTATTCGCAACATAGGCTGAGAGTAAGTGCGGTTTTTTTTAATCAGAATCATTCGTCCAATTAAACTTTTATTAGTTGTAGAAATATCTTTTTCTATTTTTGTTGATTTCCAGCAAGATTTTCGATAATACCACCAGTCATTAAGTTTTCAAAGCGTGTGATTAAACTAAGTCCTTCACCTGGTTTTTCCTTTGTTCTAGTTTAACTCGTTGGGGACTTTAAGACCAAAGCAGAAATCCATCGTCAAGTACTAAAATAACTACATTTTTAAAATATGCGGACAAATTTATTATTTAACGATGTTGCGTCTTACATTACTAACTTAAGCCCATAAATCAATAGCGCTTTGCGCCACCTCTATTAGTCTCAGCTTCTGAATAGTTGAAAATGTAGGGTTTAATAAGGAAATTCTTGTTGTGGCAATTTTCTCACTGGTGGGCGGCGGTTTTGTCCTCAAGTAGCTGAGGTTAATATTTCATTAACGAGGGAACAGTATCGGTTATGATGATGGAACTTAACCAAATTTATCGTTGTCAAGCTTTTTCTTGCCTGCTTAAACCATTTTAGCATATAGTTCCAATTTAAATGGTCGTTTCCTAACAGTGTTTTTTTAAATACGTTTTATAACAATCTACGTTTCTTCGATGGATAAAAAAAATTTTCAAACATTTTAGAAAGGGCACGAATGTAAGGCAACGAGGAGATTGGGAAGAGGCGTCCGTCTGCGGTTCGCGAGCTGTCTCAGCGTTAAGCGCTACAGACCAAAGTGGTGCGGTGCCTGCCAGAGCTTGCTCTGTTTACCGGAGTTAAGCACTACAATCAAAGTACCAATGCTCTGCCAACAGCCTGAGGACACGGTTGAAGATGTGACTCAGGGAAGTGACCTTTGGGGCTCTATAGACAGGAAACTGACCCCGGCCTACTCGCACCCCATCACTGTTCAGGTAATCAAAATTTAAAATATATTTGTTTAAATTATATTATAAATCATTACAAAAAAAAAAGAATTGCTTTTAATTATAGCAAACAAAAGATCAAATATATTTCAACAGTGAAGATCATTTCTTGAGTGTAAGGACTGCTGGTCGTTTTCCTAAGTGGCAACTTGCTCTTGGAACTCATTCCTTTCATTAACTTAATGCCTCATACTAAAAGCCTTCGATTGGAACTTTCAAGTGCAGATTGATACATCCTTCTACACTATCGGGTGTTTGGCAAGGCAACATTCTTGGTCCTACTTTATTTCAGTATGTACTTCAGGCTATCCTATTCCTATCAGTCTCAATAAAGTATTCACTGCTGACAATAGCCATCTCTCTTTTTTGGAAGAATAGTTCATGAAATCAAGGGTTAAACAACAAAACCAAATCCTGGAAATAACCTGCACCCTTTGCCATATCAACTTTCAGCAAACCCAGACCCATTAATGGTCATCAGAAGGCTCCATGACCAACACTCCTTTTTTAGAAGTATAGTTCAAGAAATGGAAAGTTAGACTCAACAAAACCAAATCCTAGAAATAACCTGCACCCTTTGGCCATATCAATTTTCAGCAAACCCAGAACCATTAGTGCCCATCAGAAGGATGACCACTCCTTTTTAGAAGTATAGGTCAAGAATGGAGGTTTAGACTCAGCAAAGCCAAATCCTAGCATATAACCTTTCCAATTTACAACATCACCTTTCCTCCAATCTACAACCCTGTTCCTCTCTCAGCAACCAATGCCATCCACTATGTTGGATCTTGGACAAAAGTCAACTTGGAACCCCCATGCTTGTCCCCATACTCCAGCTGATCTAGACCATGGGGGTCCAACATTCAAAGAATTCATACACTCCAGTACAAACCCTTCAAAACATTACTCAACGCCTACTTTATAACCTTAATACCAGATAGATTTTAAATCCCATTTGTCCTCGAAACAGCAACAATGGGGATATCTCCAGATCCTTTCATCACAAACTTTTCCCAACAATCCTCTAAGATATCTATACGATCCAAGGTGTTGTAATTTCCTGCGCTGGATCAGGAGTGTCAATTATTTCTCCACTCTTATAATTTGATAACATACATTTCATAAAGATAACAAAATAGCTCTAGTACTGTTTTGAAACAATAAAACAGATTTTTTTTATTTCAATTTCAGGTTGAGTGGATCAGCAAATGTGAGTGCAGCCCTTTAACGATTACGACCAGAATACCGGAAATGCTTCTCCACCGAGTTCACAGGACAGCTGCACCATAGGATGAAGAGTTTATAAAAGCACTGCTCATTATCATTTCGTGCATTTTGTTCAAATTTGACATTTGATGCATCAAACTATCAAAGAATATCAGATCCAGATTGTCAGTACTGGCGTTTTGTACAAAAAGCTGATTGAATGGACAACATAAACTATAGGCCTAAGATTAAAAAAAAAAAAAAAAAAAAGAAAAGAAAAGAAAAAAAGTTGTATTTTGTAAGTAAGCAAGAGAAACCCAAATCCAAATTTTAAAGAAACAAATTATTTGTATCATCAGTGTTCAGATGTAAGTTAGATCGTTATTTTTTAATATATTTTAAGTTTATATCTCCCCAAACCCCTAAAAAAATATTTTATTTTTTAAAACCATCCAAATCACCATCTGGATTGCATTACTCTTGGTGAGTTGATTTCGTGAATCAGAGTTTTATTTAAAACGTTAGAATTGGACAAGCAAAAAGGCTGGCACATTATCACTTTGTGGGTGCACCAAGACACATATCCAATTGATAGATATTTTATTATAATTGAGCTTTTAATTTGCACAATTTTATTAGGATAATGGTATCACGTAAATAAAAATTACTAATGAATAATATAATCCACTGTAGTTTTGCTATGAAAAGTCAATATCAGATTTAAAAAAAAAAGAAAGAAAGAAGATTAAATGTGTTTGTTATAATAGGATATTAATATTTTTATACTATAATGCATTATTTCGTATATACTAAACAAAAAAAAAAAAATGTGTGTAAAATGATAATAGTGTGTATGTTATTGTGTTCTGTAACATTAATAAAACAAATATAGATGAACCAACACCATAAAAAAGAATAATCATTAAAATTATGAAATTAGCCTTTTAATACTAATTCTTGAAACATGGAAGATCACAAAAAAAATGTATCATTTCTTGATGAGTCAGAGTTTTAGTTTGATTTTGTTATAATTTTAAATAGTTTAAAAAATAAGTCTCTTTTAAGACAACGTATTCTAAAAATGTACAATTGAATACTGTTTACTTTGTAAGTTAGGTTGTGAGTCAAATGGAAACCGAATACATTAATAAAAAAATTGCTGATTTCATCGCACTTCAAAAATACACTTTTAATCCTTTCAATCATCCTATAACCCTCGTAACCCGGCTTCGAATTGGCCACTCCCGACTCACCCATGGATTCCTTCTTGAAAGAAATGTACATTCTGTAAAACTACAATCACAATATCCCATATCGTAACAGATTGTCCTTTATACACCTCTAAAAGATCTCCAATACTGAATGACAACTCAAATTCAATAAACAAAATTTTTAACTTTTTAACAGACATCCAACTAATTGACAAAATCTAATATCCCCTCAACTCTTGTTTCCTTCGCTGGCTCCCCATTTTGGTGGTGTGGTGCGACTGACTTCTGGCGACGCCCTTCCGGGGCTTCGGGTGGTGGTCGGCCTTGGGCTGGATTGAGGGGTGCCTCCCCGGACTCTGAGGTCAAGGAACCTCCAGCGAGCTGAGAGGAGGTGTCGATGGTGACTAGACACCGACCCCTCCTTGATAAAGCCCTGCGCGTAATATTAAGATCAAAAGTTGCGAGAGATCCGTGAGGTTCCATTCTTTCCAGGCCTGGGGCTGCCACTGTGCCGCGGTCTGCAGGGCCTCGCTCTGGGGGGGGAGGGGGAGGGGGGCAGGCTGCGCCATCAACTTGCACAAACTTAAGGCTTAATAACCAATAAGGTTGCAGCCTTCAATTTAATTTTAAAAAATTTAAAAATAAAAATCATACTGTAATTATTTACTATTAACTATTATTTTCTAGCTCGCCTAGGCACGTAGGATCGAAGAATAAAATTAAAACGTAACAAATAACGTTCACACTTTCAACTTTCAGCAATTCCAGAGCCGTTAGTGGCCGTCAAACATCTGAGTCCAACTCAGGCTCCCACTCTAAATTGAAATTTCTCTCGTATAACTCCAACTTTGACTCTCGCTCGAATTCCAACTCTTTGACTTTGATCCGTCGATCCTGAGTCATTGACGATGTACTTGTCCGACCTTGGATTCCAATATTTTTTATAGCAAAAACCGATTCAGTGTGATGACAGATCGCATGCGCTATATTTAATATTTGAAATGTCTTCATAATAATAACAATAATAATTCTAAAAAATATTTTTTATTTACAAAACATAACATTATTCAATTTTTAAGCAGTCAGAAATGCTTGTTGAATTTAAAAAAGTATACAGTTAAATATAATTAAGATATCACTTTTCTTTCTACAAAGATTTTTATTTTTATTTTATTTTATTTATTTTTTTTAATGACCAAAATCATATAGTAATAATAATGTTCTTATAAATAATAAACCATTCCATACCCTAAATGTTTCAAATAAAATTCCTAATTGTTACATTACACTTAGTGGAATATACAATTTTTCAATTAAAAAAAAAAATTGAATTAAACTTTCTGCATTTAAAGACATCGATATTATCTTTGAAGGTGCAGTCTTTATTATCTAAATACTAAAAATGTTTTATAGACAAAGAGATTGCAGTATTTAGTCATTTTACTGTTCATAACAGACTAGAGTTGTTTCCCAACCTGGCGTAACGAGAGTACAAATTCTTTTAAACATTCAATTGTCCTCACTCTTCAATTATCCATAATTTGTCCTTTTTTGTAAAAAGAAAACTTACTAAGGACGATTTTTACATCACAATTCCATATTGTGAGCTGGGTAAAGAAAAGAATTGACGGTGTCAAATCATGAAAACGCGTTTTTCTTCGGCGTTCAACACTTTTCATAGGGATATTGTTGATTTTGGCTCGATATATCCTTTTCAATTTCCATTTTGTTGGCTTTATCTTCCTCGGAATTCTTATTCGTCTTGGGGTCGTTCCATTTTGCAGTTTTCGCCGTTCCGTAAAATACGTATATAAAATTAGTACCGACGAGCATTGCGACCATTACCCAAAAAACTTGTCTCCACTCTGTTAAAGTCCTCTGCAAAAAAACAAACCAAAAAAACTCAATATGTTATTGAAAAAAAAAAAAAATATATATATATATAAATTCTGAAATTACATTTGGTGTTAAGTAGCCAACCAGGATGGGACCAACCATGCCAGAAATCGATCCCATCCCGTTAACGATTGCCATAATTGTTCCAGCGTAATTCGGCGAGATGTCAAGTCCGTTTACTCTTAAGCTGGAATAACAAAATCCCATGAATCCCATCCCAACGGTAAAAAGCGTCACGACTGCAGGTTTATTGCATCCTGCGTACGACGCCATAATGCATCCTACAGCAGGCCCTATTGCTCCTGAAAATACAATAAATCACGAAACAAAATCATGAAAATTGCTTGATTATTCTCTTGGCATTAATAACGAATAAATTTATACCGAGTGTTGCTAGTGTTTTTCTCAACAGTGTTATGTCCATCCAATGCTTGGATAATATAAGATCAGCAAAATATCCGAGAATGAGAGAGGCCAACCACATGACAAGGTATGGCAATGCTGACAATCCTCCATTCTGCATTTAAAAAAAAAAAAAATTAATTTTTACTTCTAAATTCACAGTGCAAAGTGTGATCATACCTCTCCAATTTTAAAATGCATCACGTCGCTCATATATTTGGGTAAATCTGAAACCATCATAAGGAGGCCAAAATCATGACCGATTTCTCCGATCACCAACGCCCAAATAGGGGCGGAAGTTAAAATCGCTTTCCAAGGCGTGCCACCGAGATCCTGGACAAAAATTTTAAAAAATATATATATTTTATTATTTAATAGTTTTCTTAATGCTACTTATTATATCAATAAATCAATTTCATCGAGCTTGATTATGTATAAATACTGTCACACCTCACCCGAGGCCTGGAAATCTTGCTTATGACCTCATCCACGGCTCACGGGGCAAGGTGTCAGCATTGAAGTTCACAAGACCCAACAGCAAGCATGAGTCAGAGCCTGGAGTCAGATGTGGGGAGAGTAGTGAGAGTCTGAGAATCAGACCTGGACTCAGATGGAGAGAGAATTTGAGCTAGAGTGAGAGTCCGAATCTGAGAGTGAAAGTTGGGATCAATGAGCCAGAGTTCAGTTGGAGCAAGTTGGAGCAAGCAGTCGGATCAGTCGCCTAAAATCGGTGTCTGATTGTGAGTTTGGAGATTAAGCCCTGTCCGGGAGTTCAACAGAAAAGAGAACTCCAGCAATCCACCGCCTTTAAGATCTACAGCCAGTGCAAATTTCTTCTTAACATGAAGACTGAATATTGTTCAATAAATCCAACTGTAAGCCATCAATACTGCTTATTTCATTAAACCCACTTTTCTGTATAAGACCGGTATTCTGTATAAGACGGAATATTCTTCAGAATCCTTTGAGGGAGATACCCCAGGACATAAAATTTTTAAAAAAATTATGCCATACTTCTATGGTGTTTTATCCTTACAATAAAGCTTTAAAACATTAACATAAGTTTAGCTATTAGATTATAATAAAAAAAATAATAATAATAATAAAATTAACAATTCAATCTTGTGCACATCCTTCCTAAAAAAATTTGTATAAAGTTATTCTTGTAAAACAGGACTTATCGCCCATCCACCACCCATTGGGTGTCGTGGTTGAGGAGTCAAATCACTCTACATTATTTCTTTTATACAATCTCAAATAAAAAGAGATAGTTGTGCCATGTTTCGAACCCAGGATTGCTGGCATGGCAGATACAAGTTAGTCGCCCTAAGCACCCGGTTGTTTAAAGAATATGTTAAGAATTAATGAAAATATTATACCTTGTTTCTTTCGGTACTCCCTATTGTCATTTTCAAATATTCTTTCTCATTTTCACTGATGAAAGGATGTGAGCCTGGATCATTGTAGCAAAGAAGGCACCAGACTACAAACCAAACCACCCCGACTACTCCAAATATGTAAAAAACATACGGCCAACTTGTATATTCAATAATAACACCACTTAAGGAAATTGACAGGACTGTTCCAATTTGAACACCTTAAAATAAAAATTGGATTATTAAAAAAAAAAATTGATTTGACGGTAATAATTTTATAGAACTTACCTGCAAACACCAAAGAGCCCAATTTACTCCTTTCCAACGGCGGTGCCCATTGTGCCAAGAGGGTACTTAACGCTGGAAATGTAGTTCCCTAAACAAAAAGGAAAAAATACAAGAAAAATTCATCCTTTCGATAAATCCAACTTCAAGCGTACTTCTCCGAGGCCCATCAGGAAACGCAGCGTGATCATAGCGATCGCTCCATAATCAGCGACAAACGGTGTCAACAGTGAAAATATTGCCGTCGACAAAATGCCGAAGCCCATCGTATGCTTCCCGCCGAAACGCTCTGCAAGCAGTCCACCAGGAATATGCGTGATGAGGTAACCGTAATAGAACGCGGAAAGGATCAGCCCTTGGGTCGTTTCGTCCCAATCGTAATTTCCAGACTGTACAAACAATTTGGAACACTTTAAAATAATAACAACCAAGAATTATACGGATCATATTTGAATTTAGAACAAAATCATCATTGAAAATGGAATTTTCATTTTAATAAAATTGTCAGTCTGATCAAAATGATTTTTTTAATGACTGTAATAAAGAATGTTCACAACTAATTGTTTTTTAAAAATATCTGTTGTTGCGTTAAATTGCCGATGCCCTAATTGTTCTATTAATTGTTGTTTTCAAGAAAGTTGACGTTTCTCTCTTGGTGAAATTGGGAAAATTCGATTAATTTTAAATAGTATAGCTT
>CM077111.1:12540236-12550496 GCA_039619505.1 Cimex hemipterus | reverse complement strand
TTGAGCGTGGTTTGGCTCTTATTGATGATGGCGTTCTATCAGCTATGCGGATATTGCCATCGAAGTTCCCAAGAAAACATTGAAACGCCGTTAGAAGTTTTAGAGAAACTGTGTCCTACCATAGAAGGTTCTGGACACCCTAGGGTAAGAGAACCACAAGATGATGTTTTTTAACTTTGAAAATTTTGCCAAGCCGGCACCTTACTGTTGTTCAAGGATTCATCAGCTCCAGAAAGTTTGAGGTGTCCAAATTTCTGAACGCACTGCTCGAAGAAGAATCAATATGGGCTGTTGGCTTTTCGCCTCGTAAAAAGACCAGATTTGACCAGAACACACAGAATTGCACAGCTCGGGTTTGCTCGAGAACACAGCCATTAGTCTTTGGATGATCAGTCTCCCGGTTTCCAGATTTGAACACCATCGAACATTTATGGGATGACCTCAAAGACGAACAAGAACGTCCATCATTTCCTACTACAGTCCACGATCTTCAAAGGAATCTTTGTAAAGAATGGGCTAACCTCCAGCAAAGAGACATTTCCAGATCGGAAGAAAGTATGCCCGAGGTGTCTTCATAATTAACGCAACAGGAAGAAATACATAACATTTAAAAGTCAATTAAAATTCTAGAAACAAATCTTATCTGTCTTTTTTTACCTCAGTTTTCCTTAACTTCCTTACTTTTTTTTTATTACTTTTTTAGACAAAGGTTCAATTATTAAATGTTAAAAACCGAGAAGCTTTGATTAATTTGTACAAATATGTACAAATCAAGTTATATTACAAGTGGGTGGAATTTTTTGCCCATCGGTGTATTTTACGTATTATCAGTCTTTATTACAATTGAATTGCACATACATAAATCATTATAAAATTCATGAAAAAAAAGTAAATAGATCAACTGAAAAATTGAACATTGTTACGTTCAGTAGCATGTCGCGAATGTTTTCTTAGTGGATAAATTTAATTCGTAAGTTACAGTGTTCTGAAAAATCTTAAGCCTTGCTTTCTATAATCATTTTTGATACTGTTTGTAAGATTTTATGGAAAATATAGAGGAACGAGAATTTCATATTTACTGATATCTCTGAAACTAAAGATAGCTCAGTACTCGGTTAAACATTTAAGAATTAAATTTTCCAGACTTTCAAAATATTCTTGGATTTATTTGAAACAATTAATACTAGTAAATTTGTTATCAAACATGTTTGTCTATGTGATTTAAATTTTTTTTTAGATGTTTTTAATGTGTGAGGCAATTTGTACGCTTTTGGAGGGTTCTAAAATGCCATGTGTAATAAGTTGTAATAAAATTTTTACAGTTTCTTCCACACAGGGGTTTATCTTTTTTTGCACCATGAAATTAACAGTATCATTAACTTTACATTTTGTCACAAAAGTTGTTTCTAAGGCATATATCGAAAAAAAGCCAAATTTTTCTGATTTATCACTGACCTGCAATTGGAAGCATATCTCTGACCTACTGATCAACATGATATTGAGAAAAAAAATTTGTATAGCAGTGAAACAATTATTGTCCAAAGAAATGGTTAAATTAAAAAAAAAAAAAAAAAAAGTCATGGTCATAATCATTAAAGTGAATAGTATTTTAATTGACCGAGTAGATAAGATCAACCAGGGTGGGGTGATCGGGTAAAAAGTTGATTTCAATAATTCTCTTAATTTTAACGCATTTTTAAAAATTGATTGTTAATTTTGTTAATTGCTGTTTTAATAATTATAATTTTTACATAGCAATTTTCGCCGAAGTTATACGAAACATTGGCAGAAAAGAATACCTAAGGCATCTTTTGACTATATGTTCGGTTGGAGTTCTTTATCGGAAATGGGGATGTCACCAAGATGAAATGGCCAGAAAAAATGTTTGGTTTACTTTGCAAAAAATAAATTAAAACAATGTGTAAATTACGTGAGTTACGATTCTGAGGATCATTCTAGGAAAATGTGATTTTTAATGTTGATACACTTTAATATTTAATGTAATACACTTTCGCTATTTTGAAAGATGAATTGGAAAAAAAGAGCGAGAATAGGCGGACCGATAATTTAAAAAATTAAGGGCGAATTTATCACCCATTTACGAAAACGGCGATCGGACATGCTAAACCCGCAACACAGTCGCGTTCGGCAAAACTGTATCGCAATTATTTAAGGCGCGAACGGCGAGCCATGATCAACAAAAAATTCATATTAAAATTATTTTGAGTTTCATAAAAATTTTAAATTATGATATACTGACCTGGTTTGATAAATTTTTGACATTTTAAAAATTCCTCCAGTTTTTATTTCTCCGATTTTGTTCGCGTCGTTCTTCATTAACTTATCAAGCACCAGGCGGGTTTTGATGACAGCCTGCCATAAAGATATTTTGACAGAAATACAGGCAAAAAAAAAAACTGTTAGTAGATAATTTTAATTTATCAATTCTGGCGTTCGAAGTGTCCGAAAAATCTCAAGACTTCCTAGACTCGACTTCTTTTTCCCCTTTTTGAATGACGACTCTGTAATAAAAAGAATAAAAACGATAACGATCTCTGTCATGAGTGGTCTCTTCCAATAACTTTTAAGCAAATCGACTATTTTGTTTTGCCCGAAGTGATTTTTGTTAAAATTTTTGTTTCCCTTTTTTTATTCACTACACACAACTTTTTGCCTTTCCACATAACAAATTAGTTCTTTGATTCTCTAAAATTGGTAATAAAATAATAAATTTTTTTTTTTTTATATGGTATCATGGACATTAATTATCCGAGTTTGACAGTTATTGGTATCGAGCAATAAAATAATAATTAAAGGGTATAAATAGAAATTTTTGAAAATAATTTTGCAAGTTTGCATTTTGCTTCTATTTCACAATGCCTGTTAGGATAGTGTAAAAACTTGTTTAAATAAAATTTAAAAATCAAAAAATTTTTTTGCCTGCTCCGAGCACATATTTCGCCTACAGCACAGTTTTCGTGAATATTTTTCATTTGAATATGATAAAATTTTAATTATATGTATGTACTGCCAGTTAAAAGATCGCTTTAGCATTAAAAGTAATTAAGAGTTGGTTATAAAAGAAGGCTTCAACGCTGACTACCCATTATCGTGGACGAGGTACCAGGTGAACCAAGTTACAAAATGTTTTTCTCGTTATTTTCAATTGAAATTCCACGATTTTTGTAAACAATTTTTAACAAGAATCGCTAGTCGTATGCCATAACCAATTGTCTAATTGATCCTCTTGATTTATGATTATTTACTAGGCAATCCCTAGCAGTTAGCTTTGTTTCTTTTAATTATTAATGATGGTGTCGATTGGGATTATTCAGTCATAAAACGACTAACCACCCCCAACATAAATTTCAGCGAGATTTTTTGTTATAAGTTGACGGTATAATTTTTCCGATTTTTTATGCTGAAGATTAGTCTTTTTGTTATATTTTTAAATTTTTGTTTTGATGAGTTGTGTCACCATCGTATTAAAGACGCTGTGAAAGAGAAGGAAAACGCTAACAAAATTATTATTCAGAATCGTGAGATGCGGTCTGGTGTGATGAAGGTTTCAGAAGAACATTCTTTATCAAACTAACGTTTCAATCTTTATTGAGATCATCTTCAGGACCTGGGATATACAAACATTGTTTAAATATAACAAATACGCGTAGGATCTGGAAAAAAAAGTGAATTTTTATACAAAGCACTTTGATTGAATATAAAAAATATTTTTTGTATCGTATAAAGTCACTTTTTTCCGAATCCCAGGCCCTGAAGATGATCGGAATAAAGGTTGAAACGTTCGCTCGATAAAGAAAACATTTTTTTATAAACCTACACCAATCGGACGCATCTCACGATTTTTGAATAATTATCAACTAAATGTCACTAATCACCACACATTTTTAAACAATTTTTTTTTTTTAAATTTCGATTTACTTTTTTCTTTTTATTATATGCTTTAATTATACTTTTATCGCTCAATAAGCAATAACTATCAAACTTGAATGATAAATGTCCATAAAAACTGTCCATGATACAAAAAAAAAAAAATATAATTTATTATTTTATTACCCATTTTCGAAAATCAAAGAACTAATTTGTTATCTGGAAAGACATTTTTTTAAATGTTAGAATCACCATTATCGACCATTTTGGTCAGCCAAAGGTCTAGTTATGAATTTATACGCAATAATTTGAGGTTACCAAAAAGAAAGAAAGAAAAAATCAACGTATATTTATATTAATTTTATTTTTAACAACAAGACATAACTGGTTGCTAATAACAGTTTCAAGTTTCATATAATATACACAACACATTGCATATATTTTTTATTATAGCAAATGTATTATTAACATTTTTTTTTATAAGATAATAATAGCGTCAGCTGATTCGATCTGATGAAATCACAATAAAGAGATTTACAATAACAATTCCTGAAATAAATATCGTGTACTCTATCGAGGAATGGGCATGCAGTGGTGGGACAATTTTTTTTTTTTTAATTTTATAGAGTAAACAATGAAAAATAAAAAAATTCACCTCGAATATCGGGACAAAAAATAACATTAAACAACTTATTCTCTTGTAATAAGTATGTAAATGTTTATTATTATAAAACGTGTCTGGATAAGCTTGTGTTCTTACTCTAAGTACCAATTATTCAATGTTAGGTTTTTTTTTTAAAAAAGACCAATAGTATAATTAGCAGAAGAGAGCATTAAATGGAAAATATTCTTCATAGGTTGTATAATATTAATAAGCTTTTTTTTATGTAGAGGTGATTCAATAAAAAAATTTCATTAAGTACACTTAGAGAGTACACTTAAAGCGTAGCGATACATTTTGAATATTTATATTTTACATGAATCAAAACGATAACAATCTATAGTCGAATTTAATAAACGTACAACAATTTAAACGTTATAAAAATAATAAACAGTTCATTGCTTCGTTGGCATAATTGTCAACTCGAGACGAATTAACGTTTAAAATTTATTTAAACAATGGAAAGTTTTAAGTACAAAATAAAATTCCAGGTATATTTCACGAATCTTTTTCATCTTATTTCAAACGTGAAAAACAGAAAATCACATTGGATGCTTATTTGATCGACTAGTATCACACTATTCTTTAGCACCAATGAATCAGATTAAAAACTAAAATTTAAAAAAAAAAATAGAAAGAATTTAATTCTAATCATTTCCATTAAATCTAGTACTCAAAATGTCTAATTCATGAAATATTCGCCTCGGCTAGTATCGCACGGTGCTTTCGTACAAGCTTGTATAATTACAATTCCAGCACAACCATGAAATGGACAGTTTTTTTAAATTTAATTTTATTTTATTTTAAACACTATCCTAATAGATCAGTAAATATTCGCAATAGTAATTAATACATAAAATATTAATATGTAAAGCAGTATAGAGAACTTTTTAAAATCTGGTTTACATAATTTTTAAAATTTCTGTCGAGTTAGACTCTTTTATCACAACGTCTCCTTTCTGACATAAAAAAAAAAAAAAAAAAAAAAAAAAAAAAAAAAAAAAAAAAAAAAAACCAATTGCGTTTTAACATTCTTAAAATTGGAAGAAATTTAGGGAAAACAATTTTTTTTTTTTTCATGGAGGTAAGAAATAACTTACACAAAAACAAAATATTGCATAAGATTTTCTTTGAAAATAAAAAATCTACAAATATTTCTTTTACAATAAATATAATAATAAATAAAGGAAAGAGGTTTATAAATAAAAAATGAGAAAATAAATGACACTTGGAATAAATTTAGAAAATCCTAAGCAACATATAAACAAAAAAAAAAACTATTGAAAAACATATATATAAAATCGTTATAAATACTGTCCTATAGAAATGCAAAATAAAATAACATAATTTTAAAATCAATAGATTGGTAAATTGCACATGCAGTATTTCGTACAACATTACACGTACTATAAACAAAGATAAAAATAGACCAACGATTCGGGTTTTAAGTACTTTTTCGAAATTCAGAAATGCATTATAAATAATGATCTAATGGTATTTTTTCGCTCTGAATCAATCAATTTCTCACGCACATTCTCACTCGCACACCATTCCTATCTTAATCTTTATCTACCTACCTAGTTTTTTTTTCTTTTCTTTTTGGAATGCTTACCCTTACAACTGTTGCTATTTTATATATATTTGCCCACAGCCAACAGACATAGTCTGAATATGCATATATTTGCAGAACAAAAGAAAAAAAAATCATTACATCTAAATTTCATTTTAAAAAAACCCTCAGTTGTAGCAATTGAAATTAATTTGTCTATATAATTTTTTTTTTTAATAATCACTAAAATGACATCACATGTTCAACAACTAGTTCTACTTCGTTGTTGATGGATATTTATCAAACCATCATTTAAAATATGATTACTAAAAAAATTTTTTTGCTACTTCTGCGGTTGTCATGAACTTCAAAAGGCCAAAACGAAATATAAATTATATAATTTGTCTATTGTAAAAAAAAAAAAAAAATCATAAAATTAATTGAAACTGTGGTTAAAAGTATATTTTACAGATGCGCGACGTCCATGTCACGAGGAAGGAACATTTTTGCGTTATTATACAAATAAAACGACCTAATGGGTGAAACCATAAGACCAGATAAATATCCTAGTTATTAAATATCACAGAATCTTCGTGGATCTACAAAACAAATTAACACTCCTTCAGTTTATGTCATGTTGTCGAGCCCCAGGACGACTCGCATTTTTTCATAGACTATATAACTTATTCCGACCGATGGGGCTACTTTGAGAAAATTCACGCCTATCCCTCTGTACATTCCGAGAAATCCATCCTTCTTTAGAATTTCTTGTATCATGGTGATCATCGTGTCAGGTTGCGTTCCGGGTCCTAGACAAATAATCGTTATTTTATAAATTAAAAAAAAAAATAAAAAAATAAAATAAAATAAAAATGTACGCAGTTTTAATGGAATAAATAGGCACCTTGTGCTTGCAACCGAGTCCTGACTAATGCCAAGGGATAGCTGAACGCCTGACCGCACGTACTAGAGGCGGTGCCACAACTTAAAAGAACTAACGCATTCGGAGGTTGATCAGTCTTCTTTGCAAATTGAAGAATATATGCGTTTTTAAGGGTCTAAAAAAAAAGTTTAAAGAGTTTAAAAAAAAAGTAAAAATAAAAAGCATTTTGTCAACTTACCTCATAAACAGCAAGATCGATGCCGGCATATGGTAAAATTCCTAGAATGTTGGGCACGTAACCCTTGTAAAAAGCCTTAATTCCTTCCCGATGGATGATTTTTTTCAGTGCGTCATACACACCAGAATATTCCCCCGTATTTCTTAATGCTAGCCTAGTTTTCAAAACCTACAATAGAAAAAAAAAATTACGAAAAATTACAAATAAATGAAAATATCAAAAGAACTTACTTCTAAAGGATATATCGTAGTCTGACTTAGAGCTCCGGCTAGAGAACCTGCTACAAACCGTTCCTGAATGGCTAACTCCTTTCTTTGATTTTTTTTCCTAATGACGGCTTTGATTTTCTCGTAGAAAAAAAACTTCAGAGCACTTTCGGGGGCTATTTTTGTTACATTGATTCCATTACCCCTCCAGAGCGACATGATACCACCTTCATTAAGCATATGGACCCAACATGACTTCATTGTCATTGAACCCTTTGAACCATGTACCTGAATAAAAAAAAAAGAAATTAAACAAAAAAAACATTTATACAATATATTAACTAACAAACTATTTTTCGTGAGATTTCTCCAGGTTGACTGCATGGTGATGAACCTGAAATTTGGTTGTTACTAATCATCTTGGTCTGCCTATCCTTGTTGGGTTGGTCTATAGACCGATATGATTGGAACGACTATTTTTAAGAACTGATCGAAAATAATCATTTTACTACGGAACATGATAACTATATTTATTTCCGATAGTAATGTAATCTGAAGAATTTTGATTTTCTATCATCTACGTACAATTCAGTAGATTATTAGATTCTTCTCAAGATTTGCAAGGTTATGAATAGTAAGTGTAGTCGTTTAAGGCCATTTTGGCCTGCCTATCTTCTCTCCTTGGTCCGTCAAACGCATTTTGGCTTCTCACCATCTTCAGTATTGCGTTTTTCATCTCGCATTGGCCTGTTTATATCTTTAACCACTTTTTTATTGGCGAAACACCGAAACGCGCCTGGCAGACCCAAAAGTTCAGAAATCTATTAGACCATCTCGAGTGTGTCTAAGTGTTTGTAAAACACAGTGAGGATAGGCAGACCAAAATGATTTAATGACCAAATTTCAAACTAACTTTCACTGGCAGTAAATAATAAAATTTCAAACTATTTCCGCACGATTTGAATCAAACAAATTTTATAAAGAAATTATTGTATCTAACGGTCAAGAGTACTTACTTGCAGGAAGGTCTTTATCCTATCTAAAGGGGCTGTACAAGTTCTTGACACTGCGCCAGCCACAGCACCTGCCACCAGCTGCCTCCACCAAACACCAGTTTGTATCTCTTTGGCTGTATAGTCTTCGGGGACTGTCATAAGATCCCCGATGTCGAGGAACTGAAAACAAGGAGCCCAGTATGAATTACAGAACGAGCCAACTTTCTTGACATTAAATCGTCACACGGATATCTTGCATATTTGTGAATACTTAAAAAATTACACGACAAGAAAAAACCACCCAAAGTGTAGTTTAATAACTTGAAAATCAAGCTTTGCTTTGTAATATAATTATTTTGTTCAAAAATTAACGTAAATAAACAGCAAACTTTACATGCAAAAATACATTTGCATATTCTATCCATGTAAAAAACTTGCAACTTACTAATGATTATTACTGTAAAAAATATTTCATTTCAATAGCATCATAAATTAAACTAATCTATTTTAATAATTACATGTAACATCCTGACTTGCAATGTAAATAAATATAAATATATTAACATTTCTATTTTGGCTGGACTCATCATTTTTGTGTGTGGCTATTTTTGCATTATTGGGAAGTAAACAGATTGGGGGTTTTGAGTTAAGTTTAATTTTAGGTTGAGGATAGTTTACAGTTAGGTTGGGGCTAGTTAGGATTAGGTTAGGGTTATATGAGGGTTATGGTGGGGTAAATTTATGATAAAGTTTAGGGTTAGGTTGCAGCTAGTTGAGGATTAGGTTAGGGTTATTTGAGGGTTAGGTTAGGTTGGGGTTCAGTTTAGTTTTAGGTTGGGGATAATTTAGCATTAGGTTGAGGATTGTTTAGAGCTAGAGGTAAGTGCGAGTTGATGAATAGGTTTAGGGTTAGGTTTGGGTTCAGTTTAGTTTTAGGTTAACGATAGTTTAGGGCTAGTTGGGGATTAAGTTAGAATTATTTGAGGGTTAGGTTGGGGTTAATTTATGATAATGTTTAGGGTTAGGTTGTGGATAGTTGGAGATTAGGTTAGGGTTAGGTTTGGATTCAGTTTGTTTTAGGTTGAGTATAGTTTAGCGCTAGGTTAGGGATAGTTGAGGGTTAATTTATGATAATGTTTAGGGTTAGGTTGTGGATAATTGAAGATTAGGTTAGGGTTAGGTTTGGGTTCAGTTTAGTTTTAGGTTGAGGATAGTTTAGCGCTAGGTTAGGGCTATTTGGGGATTAAGTTAGAGTTATTTGAGGGTTAGGTTGGGGTTAATTTATGATAAGGTTTAGGGTTAGTTTGGGGCTAGTTGAGGATTAGGTTAGGGTTAGGTTAGGTTTGGGTTTAGTTTAGTTTTAGGTTGAGGATAGTTTAAGGCTAGTTGAGGATTAAGTTAGGGTTATTTGCCAGTTAGGTTGGGGTTAATTTATGATAAGGTTTAGGGTTAGGTTGTGGATAATTGAAGATTAGGTTAGGGTTAGGTTTGGGTTGTTTAGTTTTAGGTTGAGGATAGTTTAGCGCTAGGTTAGGGCTAGTTGAGTATTAAGTTAATTTGCCGGATAGGTTGGGGCTAATTTATGATAAGGTTAGGCTTAATTTAGGTTTGCATTTGGGCTAATTTATTTTAGGTAGGGGCTAGTTTAGGGTCAGATTGGGGTTAGTTTAGGATTAGGTTACATAGATTCAATGTTTTTCCATCCAGCGGACAAAATATGCAAATTAAATTTAAAAAATTTAAAATTGAATATTAGTTTACATATTTATATTTGCCCATAAAGAAATACACATAAAATGAATACATGCACATTATTTTTTTATTGGCTTAAAAAAATAGT
>CM077111.1:12510510-12535236 GCA_039619505.1 Cimex hemipterus | reverse complement strand
TGTGTATAAGAGACAGTATATACATATCTTATATATATATATATATATATATCTTTTTTAATTAATTATAAAGTCTTGGTTGAGATGAAAAAGTTAGCATCACAAGGAGGATTTGAACCCATGACCTTCGGCTCAATACGCTGCTGCTCTAATCACTGTGACTTCGAGCCATGGGACGAACTTCCCATCATTTCGACTTCACATTTATAAGGTAAATCCCGGGCAAATAACACAACGCCACAAGAGATGGGAAATTTTCGCGTTAAACCGCCCAAAGAGATAAAACGATATCTATTTTATCTCGAATACTCAGATAGCGCCTGAACGTGTCTCCGATATAAAAACGCTCGAGGAGTTCGCTCATTCCGGCGAACCTTTCGCGGAAAAAAAAATATATACCTTCAATGGTCCGTCGTAGATTTCGTGCCGGAGATCGGTGAGACAGTAGTATGAGCACAGATCCATGGTTATAAGGGCAGGCGTGGGCTAGGGGGGAAACTGGCGAAATTGGAAAAATCCAACCACTTCTTCCATTCGAATCCAAACAGTGACTAGAAGTGCTCTCGGACTCAAAGTTCACAACCTTCAGCTCTAATTTGTGATGTAATTTTTGTATTACAATCCTCAGACTACTGATCTCTATCCTATCTCAAAACGTACTAGCAATTTTTTTCAGTCAAATTACATAATAATGTAGAAGTGTTATATATTTTGTTTGACGTTCGTCCTTTCGTCTGTAAATAAATCAACTAAGAATTTCAACATGCGGCTTTTTCCTTTGTAAAAACAAGAACTTGTTAAAATTCATTCAACAGCATGTCATGCAAGCAAACTGAGAATACCAAAAATCATTATGTCTCATTTAAGCAAGAGAAGTCAATTTTACTGACAAGCCACCCATATTTTAGCTAGATTAAACTGAAGATCTCAGATTTTCAGGAAAAAAAATTAAAAAACTGTCATAACAGTTAAGTAGTTAAAGTTTATAGTTTGTAGTCAGTCACTGGTCAGTCATCAGTGATGAGTTAAAAAATTGGATTTTGTTGGTTTCAAAAGTAGAGACGAGTCGGCTGGATCTTTGTTAGATTAGAGTGAACGAGCTTTGGACAGGTGGTCGGGCTTTGGCTTATATACTTCATCTTGGATTTTAAGCTGTCAATAGACCTGTTTTGAAATCTAAAGACCTGGACTACTGTATTATTCCCGCATTGACGGATTCAGAAAAGAGAAAAAAAAAACTGGCTTGTGCTGAGTTCCAGATGTGGCCATCTCTCAACGATGTTCGAAGCGGTGTGTGGGGGGGTTCTTTTTCCGGTGATTGCACGGAATTTTTATTATCAGTTTTAAGAGATTAGACAATAAACACAAAAAACTGTGTACTTAAAACAATGAAATTGTCAGAAAAATTTTATGTGCAATATTTAGCAACATAAAAAGTTTTTTTTTTATTGAAATTAGCAAACTTTGAGGAATTATTTGTAGTTAGTATTTGCTGGGCTTTAAAGTCACCCTAGATAGACTGGATTATACACCATTGTTATTATATATTTACTTTTCCTTGTACTTTTTCTTTGAATGTATATTTTTTTAGTTAAAGGCAAGTTCATGATTTATTAACATAGGTGGGCCAGTACGTTTATTCAACCACTGTGATCTGATGTAAGCCAGGTCGGAAATAGAAATAAATGGGATTGTTGCCAATGTTAAACGACTTGATCTTTGTGTCTACGAGGACGATTCCGACCTCTATCTAAGGCGCCAGGTGCGATATGCTAGTATCAGGACGAAAATAGACGTGCACGTGAAAAAATTCGACCGGCCTTTTTGAATCAGCCCTCTGGAGGCTTGTCGGGGGGCAAGGCTCCTACTTATCTGCTCCATGTTTCAAGGAGATAAATTATTATCGGGCCGATAGCACGCGGTTCGTGTCATCGTAGTCCACATGGCAACAGGGACGAAAAGCGGCCGTACCTTATCTCGGCGATTCGGCGCGTTTCGGGGTTCAGATTGTGATATAAAAGCAGGGTTAAACGGAGAATTTTCAATCATCGACCTCAGCACAAGTGTTGATTTCATAGTAACAATTTAAAAAACCGATAATAACTTGACCATTCAATCCAGTAAAAAGTGTGGGATTGACATTTTAAAATTTTAATCTAGACTTGTCCTATTCAACTTGAAACCTAGACATTGAGCCATTTGTGGTAATGATCTTGACGACGAGCAGCCAAATTAACTTGGCCTTGTTCCTTCAGACGACTACTCTCATATATTAAAAAATAAAATCTGGAAAACCGAACGAATCGCCCTTCCTGTTCGAACAACCCATAAACAAGAAAAAAAAATACCGGGCTAAGAATAGGGCATTGCAAGCTCATCCATGGATTAACCTCTACAAATTTTCCGAAGTCAAGAATTACTAGCAGCCTTGGTGAAATGTTGTTTCAAATATCGATATCCTATCCAAAGTCTAGAAAAGTAGTTAAGATGTATTTTTCCTTAGTATAATGAAATTAAGCTGGTTCTTGGGACGGGAAAGTACAGACAGGCGTATTTTTCCTTAGTATAATGAAATTAAGCTGGTTCTTGGGACGGGAAAGTACAGACAGGCAGTAGGCTAGATGGCCCGAGGGCTGAAACTTTTAGTACCAGGATACACAACAACCTGATATCTTGGGTGCCGAGGCACGTGGGAAAATTGGGTAACAAAAAAGCAGACAGACTGGCCAGAGGAGGATCTGCAAGACCAATTTTTTAAACGAGGGTTCGCAACAGCAGAGGTCATATCACCTCAGGGTGCCGGTGTTTTTGAAAAAAAAAGCCCATTTGTAAGTATGTCGGGTTCGAAGGCAGGGCCGCTGGATTCGAACGCGAGACTTTTACCTTACGGTGATGAGCGCCGTGTCAAAGAATGAACCTTGCGGCCACCGACGCCCCTTCTGCAAAAGACCATACACATGCCCCGAACCTATCCTTGGGATAACAAAAACAAATATAGAATCCTCCATCGCAGAATGGATCCAAGCAAAACAAAAAGAGAAGTGGATAAACTCTTGTGCTAGACAGAGCAAACTTATGTTGAAACAACCCTCACTAAGACTGGCAAAAACACTGCTGCAATTGGAGAGGGCCAAACTCAGAGGAGGTCACTGGCATCTGAGAAACCATCTACACTACATGGGCATATAGCGATGAACCCATCTGCAGATTTGTAATGAGAAGGAGGAAACAGCTACCCATATCATCTTCTAATGCGAAGCAAGACCTCAATAGAGATTCAACCTAACGTACAGAAAAAAACTTAGGGAATTAAATTGCAACAGCAACAGTCAATGGCCTGATGCTTCTAAGGAGAAAGGATTGAGTCTATTGACTGAACTAAGGAACTAGGAAGGTACAATCAGCCAGAAGGCTGCAGTGCCTGGGGAATACAAACCCTGCTTCCTAGTATCCTTTTCTACCGTACTATACCATACCAGGATTGGATCAGTTAATTGACAAAAGGAATACCGAGGTCTTTTATTTGATTTAACTGGAAAGTTGTGGGTAAATAAATCGACTTAATCGGGTTATAGAAGCTTTTTATTAAATCTAATTTTAGACCCAATTAAATGAGCACAAATCGTCATAAAAAATATTATTTTGGGTGTATTGATTTCATTGACAGATTTTTTTTAACAGAAGATTCAAGGCTTGGTACGATTGAAAAAGATAAATCAACAAAATACTGCTTTTTTTGCATATTCTGTAAGCGATAGATCAGAAAACGGTCAAAACTTGGATTTAGATAAAATAAAAATATTTATGTAAAATCCTCACATACCGATTTTGAGGGAAATCGGTGTAAATCAATTTTTTTTAAATTAATAATTTCGACGAGCAGATTCTGCCGGACTGTCAAATGACAATTCGTTTTAAAGAAATTGTCATAGGCATTTTAATTTAATAACAAATAATTATTTTAGACAATTATTTCCATTAAAAAATAGATTAATTTTTGACAAATTCATTTTGTAATTTAGCGTATTTTCTTATAGAAATAGTTTATGGTTATTTTCTTTAAATTAATGGTAAAAAGCCACCCATTCTCTCAAATGGTCTGTTTAAAATCCTTTTAGCCGTTTCAATCAGATATTCCGAAAGACTGCTCAAAAATCTGAAAAATTTTATAGGTCTGAAAATCGATAAATTGAAATTCAAACAAAAATTTGTTTTTATGTGTCTCTTGAGTTGCTAAAAACGACATTTCATACAACTTTCAAGAAAACTACTCGAAAAATATTTGGTTTTTAGACATGTTTAGGGTCACTGATCAACTCTGATAGCTTTACCAATATTTTTATTGCAATCTACATTAAAAAAAAAGATCAAAAATTTGAGCAAGTAGAAAGACGAAATAAAAATATTAAACGACGGTAATTTCAACTCTACAAAAATTTTGGGGGAAACCATGACCTTCAATTTACACAAAAAAAAATTCAAAAAATATGCGTCCAATTTTTGGAATGTAGAATAACCAAAAAAAAGTTTAGTCAAAATCCGCGATCAGCAACCCTAAGAAAAGTTATATTTCCAATAGATTAATTTAATCTATTAAATTAGGCTCAATGAGGTAGGGATCCACTGGAAAAATCCCATAATAATTTTTTTGCTGTCGTGTTACATCACTCACAAACAATTGTACAAATAAAAAAACCTAATTATTATCTCTGAACTTTGATATTACAAGTGAAACGGATTCATAAACAATCCTCCACAGAGAGATTAATCGATTTGAAGGAGGCTTTTTATGCGGAAAATATATGGATTATTTTTTTCTGAGGATTGTTTATGAAAATGACTTTCTTTTTTTTTCTATTCAAAAATGGTACTAAAGTTCGATTTCCGTGCTTTGGCAAGTTATTTCTGTCCTTGGGATAAATTCGATTTTTTTTAAAGAACCCGCAATGAGGAACGGAAGCCCTGGCAGGGAACTGAAAATACAAGGACGTCACATGCAACTGCCTGCATTTGTAACGAACAGCACACTTTCCTTTTGAGAGAAAGGGTTTCGTTTTATTTTAAGATCTAATAAAACGGAACTGACAGGCATATTCGTAAAAGACACCAAACAAAAAGCCAAAAAAATTTTTAAACATCTGGCTTTTGCGCAATTAATTAGTGAATTGATAAGTTCCAGTGCAGGATTTTATTGTAACGACTGCAACGTGCAGGGAAGTTAACCTGATCCTGAGCTATAAAAATTGCAAATCCAGGCACGACTTTTTGACCTCCGGTCGGAAAAAACCCGTCAGTGTCGTAATGAGAAGCACGGTGACGTTGTCAGTGACGCACCGCCTTCCTTGTCTATTTGCTCGGTGCTAGTCGAAGGGCAAACCGATTTGGAAGAACGGTGCGCTGACGCAGTACAATACGGGCAGATATAAAATCCCGTCGAAGATCTCTCAATTAAAATATTTAATCGTGTAACGTAATAACTTCAAGGATTTGTGATTGTTTCAGTCTCGTTTACGTTTACGCTCATTCGGTTACAAAGGAAAAAATGAACTGACGCATCTTACAAATTGAAAAATGAATGAAAACTTTCTGTCTTTGTAAACTTTATTGCACTAGTTTAATGAACTGAATAAATATAACTTGAAACAGGCAGAGAAAACAAACGCTCAGTGTTCCTCTCTAAGCTTATTAATAATTCAACTTCATTTGGCCAGCCTGCGCCGAAATCTGGGAGGACTCCCAGCTTGTGTGGGAGTTCCTTGCCAAATCGTCATCCGCTTTCGGATACGTTCCGCAGATGAAAGTACAGTAGAATAAATGAGCGACTTAAGACCAGGACGCACCTCTAGAAACTTCCGCCAAGACTTAGCGATGGGTAGGGATGACACTTGGATCGGTACAGCTGAACAACCGGCAGAACCTGGGCCGTACTCGACCAGGAAGATCTGTTAGCTATTTCCTCTACTCTGCCGTATCTTTACCGAGCTAAGTTCTTGGAGCTTAGATCTAGATACACTTAGGTCTATACTGGTCTAAGACTGAGGAAGGTGTGGCGTGTGCCGTGTATCGCGAGGGTGTGCCCGAGTCTAGTCTCGTGGTTTTGTTGAAGAGATACAACGAACTGCAGCATCTTGGCAAAACGTTGTTGTTTGGGTACCTCGACATGAAGACAATGAAAAGGCGGACGAGCGGTACTGGGATGTCCCAACCTCCAGATCCATCCCTAACCATCCATGCTTAACCACCTCGATACGCTAAGAACGCAACGAACATAACTAAAAGATGGATGCAACGTCAATGGGCAGAGCTCTCACATATCTTGAGCAGTGTCGATAAGTTGCCCTCAGAGATCTGACTGGTAAGAACGTTCATACTCAACCGATTAAGAAAAGGCTGTGCGAGATTGACACACGACATTTGGGCCAAAGGCCGCGTTGTCTTCGGCATGCGGAGAAAGGTTGCTCGATATGACCTAATTTAAAGGTGCAATTCCGTGGCACCATGTAGAGAGCGTGAGAGGCACTCGACTTTTTAGTTCCACTGTTCCTACTTTTTTTAGGAAACACTAGTAGTGTACCTAGTATAAATAGATAACAGCTTGGTTTTGTATATGGTGAAAATAGTAGTGAATACTAATTGAATACTAATCAAGTACTACCTATTTGAGCGAATGGTATGAAAATTGGATGTAATATATTTAAGATTGAGTGGTTCTAAGGTTTAAAAACTGCAAGCATTACGGGCCGAAGTGACCCAGATGTCGGCCGCCCCGGAACCTCGCAGGCGAGATAAGGCCCAAAAAGGGTTAAGTACAAAAATTCTAAGCTCCATTCTGGGCATATGTGTATCTATGTGCCTATATGTGCGGAGTTGCCCTTACATAAGTCAATTAACTCAACACACTGCACCTAAAGAAATCTAAATTTACGGCCAAAACCAGCTAAAACTTTTTAGTTCGATACGTACGATATTTGATAGTATAGTATATCAACATAACGTAAAATATTATTTTTTTTTAACGTGAAAGGAAATCGCAAAGAAAACTCGTTGTTTTAACTGCCTGTCGAACATTTTGAAAAATAATTGATGTTTAAATAGATTACAAATTAAAGTAAACTTAACATTTATTGATTTTAATTTTAATCAACATCCTTATCGATGAAAAATGAGGGTTTTACAGCCAAAACATACATCATAATTTTGCCAAGACAAATTTGAAAATCGCATATTCCTTTTTCTTAGACGATTCGAGAAATATATTTGAATTTTGTATTCAATAAACTTAAACTGTATTTCTGGAAAAGTATTTTAGACTGGCAAAAACTATCTGTATAGGAAAATTATGTATATCTTTAAAAAAAAAGTAAGTTATAAATTTTTAAAATACAAGAGAAGTGTGCCTTTTTTACATTCGCAACTTGCGAGGTCGAGCGAAATTTCATCATAAAAATTGATTTCATGTGGGCGTTGATGTATATCAGAGCACAGACCTTAAAAAAAAAATTGACCAACGACGTCAATACCTTGGCAAATCGTGTAATATTACCAAAATCGTCTACTTGATCTCACTCCAAAAATGAAGAAAAGTAAATGAAGAAGTAAAAGAAAATGATACGGCACAGCGTGGAAATTAACAATTCTCTGTGTCTTTAAATGTCGGTGGGGGAAAATCTAACAAGAGAGAAAATAACAAATAATCTTTCTCTAGAACGTACTGAGTAAATTGATACGTACAAAATTCCGCCTTGGCTTCCAAGACCTCTCGGTAAGCCTAGAAAAAATTACACAAATTATATTACATGAACATGCAAAACTAAACAAAAACAAAGAAAAAGAAATGAAACCGTTCAATTCATGTGAGCTTTTTCTTTTTGTGTACTGTGTAAAATGGACCTGGGCTGTCACCTTTTGATTGAACTTTTTTTAAACTTTTTGAGCTTGATTAAGTCCTCTGAAATTTTAACACAGGGCAATTTCCTGAACATGTAACAAATGAAAAGGATCGAACTAAACCCATTAACGTTCACGCTGGAATTCCAGTATTAATTATTAATTAAGCTTGAATAATGAATGATGCAATTTAACGAATAAGTAATGAAAGGGAAGAAGTTTCACATAAAATTGTCCATCGATATATAATTTTTTTTAATACTGATATTAAACCAGCCACCTCAATGATTTTTTTTTTTATAATCTAGATGCAATTTTGTGTTATTTAAACGCCGTGGGATTACATAACGAAACCTGTTTTGAAATTAATTTTGGATTAGTGAAAACGATAAGGGTTCCTGAGGATGGTGTGATCGGCCCGGGTCATCGGAGGAGAACATCGTCAACCGATAACCCTTAGAAAGTGTGACTTGGAGATAAAAAAAAAGTCCGAAAAACTGTTGACGGGATTATCGGTGACAAATATCACACAGAAATTACTGCCAAGGACACCTGGAATCCGATTATGAAATTACGTTGCTTCAATCGGATCAGGCTTGCCGTGAGCCTTTGAAAGGCATCACACCGAGGTGAAACAAATTTTTTTAGGATTTGACCTGATTTTTTTTAATATATATTGACAGTGATATGAGGGTGAGAGCGTATCGTTTTCTTATTTTAGAGTCAACGCGGGGTCGACTCCCTTCCGTCGCCCGTTGCCCTAGATGCCAGACCATTCCTCGCGAAGAGTCTATTTCTGTCCGTCCAGGCGCCTCGATTACTCGGAGAAGAATTGCATTCTTTCCGTACGGCGTTTGAAAACTAAATACGGCAATTTTTCTGAAAAGAATCTAAGCCTTACTGGACGTAACGACCAACTACCCAATGGGTATGGCGGAGGAGGACGTCAAACCACTTTACCAAGCCGACGATCTTACCATTTCCAATTAAAAACCATGGAGCTATGTGATTCGAACCCCGGACCGCTTATCTAACAAAATCCTTTACGCCAATAAATATACTAAGACCAAACTCAAAATGCGAAGGAAAAGCCACATTCAGAGAATATGAACAAACATTGAAAAAACATTTTTTAATAATGATGACTGAGCAGGTCTTGCGTAAACCGCAAATGTTCCAAGATTTGAAGATAAATAAAAGACAATTGAATAAACTATCAAATTGACTTTCTCCTCTTTCAGTGGCGAAACAAAACTAAATTTTTTCACAAAAAAATTAAATTTCTGAATTTAATATTATATATTATTGATTAACCATACTATCGACCAACACTTATAATTATACTAATGAGATGATTGAGGCTGTGGTCAAGGTTGGGGGCGTTCGCTAATCTAAAGGCAGTTCTGCCGAGCTTTCGACGTTTTTGACGTTATAGATTCGTCTTTGGATCTATATGCTATAATCTCAATCATCACATAATTACAACTGTTGGTCGATGTTACCAAAAATCTACAATTTACCTGAGGTTCACACTCATCGTGGCCTTTTTGAAAACCGATACGGACCAGAAGTAAAAAAGCCCTGAGGACGAATTCAGATAAAGTCGAACGCTTGGCAGACCCTCTCTTTGGATGAGCACCCCGACCAAGACCACAATTTCTATCATTATATTAGTATAACCACAACTCCTGGTCGATACTATCAATGATTTGTTGAAGTCGTGAGGAGCCGTCAAATGTGGTAGTATAGAAAAACACTTTTTCATTTTTTTGCTGACGTTTCGACCTTTATTCGGGCCTTCTTCAGTGCATAAAGTGTGGGGCTATACTTGTGTCATATTGGTTTTGTGTGAAAGTGCTGTGGTCATACACTTTGACAACACTATCACACAATGACCCAAATATAGCACCAAACTTTATGCTCTGAAGATGACTCAATAAAGGTCAAAACATCGTCAACAAAATGAAAAAATCTCATTCTTGACCGCTCCTCGCGACTTCAACTAATTATGAAACAAGTCAATAAGATACATACACTATCAATAATCTACAACACAACTGATATTCCAACAGAATCATCATTATCATTTTCCACAACATTGAACGGAATACGGACCAGAAGCAAAACATCCTGAGGACGATTTCAAAGAAAGTCGAAAGCTGGGCAGTACTGTCTTTAGATGAACGAACACACCACCAACCTCGACCATAAATGAACCAAAAGAAAAAATCCCCTGAGGATGATTTCAAATGAAGTCGAAAGCTGGGCAGAATTGTCGTTGTCTTAAACACACCCCACGCCAACCATGACCACAACCTCGACCATTACATAGACCAGAAGTAAAAAAACCCTGACCATGATTTCAAATAAAGTCGAAAGGTTGGCAGAACTGTCGTTAGATGAACAATACACCTCAACCATGATCAAAACCTAGATGATTATATTACAACTGCTGGTTCATACTATCAATAATCTATAACTCAACTGAGATTCCAACAAACACATGACTTTTTTCAACACCTGGACAATACGGACCAAGGCAAAAAACCCGAGGATGGCTTAAGCAAAGTCGAACTGCGGAAATGCCTTTGGGCTAACAAATACATGACCACAACCTCCATCATTTGTATCATTTAACATCATGTTCTTAAACTAGCTCAAGGCATAAAGTCCATCTCCCTATAATAGTTTTCCTTACTTGTCAATGAGGAAAGGGGGATAATGTTTTTCCCATATTTTTAGCACAAAGTACTAATGACGAGACTGTTTGTTTAAGAGATAAGACTTTGGATTCTCACACAGGAAAACATCATTTTAAGAGGTCTGTTTTCCCCGTTTTGGCCGTTGGCATCGAGTAATATTGTACCCTACCCGTGTAATCATATCCACGAACGTTGACGGAAAACATCTCCCATGTCCCTTCATCACATGGCGCAAGGCAATTTGCATCGGGCTTGTATTAGATAATGTGATCTAGGAAGTCCCTATTGAACTCAGTCAATTGTCCAATTAAACAGGAGATCAGAACATTCTGAATGCGTCGTAAGAACGGTTGCACGATGGAAAGTGCAATGTTAGGACATCCTGGTGCAGTAACTAAAACACAATCTTCTTAAACCACACTTGACATTTTTATGCTAATATTTTTATCTTTAATTTCATGTAATCTATGCGCATAAAATAGACTGCCGTTAAAGGCTCATTTACCATGTTCGAGGTTAAAAGTTATCAAAATGGCCTGCATTATAGTGAATGATTTTTTGCATGCAAAAAATTGCCTAGGGGATGAAGCTGGCAGAGAAGACCGAGGAATGAATATCTTTGGCAGGTTTCCTAAAATAATTTTGGCTTTTACTCCTAGAAGTATGGCATTTTTTTGAACCGTCTATACATGCACAAAAATTTGATTTGCTGAGTAAATTCGAGGAGCTATTGTCAAAAGTATCTTTATGTACAGTAAAATTCCTAAACGAAAAAAAAAACCACTTAAATTTCACAGAATGTTGTAATTTTTACTGCACTCATTCGCCGGATGGAATGAACGATATACCATAGTTGTACAAAATTTAAATTTAGAATAATCGATCAAGTTCCAAAAATGGTCAAAAGTGTTAAAACACTTATCGTCAAAATTTAAAATTCAAAATAGACACTCGTAAGCACAAATTACGTTTCGATAAAAATTCATCTTCATCGGGTTCAATCAGCACGGGATAAAACAAATAAATTATTCAAAAATATGTACAACACTTACTCACAATTAACTTATCGGGGATGAAAAGGCATCGGATAAATGATAACTATCCAAGTTGGCCATCTAAAAAAAAGAGCTTGTGGTTGATGGCGCGTTAGTGAAGCATGAATGATTTATTATAATTGATACTATTCAACTAGGGTAACTCTAAACTACGAACATCTTACTACCAGAACTAGTAGCTCCTTGACAAAATCGTCTGTCGTCTTTGCTGAAGCGTCACATATCGGAATCCGAGGCTGCCTCTAAACAAAGAGGGGAAAATCATTGTCTTCTGTTCATTCTCAGTTTTTTACTGATGAATCGTAAATTTACTGACGGTTCTACATCATGCTGGTGTTCTTTTAGTTCTGTAGTGGTGCAACATGGATGCAAATCAAACAAAAAAAAGCTCGTTTTTAACATCTGGAGGGTGACGATTCCATAGATAATCGGCTATGAGTCTCGGGCTTTGATTGACAAAAGTTTTTAACGATGCAATGGAAAAAACACAGAAACCAAAATACCATGCAATTCCATCCTGATCCTCGAAACAAACAGGATATCAAATTTTATTCGCAACATCAATGGCGTCAATGATCGTTCAGGCGTAAAAGTACAAACGTATCGTGTATTTGTACAAAATCGATCAAATTTTTATATATTATATTGATCTCTGAATTTTTGATTAAAAAAATTCAAAGAGAAAATGAAATCGTAAGCTGCTCAACGTCCCTAGCGTTGTCATTTAGACCAGTGTCCTCTCAGAAGATTTCTAAAAGCTAATGCAAGCACACAATTAATTAAAAGCGGCGAAAATAGTTTTAAAAAATTTCATTAGAATAAAGAAAAAAAAGTAAACTTAAAAAAATTGTAGTAGTTCTAGGTGATTAAAACTTCTGTATAATGTTTTGTATAAAATCCAAAATCTTAAGATTCATTAACGTTATTTAGAAAAAAAATGGCGACCTTTCGGGTAGGAGTGCGCCGCCAAAAAAACTTATTGCTTTGGTTGCTAGGTCTAGATTTGAAATCTTTGAAGGGGAGGACATCACCAAATCACTCTGCGAGATAAAATGATCCGAAATCTTGGGGGTTTGTGAACTGGTCCAGGAGATTTATGAAGGACACGTCAGCTGATCAAGTTCCGGACCTTTTAGGGATAGGGCGCGAGTCAACCCAGGCATTTGACCACTCGGGTCTTGGTCGCCCACCTTGCGTAATATATATAGTAGTTCTAGGTGATTAAAACTTAAATGGTAGTTTTGCCACTTTTGCCAAATTTTCTGTATAAAATCCAAAATCTTAAGATTCATTAACGTTATTTAGAAAAAAACAATGGCGACCTTTCGGGTAGGAGTGTGCCAAAAAACCTATTGCTTTGGTTGCTATGTGTAGATTTGATATCTTTGAAGGGGAGGACATCACCAAATCACTCACCGAGATAAAATGGTCCAAAATCTTGGGGGTTTGTGAACTGGTCCAGGAGAATTATGAAGGACATGTCAGCTGACCAAGTCCCGGACCTTTTAGGGATTTTAGGGTCAACCCAAGCATTTAACTACTCGGGTCTTGGTCACCCACCCTGTGTAATATATATTTATTTATTTATTTTAGCTGATTAAAACTTAAATCGTAGTACTCCAAATTCTGTAGAAAATCCAAAATCTTAAGATTCATTACCGTTTCAGAAAAAAAATTGGCGTCCTTCCGGGTAGGGGTGTGCCAAAAATCCTATTATTAAGGAGCCAAGGATCCTGCTGAGATCGGTCTAAAATAGGGCCAGTTATCCAGTACGATTGAGCTTTCATCGTGTCCTGTACTTTCCGCATTCCGACACAATTAAGGACAAGTACACAAAGAAAGTATAATCTCGAAACGCGATATCTCGTCGTTTAATTATGGATGCGCGGATGTAAATATTTTTTCAAACCGTATCAACGAATGTTTTATGAAGGTGGATTAATCAACACGTCGGGTATTAACGATTTGTTTCTCTTAAACGAAAATTTTATGTTGTAAGGTTGCTAAGTTAATTTCAAGGCACTTGCCCATTTATAAAAAAAATTCCTATATGAGTAACCTGCGATTTTAATATATTTTTGAAAAACATTTCTTGAGATAAGACAGTGTAATTTATCAACTAGCCAGTGATTACAATTAATATAATATTACAGTACATTAACCGTCAAAACAAATAACGACGAACGGATTTATTTTGCACACCAATGGAAATAAATGTTGACTGCCTATTAGAGATTAGATTGACCCAGTAAATAATACTCCAAAGGACAGAAAAATATTTTTCTACCATCATTTTATGAGAAGATTACAGTAAACAAACCCAAACTCGCATTAAAAATTTTTCCTTTTTCCTCTAAACTTAAGGCAGCAAAAAAAAAAGTCTGTAATTACTTCAAGACAGTGAAGAATAGATGTCGGGAGTCAAAAAGCCAAGTTTCAACAAAATTTATCAAAAATTGGCTATCTCAAATTAATTTATTTGTCTTTGTGATATCTATGTTTGTTTTCGATAGTATTGAAATTTTGAGAAAGACAAGGCACACTTCTCGATCTTATATCGGCTACAATCAAGATTGTTCAAACTGATATAAACTTTTTAAAAAAAATTCAGTTCTGCGCGGTAATAAACCAACCACTAACGTTTTCGCTGCTTTGGTCCGTGAAACGAGCTACACGAACTTCTCGCCATCTTCAGCGTTGGGTTTGACGTCGCGCTTCGGCCTGCGTATATCTGACGTTTTTCAATTACGAACGCGCCTGACAGATCAAATGGAAAACGACTGAATTATAATTGTATGTACGAACTTTACGCCATCCTCAGTGAGAAACTGTTCTTCGTTCGCGAGTAAGTTCACTAGAAAATTACCCACTAAAATTTAACCAAGCACCAACTTTTACTTTTTCTAACTACTCGACTAATTTTATTCGACTGGATTTTACCGTCCATCCTACCGAGCTATTTACGCCATATTCAGTGAGGAACCTGTTTTTTCTTTCGTGAGGTCATTAAAGAATTCCCCGCTGAAATTCATTAACTAGCTGATCAATGAAAACAGCAAATTTTAATTCGCTGGTTCACGTCATCTTCAGTGTGAAAGTTTCTTTTTTTCGTGGATGTGAAAATTACAGAATACCCACTAAAATTCATCAATTCGCAAGACCAAAGCCGCTAACTTGGACTTTATTTAACCGATCAACAATGATCATACTGTCCGTCCATTCTATATGCTTTACGCCATCTTCAGTGAGGTACGCTTTTTTTTTCGTGAATAAGAAAATTAGAGAAATTACCTATTCCATCGATCAGACTAAAAAAGATCGCCAACTTTTATTTTTTTCCAACCGATCGACATTGATCACTTTTGTACCCGCTAATTTACATCTTCAATGAAGAACAATTTTTTTTTTTTAGAAAAAAGATAATTAATAAATTACTCGCTAAAATTGTTTTGTTTTTTACATTTGATCCATAATTATCACTTTACTGTCCGTCTGTCCTCGGGGCGTTACGCAATCTTCAGTGAGGATTAGGAACAGTTCATTTTGTCGTGAATACAAAAATTCCAGAATTGCACACTTAAATTCGCAAAGTAGCTTATCAACCAAGACCACCAACTATTAATTTTTTTTTTTTTTCACTCGATCAACAATTATCACTTTACTGTCCGTCTGTCCTCAGTGCGTTACGCAATCTTCAGTGAGGATTAGGAACAGTTCCTTTTTTTCGTGATTGTGAAAATTACAGAATACCCACTAAAATTCCTCAATTGCAAAACCAAAGCCGTTAACTTGTAGTTTATTTAACAATGATCGTTTTACTGTCCGTCCATTGTACATGCTTTACGCCATCTTCAATGAGACACGTTTCTGTTTTTTCGTGAATAAGAAAACTAGAGGATTACCTACTACAATCCACCAAATTAGCAGATTAAAAATGATCGCCACCTTTTACTTTTTCCAACAGATCGACAATGATCACGTTTGTACCCGATAATTTAAATCTTCAGTGTAGAACGTTTTTTTAAACCTACAAGCAGAAAACCATCAAGAAAAAACTTCAGTTTTTTCATTTTATCGACAATTATCACTTTACTGTCCGTCTGTCCTCGGTGCGTTACGCAATCTTCATTGAGGATTAGGAAAAGTTCATTTTTTGCGTGAATAAAAAAATACCAGGATTGCACACTAAAATTCACCAAGTAGCATATCAACCAAGACCACCAATTATTAATTTTTTTAACTGATCGACAATGATCGTATTGGTGACCATTTGTTAGTCCTCTTCAGTGAGGAAGAGGCTTTTTTTTTACTAAATAAGAAAAGTAGAAAATTATCCACTAAACATCCACTGGCAGAAAACTAACTTTTACTTTTTAATTTGCTGTCCGTTTGTCCTCGAGGATTTACGCCATCTTCAGTGAAAAAAAAAAAAAACAAGTTTTTTCTTGAATACGCACTTTTTAGTACATACAGTTACCAAAGCGTCTCAATTTCTCAAGGGACTTGAAAATAACTCCCTTCTCATCGTGATGTGAAAGCGTAAAGGAATCGACAAAGTGAAAGTTGCAAGACTGGGAATGTTTCTTCAGTAATTGGCCGTAGGAAGTACTGTAACTGTATGACGATAAATTAATAAAAACAAGTCCAATAATTAAACCGAATGCTTTGCCAATCCGAATACAGTTATTTAAATGGCCATGGAGAAAGTGCCTAATTTAATTTACAAGAATGAAGAAAACTGCAACGTCGTCAAGTCCAGGGTCATGTACAATATTTCTGTAAAAAAACAAACCGCTATCGTTTTATGACACGTTTATGTTTTAGAGTCTAGTTAAATTCTGACTTGACACTTTTATCAGACCGCTATCGGTTTCAGCATGTCTTTCATTTCCTTTAGTGGCGCAAGTTCGTATTCTTGGCCTCACTTAAGGCCATATTTAAATATTTACTGTCTGTTATTTTATTAATTTTTTTCTACTATCCAAAATTTTATAATTTACTGTACAAATAATATTTTCAAAAATATTTTGTCTAAAAAAAAAAAAAACAACGAAGAATTCGTGTCAAAATAAGAGCTTTGATCAATTTACTACCTGGTAAAATAGGATTTGCAATGTGGCTTTTACTTATTTTCAAGCCGATTCATTTTCTTCAAGGCGCCAATACTTACAAAATTTTCCATTTCTGAAGTCTTATACATCATTTTTTTGACCAATGTTCCAAAATTGTTTGGACAAATTAGATTTTGGCAGAAATATATTTATGTTAGAAATTATAGGCGATTGTTAAAATTTCTAGCCGGTAAAAGTGAAAAGAACAGCCGTGGATTGCAATGGAATATGTGAATACCATTGTGCACGTAGGGCAATAAATCATGAAAATTAATTTTATCTAATTTAAATGAGAACTGAAACACTGTTTTTTTCATATCTGCAATGAGATTATTGAAAGATGTTCTTCGATCGCCTCTTTGAGGATGGTATGAGTGATGATTAATCTAACTCGGATGAGTAATACCCACACTCGTTTTCCATTTTATCCTCGAACTTTGGAAAAAAGTATTAAAAAAAGAATCCCCCAGATTTACTCACGTCGTATAAAAGCTGAAGCTTCTGAACGACATCCTGGCATAGCTCGCACGGCGGAGGGTAGATGAGTACCAACTGTTTCGATTCGTGTAGCATGGTGACAGACGTGTGCTGAGTCGTGGGAAGGAGCGGCAAACCAGGCCCGACGTCTCACACAAACTGGCAGACCGGGATTTCTTCAGACCGGCAGAAGGCCCTGCCCCCCCACTTGGTTGGAAACCGGTTCAATCTACCACATGGTAGCCCCACTCTGCACAATCACGTGGATGAAATGAACGGAATCGCAGACTGAAGGAGGAGAAGGTCGAGGGTGACTAAGCGACCGGTCGAGCCTCCAATGTCTGGATACGGCAACGTGCCATAAATATAACTCGTCTATCTTAATGCCCACACCTTTCGGTGCCTTGTACCTATCAAGGTTTTTTCCTGGAAATTTCTACGTCGAAATATTGGAACTGTCCAGAAATAAATGTGGACAGTTTCGCTTTCTCACCAGAATCTTATAGTAAAATCATGATCTATAATTTTTTTTGCAATCTCTGCACCTTCTTGTAGTTAAAAAAAAAAAAAACAATTTTGCACCGAAAAAGGAACTAACTTTATTTAACATTGCATTCTGCAAAAATTGTCTTAAGACGTAAATTAATTTTTTTCATAATAGTGATTTGGAAGATAAATACAATTACATGGCTTATCGATTTATCTGAAACCTTGTACCTATCAACATTTTTCTTGGAAATTTCTTCTTCGAAATATTGGCACTGGCCAGAAATAAATGTGGACAGTTTCACTTTCTCACCAGAATTCTGCAAAAATTGTTTCAAAACATTCCTTTGTAGTTTCAACGCAAATCAAAATTTTTTCGCAAAGCAGTTTTGGCTTTATTTAGAAGATAAATATAATTATGTGGTTTTTTCATTTATTCGATACCCTGTACTTATCAAGATTTTTGTCCTGGAAATTTCTTTTTCGAAATATTGACAATGGCCAGAACTAAATGTGGAATGTTTCGCTTTCTCGCCAGAATCTTATAGTAAAATCATGATCTATTGGATTTATTTTTCTTTTGTTTGCGATCTCTGAAAAATTTCGTGCATTTATTTTGAAAAACCAATTTTGCACCGAAACAGGAACTAATTTCACTTATGACTGCATTCTGCGAAAATTATGTTAAAACTTGCCTATCTGGTTTCCACGTTCGCTAAACGTCTTTATTTGGAAGATAAACATATTTATAAGGCTTGTCCATTAATTTGAGACTTGAAATCGAAAATTCGACCAATAAATAATTAAAATCCACACTGGACCCTTCTACGAAATATTACCAATTCAGATTCCATTAGTATCCCGTTATAATTTGGTATTTGTTTTGGTTTGTATAAAGATTCAAGAAATAATTGGGAATATTTCTTATTCTCACAACATTCTTATACATCAACCTATTCTTCTTCATCTTTATTTTATTTTTATTTTATTTTTTTTTAACTTGAGGGGAGCCCACCACATTGAAAGATTTTTTTTCTAGGAAATTCCTTCTTCCAAATTGGCACTATTCAAAATTAAATGCTTATGAAAATATTTCAGTTTTATTTCTTGGGTTATTACTTTTTTCAAACTTTAAGCCCAAAATTCAATATAAACCCATTAAAATCCAAACTGAACCGAGTAATCGGTTAATTTTCTTTAAAATATTGCCAATGTTCACAATTAAATTTGGAAATGCCTCCATTTCCTACTCGAATCTTATCGTTCAATGAAAGAACTATTTATCTGATTTTTTTATTTATTTACTTAAATGCAAAGCAAATAACCAATTTTGTAATTTAATTTATCGTTTTATTCTCCAGAAAAATGTTCCTTCCTGGTATCCATGTAAAAGCGGTTTTTTGCGAAATAGTTTGGCTTTTTTTTAAAGTAAAATCAATCGTATAGTTTGATTTTTTTTTATCCGAGATTTGAAGCCTAAAGTACATAATTGGAACTATTTCTTCTGGCAAGAATCGTACAGATCAATGATTAAAACTATACATCTGCATCTTTATACATAGGAGAGCTCATCACTTTGAATACCTTGTACCTTTCAAGATTTTTTCCTCCAGAAATTCCTTCTTCGAAATATTCACTCTATTCAAACTAAATGCCTATGGACATATTTCGGTTTGATTTGACTATTTATTTCCTTTCAACTTCTGCACCTTTATCTAAATTTTAAATTGAAAAACAAAATAATAAATTTTCTATCGAAAAAGGAACTAAGTTCGTTTAACTTTGGATTCTTAAAAAAAAAAAAAACATAAAATTTTGCTTTTGTCATCCTGACTAGCATGTAAAAGCAGCAACAATTCTTACAGAAATATTTCAGCTTGATTGATCGATTTGTTTTCTTTCAACTTCTGCACCTTTAATAGAAATGTTAAATGATGGGGTGAGTGTGGTGTTCAAATGTTTGGATGTGTTTGGAAGATATTCTGCACCTTTATCTATTTTTTAGATTGCAAAATAAATAATCCATTTTCTAAAGAAAAAGGAACTAATTACGTTTAAGATTTTATTCTTTAAAAAAAAGTCATGAAATTTTTCTTTTTTTTCTTCTTCTTCCTGACAGCTATGCATGTAAAAGCAGTTAGTTGTTTAAAATAATTTAGCTTTGTTCGGAAGATATATTTATGTTAAATCTCTTGGATTATAACTTTTTTCCGGACTTTAAGTCCCAAATTCAACGTGTTACTAATTAAAATCCAAAGTGAACCGAATAATAGCTTAATTGGCTTTGAAATATTTCCCATGCTCAGAACCGAATTCTATATTGATTTTGCACATAAAAAGGAACTAACTTCATTTATCGTAGCATTCTGTAAAAAATTGTTTCAAAACTTTCCTTTCTAATTTCAACGTGAATTATGTTTTTGCAAAATAGTTTGGGCTTTATTTGTAAGATAAACCCAATTATACGGCTGGTCCATTTATTTGAGACTTGAAACCTCAAATTCGACAAATAATTAATTAATTAAAATCCACACTGGACCGTTCACTTTTTTCGAAATATGACCACTGTTCTGATTCAATTCAAATTCATTGCAAATTTGATTGGGTTTGTACAAAGAATCAAGAAATATTTAGTAAGGTTTTTTTTTCTTTCCAGATTCTTATAGATCAATGATTGAACTATTCACCTGCATTTACTTAAGAGGAGCCCATCACACTGAAAGGTCACCTTCCACCTTGCAAAAAAATTTTTCCTGGAAATTCCTTCTTCGAAATATTCACTCTATTCAAACTAAATGCCTATGGACATATTTCGGTTTGATTGGCCTATTTATTTCCTTTCAACTTCTGCACCTTTATCTACTTTTTAAATTGAAAAACAAAATAATAAGCTTTCTATCGAAAAAGGGAACTAAGTTCGTTTAACTTTTCTTTTAAAAGATTCCTGGATTGGATGTGGATTCTTTTTTAAAAAAGCCACAAAATTTTCCTTTTTTTCATCCTGACTACCGTGTAAAAGAAGCTTTTACAAATGATTTAGCTTTAGTCGGAAAAGTTTAATATCTTCCCTTCTCACTTTTTCCCGGAGATTAAGCCCAAAATTCAACTTATAATGCGTAAATTATGAAAATGCAAATTGGACCGAGTAAATTATTAAATTTCTTCAAAATATTGCCAATATTCAAAACTAAATTTGGAAATGTTTCGTTTTCCCACAAGAATCTTATAGTTCAATTCTTACATTTATTTACTTAAATCCAAATAAAAGATTTTGTAATTTCAATTATCACTGCATTCTGCAAAAAAAAATTGTCTTGAAACTTTCCTTCCTGATTTCCGCGTAAAACTGGCTTTAGAAAAATGTTTTGGCTTTATTTGGAAAATAAATTCATTCCATTGTAAACTGTTTTTTTATTCCTAAACCTAAAATATTTTATTTGGAACGCTTCTTTTTTTTTCCCACAAGAATCTTACAGATCAATCATTGAACTCATCTGCATCTTTATTTATTTACTTAAATTGAAAGCAAAGAACCAACTCAGTCATTTCATTTATCATTGCCTTCTGCTAAAAATGATAATAAAACTTTCTTTTTGGGTTGCCATGTGAAAGAGGTTTTTTTCTACAAAACAGTTTAGCTTTATTTGCGAGATAAATTCTATTATATGACTCGCTGTTCATTTATTCGATACTTGCTAAAATATATAAGGGAAATTATCCTCTTTTTCTCATAAGAATCTTTTATAGATCAATGATTGAACTATCCTTCTCCAGCTGTATTACTTGGGGGGAGTTCGTCACTTTGAAAAATTTTTTCTCTGAAGATAAATTCCTCGAATAGGCACTGTCAAAATTCTTACGGAATTGGTTTGACTGATATATTTATTTTCTTTCAACTTCTCCACCTTTATTTAATTTTTATTCATTTTTATTGTAAATAATCAATTTTAAACCGTAAAAGGAACTAATTTTGTTTAGAAAGATCCACTAATATTTCTTTAACGAATTGATTATAAAAAAATTCATGATTTTTTTTCTTCTTGACCACAATGTAAAATCAATTTTTTTTTTTTTAATGTGTAGAGATTAGTGACAGTTAATCGATAATTATTCGGATATCGTGAGATGCGGCCTGGTGTGATGTAGGTTTCGGATAAAACGTTTTCTTTGTCGGGCAACGTTTCGACCTTTTATTGAGATCTTCTTCAGAGCTCAATGTGTATGTCTTCTGCGTACTTGTGCCATTATTGCGTGTCGTGCCCATACTTTGAGCGCTGAAGATGATCTCACTAAAAGATCGAAACGTTGGCACGATAAAGGAAATGTTTTTTTTTCTGAAACCTACATCACACCAGGCCGCATCTCACGTTATCCGAATAATTTTTTAAAATAATTTACATTCGTTTTGAATGTTTATGAATTCAAAGATTTATGCTTAGATCCTAGGATTATTACTTTATTCAGGAATTTAAGCGCAAAATTCGACATATAAATAATTAAAAATCCACGCTAGACCGCGTCCGCTTCCTTCGGAATATAGGACACTGTTCAAATTCCATTCAAGTTCCACTATAATTGCAATTTTGTTTGAGTTTGTAAAAAAAAAAATTTGGAAATTTCTTTTGTCGCGAGGTTTATGCAAAATAGTTTGGCTTTATTTGGAGGATAAGTTCAATTATATGGCTTGTTCGTTTATTCAAAACTTTAATCCTGAAATATACAAAAAATATAATTGGGAATGTTTCGTTTTCTCATAAGAATATTGTGGATCAATTATTGACCCCCCCCCCCCAATAACATTGAAGGGTCGCCTAAGGTAAAATCATCATTACTTTTTAAATTTTTTTTTTTTTTCATTTACCCTTAAGGTAGTAATTCATCTGTAGTTTCGTTTTAATACTAGGCAATATTAAATATTGTTATTTTATAAAATGTAATTTTAAGAAAGAATCTTTCTCTCTCTCTCACGATGAAATGAAAGATTGACAGCAAATAATTTCAAGCCGGTAATTTCGAAAGAAAGGAAACAATTCCGAGGACGACTGGTAGACGAAGAAAGGAGTGTTCGGTACGGCCTTGCCGAAATAATCTAACGTAACGGTTTCTTGTGTTTCGCGTGAAAGCGAATTAACCTCTAGCCGAGATAAAGAATAAAGACGATTCAATAAAAGATCTATCTATGGAGGAAAAATGCTCACGGCGCAGAATTTTCGTTGGCTTATTCTAAAAACCTTACACCTCCAAAATTCATAACAATGTAACGTGTACGTTTCACAAGATTTCAACGACGAATTGGATCATAACTACCCTCATAATCCTTACATATAGGAATTCAGGACTTCAAAAATTTCATATATGTTAACCGAATACGTAAAAAGTGTTCAAATTGCCAAAACTTTCCTATTTTCCTTACAAAATATGCTAGATTTCTTGTATAATAGTTAAATTAGAAAAGTTCACATTATACCAGTCTATTTGGCCAATATCTCAGTTTATGTTTTCGTGACAACGTTAATTTCCAACGTTAAGTCGATTAGCACTATCGAAAATGAATCGTGCAAATATTGGATTATCAGTGCCTCGTTAAAAGTTTCTTAAGTACTGCGACTTCAAAATCTATGCCCGAATACAATGTTACAACTAAAAAGGACAACGGCAACAATTTCCAAAGAAAAAAAATTGTCTTTTATAAAAAATAAATCGATAAAATTTGTACAAATTTGTAAGAAAAGCCTTGTATTTCAGAATAGAGTTGTAAAGATTGACGGAATCAAAATAATAAATATTGTATCATCATAAGCGAAATGGTGTAAGCAATTTTAAAACTAGAAAAAAGAAAATGTGGATATGATAAACCTTTAAAATATTATAATTGTGCATTAAAAAATCATGGATAAGGCCAAGATTAAAGAAAAACTTGCTTCCTTCGTCAAGGTTTCGATTAAAACATCAAGATTTCTTCCCGTGGTCTGCAAGTGGTAAATTTTCAATTTGATCGTTACCAATCATTTTGGTGTGCTCTTTGAGTTGGACTACAGACTTTTTATGAACTGATCTACAACGATAACTTTTCTATCCTGTCGGTTCAGGAAATGATAATTCTTATTTATTTTCGATAGTATTGAAATCTGGAGAAGTACAAGGAGTAATTTCGATGTTCTAAGTTTACCAACAATTTGGGAGATTATTCAAAGAGATGTAAATTTTTTTAAAATTGTCTCTTGATGTCTGAGAGGTAATTCTGGCTAGCCGCTTCGGGCCGTCAAACGCGTTACGGCTTCTCGCCATCTTCAGCGTTGGGTCCGTCTTGGCTCGGCCTACTTTTCTACTCTGACAAAAAAAAATTTTGTGGTGAAAACGACGAAACTAGTCTGGCAGACCGAATTGGCAGAACGACTATGACTAATCGACAGTGATCACTGTCGGTCTCTCCTCACTGGTTTACGCCATCTTCAGTGTAGAACGGTCCTTTTTTCCGAGAATAAGAAGAAAAAGACTTACCTCGTAAAATTAACTATTATTTTAATGAACCAACCAACACACATTTTATAACTAATCGACAATGACTACGTTACTGTCCATACCTACGCGCTGGTTTGCCATCATCAGTGTGAAACATTTTTTTATTCGTGAAGCCCATAATTAGAAAATTACCCATTAAAATTCATCAACTAGCGGACCAACCAAATCCATCAACTTTTCGCTTTTTTTAACTGATCGACAATGATTTCTTTACCGCCCGTGTTTGTCTTCGCCGGTTTACGTCATCCTCAGTGAGTGATTTTTTCATGGATAATATAAGTCTAGTATCACCCGCCAAAATTCATTCTCGCTTAACAAACGAACACCACTAACTTATTTGTTTTTAACCGAGTGACAAAACTTTATTGCCAGTGTGTCCTCGCTGGTCTACGCCATACTAAGAGAGGAATGCTTTTTTTGGTGTGTGTGTGTGTGTGTGTGTGTGTGTGTGTGTGTGTGTGTGTGTGTGTGTGTGTGTGTGTGTGT
>CM077111.1:12495605-12505873 GCA_039619505.1 Cimex hemipterus | reverse complement strand
AGAATTCTTTTCTTAAATAAAATTATCCATATTCCAACCATTGGCTAATATGATTAACATAAGGCCATAAGTTAGCTTTCCTTAAAGGAAAGTTATAAAAAAAAAAGTGCAGTAATGAAAATGTTATATTGGGTTACCTTCATAAGGTCTGAGCGCTGATTTTTTCTAGCCCACAATTGTTACCTTATTTTATTTTCATCAATTTTTAAATTTTAACTTAAAATAATGCTTATTTATCAATTAAGGTTTTTTATCTCAACTAAAAACCTTAATTAAATTAAAGATGGTAATTGGTAAAGCGGACCACGACAACTAGTGATTTTAATATGTTAAAATGAAGTATACTTCACCAAATTCTTCACACAAAAAAAATCACCAAAGCCAACTTTCCGTGGCCATTTCATTTATCACCGCGAATCAAACAAACAAACATTTGAAAAATGGCAAAAAGGAGGGAAAATTCAAAAGGTGGGGTTGAGATGGGAAGTTAGTGTCTGGGAGGATCGAAGTTGGTGGTTGAGCAGCAGCGTATCAAGCCGAAGGTCATGCGTTCGAATCCTGCTCGTTACACTGACTTTTTTTTATCTCAACTCAAAACCTTAATTAAATGAAAGATATCTGGGCCAGCCACGAAAATTGGTAAATTTAATGCTTATGTTTTAATATAGTTTTAATATAGTTTTAATATCATCAGCGGGTACAGTAAGATTACCAATGGAATTTTTATGTACAATTATGTGTTATATACAATTATCAGGTGTACATCTAATGATTTATCATTCACTAAGATGTTAATTAGAATTTATAAAGAAATTAAACCTTTTTATGCAAGGTATTGGTTGAAATGAAAAAGCCAGTGTCATAAGCGGTATTCGAACCCACGACCTGCTTCTGCTCAATACGCCAGTGCTCTAACACTTGAGCTATCGTGGCTTCAATCCACTCGGAAAACAACTCCCTATCTCAACCTACCTTACAAATTCTCCCTCCCTTTTTTTGCCATTTTTCAAATGCCATATAACATTTGTATTACAATTTTTTACAAATGATTTAATTCTCTGCGACATATGAAGTGGCCATGGGGTTAGAGAAGTTATACTTCATTTTATTTATCGAATCCATTATATTTAGAAGTCTATCGACTGAATTACTTCTTTCAATTAATTTATCGTTTTGTGTAAGGTTTGGCTTGAAATGAAAAAGGTTAGTGCCATGAACGGGATTCGAACCTACAACCTTTGGCTCAATGCTGCTCTACCATTTGAGCTGTCATGGCTTCAATCCACTCAGACACCAAGTCGCAGTCTCGACTGAAAAATGGCAAAAATGAGGGAAAATTTAAAAGGTTATAGGCTATTATAAAGTTGGTGTCCAAGTGGATCAGAAATCATGGTAGCTCACGGTAGAGTAGCAACGTATTTAGCCGAAGGTCGTGGGTTCGAATCCCGCTCATGGCAATAAATTTTTCATTTCAATCAAAACCTAACATAAAAAGATTATTAATTATATTTCACATTTGTCGGTTATTTAATCTCTTAATAATTTTACAGCTGATAAGAACACCTGCAAATTATTTGAACTCAAACTAGTTGAAAATAGCTTTGAGTTGCTAAACCCGATGACTGTTAACCTGCATTCTAAGCATCTGTTTTTTAATTTTAATTTTTAAATTGCAAATTGAACTGATTAATCATCATCCATAAACAGGTTGATTTGAGTTGAACTGGCTTAATTTTTGTGTTTTCTTTAAAAAAAAAAAAAACCTCTCACACATGTACCTATACAATTATTAAATAATTCAATCTTGCCTTGATGTTGACTGCACAAATACAATCGAAAGCTTGACAATTTGTTCGTCTGCGCTATCAAATTGACCCAGTCAAGCGGGGAACTCGCAATAGTTTTATGACTGAGACTCATCAGACTCGCCAGATCTCGAAATAGAGAACTGAATAATTGTTGGAGCGTTGAGCAGATTTAATTAAACTGCTTATTAACATTCCAAAAATTATCAACAAATAGAATGTCTTTTTTTTTTTTTTTTTTTGTCAATATTTGTAAATCATAGTTTGTAAGCAGAGTAAATGTAATTATGAAGATTCACTGGCCATAATTTTTAAAATGAATTTCTTTGAAAAAAAAAAAAAAAAAAAAAAAATTGTCTCCTAAGATCAAACAGGGTAGCACCGGGGATAATGTTAGTGCTATGTCAATTGCCGATTTTAAAATACCCGACAGGTTGGACATTGAATTACTTTCACTTACATAATACATCTTTTGCCTAACAAAATTTGATCTGGGTTAATTCCATTCCATTCAAGGAGAAAAGGTTTTTCGTCTAAAAAGTTCACCTATTACAAAATATTACGTTTTGCTGGCAAAAAAAATCGTACAATCATACGATTCTACAAATTAATATTCTGCAGTTCAAACAACTTTTCAGAGTAATTGAACGATATAAATTAATAAGAGATTGCTGATTAACCGAAGCAATCAGATAAAGAGGAGTTATCTTTTTTACTTGTTTTCTTATGGAAAGATTAGTATTGGTGCTACCTCAAATGGAAGAAGATGAAAATTTAACACGAGTTCACATTGAGTAGGGTAAATCATTTCCACTAAAAAAAAATTTTTAAATATATTTTTTTATTTAATTTTCATTTCCAGTTGGCAAACTAGCATGCATTATTGTTCGATTTCACAACCTTGGATATTAGTTTCTTTTTTACTGATTTCGAAAGCGGTACTGACCTTTCAAGTAACTTCTTCGCTTCTTTGACTTCGACCTCAACGCCCAATTCCTGGAACGCTTTTATTAGTTCTTCTAAATCTATTTTACCTAAAAATTATAAAATTTTGAATTAGGATGGAGGAAATTTTAATCGTTATTTCGAAAATTTGGTCGAATCACTTACCATCCCTATTCTTATCGATATGAGAAAATCCCAGACGAAGGTTTTTTTCGTGTTCTTTGACATAGTGAATGAACTCTGCCAAAGAAATATCACTGCTTTTATTAACGTCTGCACGTTCCAAAAATGACTAAAACAGAACATTTTTTGAAAAAATACATTTTGATATATTATTTTGTACCATAAATTTTATCTTTAACGATAAAATTATGGCTAATTATTATCTGGACATTGCGAGATGCAGACTGGTATGATGTAGGTTTTAGGAAAACAGGCTCTGAAGATGATATCAATAAAGATTGAAACTTTACAATAAAGAAAATGTTTTTCTAAAACTGTCAGACCGCATCTCACAATCTACAAATAATCGTTAACTAACAGTCACTAAACGCCACACACTATCACTATATAACAAATAAAAGTTTAAAAATAAAAATAATTGTACAATTGTGTTTCTTCTGAAAATTTAGAAAGTTTAAAAACTCCTGATAAGGATTGTGTGATTTATGCTGAATTTATTTTTTCTAACTAGGCAGATAAGAAGTTAATTTTTACAAAAGTTGACATTCTTTATAAAACAAAGTGGCCAGCCTAACTTTTTTAAAATCGCGCTTCTAATTGTGATAAGATTGTTTTGCTTCATTGAAAAAAAAAAAAAAAAAAAATTCTTCACCCATTTGTAATATATAAAACAAAAAAAAATGAGTGATGCCAAGAAAAATATAGACTTGACGATAAAGAACTAATTGGGATTGAGCCCTGTTTGAATTTATAAAAATTATTGGCCAAATAACTGCCCTAATGCAGAAAATATTCCTTGTTTATTAAGGAATTGTACGTATGGATATCACCAGATCAACAACAAAAAAATGAACAATTTTTGAAAAATAAGCTGGAAGTTTTGAAAAACTGGACTTGAGTGAGAACGTTGGTACCTCTCATTTTGATCTACCTATCCTGTTTTGTTCTGATGCACGCTTTTCAGCCGTACATGTCTGTTGTTAAAAAAAAAAATAAATAAAATTAAAAAAAAAAAAAAAAAAAAAAAAAAGTTTAAACCCATCACTCAAGATGATAAGTCAAAAAATGTGTACAAAACATTACTTAAGACCAAACTACAGGTTTATCACCTCGCAAGAGTTTGAAGTGGGCAAAGCCACAATATTTGACCATTGATATCTTTCAAATTTAACTAAAATATATTAAAAAAAACAAAACTATATTTTAAGAAGTGAAAAATTTTGTTCACATTAGCAAGGATTCCTTTTAATACTTATTTAATACATAATAGAATACAAGAAACACATTTCTGCAGCTCGGTCATTTCCGAATTATGGTCTCCCCTCAATATTTTAAACTTTTTTTAGTTTTTGCCCCTAGGGGTTGTGGCTTGTGTGTACGAAAAATATAACAAAACAAAAGCAACGAATCTGACAGGGTGAAAATTATCTGATACCTCTAAGCTAAAGGGTTCATCGTCTACCGAAGCAAAGAAAAAAATTCACAAAGATAAAAATCATTTACTTATACAAAAAATGATGTGGTTTTTAGAACGTGTATATCCCTAGTGTCCGAATTAGGGCATCCCTCTCAGAGTTTATCACAGGCGTCGTGGTTGTGGGTCCTTGGAATTCCCAACTCCACAAGTTCTATTTCAACTTTTAAGATAAGTGCCTTGACTAAGATAGAAAACAAAAAGACATTTCGTTTAAACAGATATTCGCATTATTTAGTAGCGGCACGGTTGATGTGCCCAGAAGACGGCTGGAAAAACTTTGGAATATTATTTATATTTATTTCATTTGTGCTGTTAAAAGTTAGCGAAAAACCAAAAGAGGAAGATTTTTGGACAGTTTTTTTAGTTAAGTTTTAGCTTTTTTTTTATCTCCGGTGGTTCATAACTCCGCAGACTTCAAGAAGAAATATCAAAAATAAATATATTGTTGGTATAAAAAAACCCATAATTTTGGGAGAATAAGGTTTAAATTGACCACTTGCAAAAAAAGTTATGGAATTCAACAGCCAAAAATCACCTCAGGGTTAAAAAAAAAAATTTACTATTGATTATGAGAAATATTGATTCCATTTGAGCACTGAGAAGCTAGTGAAAAAAAAATCAAAAGAGAACTTTTTCTTTGTTCAATTTAACTGTAATTTCAACCCTGTTGATGAATTAACAAATTTTACAAATCCACTTATATGAGATTCTACAGCCCTTTTTTGATCACTGCACAAATTAAAATTTGAGTTGCTTATTGGATTCAATATAATTTAGTGTAAAATTCTAGTTTAGACCTGAAGGTGTAAAAATAAACAAAATAAATATCTGTAGCTTCATTTTTTTTTTTTTTTTTTTTTTTTTTTAATCGATTTTTCTTTGTCTACTTTCGCTGTTTCAGTCATCAAAAGAATTCGGCTTCTTGCAATCTTCAGTGGTTCAGCAGCCCAAAGGCCACAAGAAGAAGTATCTCAAAGAAATACACGCATTTAAAAAAATCAGTTCTGAAGAATATAGCTAAAATCAGCCACTTGGCAAAAAAACCTATGTACTCACAGCTGCGCAAAAGATAACTATTTGTATTCAAGAGGAAAAACGACATAGAGCATTATTTTTTTTAGACTAATGTGTAACATAAACCAAACAATAGGCCAAAAATCATCCAAAGCGTCCAAGCTACAGGGCATAGATTAAATTATTCAGATATCGTGAGATGCGGTCTGGTGGGTCATCTCACGATATCTGAATAATTATCCATTAACGGTCACTAATCTCTACACATTTCTACACGAATAGATTTAAAAAAAATTTTTTTTTTTTACATTATACCATCTATTAACCATGAAAGATCATATTTATTGCGTTTGAGTATTGAGAAGTTTGTGAAAAAACAAGAAGCTTTTTTTCTTCTAACTGGATTTTAACTTCAACCCTGTGGATAAATTAACCAAATGAAAAAAGGTGAAAGTAAAATACTTCAATCAATGATAAGGAGTCACATTACTTTCTACATATTAATTGTAATTAAAATTCGACGGGTGTGTCAGGATATGAACCCAGGACAACTAGCGAGGTGGAAAAATGTGAAGGTGTTAATTAAATATATATCTGGATTGGGTGTTTCGTATTTTTCTTTTCTGTCTACATTCCTCGTTTTGATCTGTCAGTATCAGTTTTTGCCATTTCACAACTCACGAAATGTTCAGTTTTATTTTAAGCGAGTGGTATATAACTTGGTGTAAAATTTTAACTGAATTTGAAGGTGATAATAAAATAAATATTTGTAACTTGGTTATTCTTATCATTTTGTTTTCTGTCCAAAAGTACGGGTTTGTCAAGACAAATATCGACATTTTGCCATCTTCAGTATTTCACCATTTCACAGACTTCTAGAAGAAATCACGAAAAATTATGAATTCCACAAAACTATTATTTACATCTGATTAGAGGAACTATTTTTATTTTTTATACTGCAAAAAAGTGTGGTGTTTAGTGACCGTTAGTTAACCAATAATTTAAAAAAGTGAGATGCGGTCTGGCGTGATGTAGGTTTCAGAAAAACATTTTCTCTACCGTGCCAACGTTTCTGCCTTTATTGAGATCATCTTCAGGGCCTGGGATATACAAAAATTGTTTAAATTTAACAAATACATGTAGGATGTGGAAAAAAGTGAATTTATACAATCCAAAAATATTTTTTATATTGATTGAAAGTGCAGTGTGTACAAATTCTTTTTTTTTCCAGATCCTACATGTGTTAGTTAAATTTAAACAATGTTTGTATATCGCGGGCCCTGAAGATGATCTCAATGAAGATCGAAACGTTGGCACAATAAAGGAAATGTTCTTCTAAACCTACATCACACCAGACAGCATCTCACGATCTCCAAATAATCATTAACTAACGGTCACTAAACACCACATATTTTTACAGTGTACATTTAAAAAAAGCTCCTCTAATCAGGTATAATGGTTTTGAGGAACTTTTTCACCATTTCACAGACTACAAGAAATCTCGTAAAGAAATATACTGTTTGTAACAAAACTACACTGTGGAGAACAAGACTTAAAACAACCATTTTTGTCAAAAATTATGACATTCAACAAGACACTTATTTTACCCGATTAGAGGAACTATTTTTATCATTTATACCGTAAAAATACATGGTGTTTAGTGGCCATTAGTTAATGAATATTTAAAGATCATGAGATGCGGTCTGGTGTGACGTAGGTTTTATAAAAACGTTTTCTTTTTTTCCTGCCAACGTTTCCATCTTTATTGAGATCCTCTTCTAGGCCTGGGGTTAAATTTATCAATACAACTGACGTTAATTTATACGATAAAAATTTCCGTATTGTGTACAGAATTGTACAATTTCATTTTCGCAACTTACATGTATACGTACAACTTGAAAAAATGTTTATAAATCCCAGGCTCCGAAGATGGTGTCAATAAAGGCACAATAAAGAAAATGCTTTTCTAAACCACATCTCATGATCTCAAATATACTGTAAAATATGATTTTTACTGTATTTAAAGTAGAAAAAACCCAAAAGAGAACTGGTTTAAAAGTAACGTATAACATAAACAAAACAATAGGCCAAAAATAACCTGAAACGTCCGAGCCACAAGCTACAGGGTTTGGAATTTAAAAAAATATATTTGCATCATATTATCTATTAACTATGAGACATACTTATTACATTTGAGCAATGATTAGTAGGGGAAAAAAGGTATGAATAAAATAAAGAAATAGATATTTATAGCTTGGTTGTCCTTATCAATTTATTTATTTTTTTATTATTTTTTGTTTTGCATTTGTTTGCCTAGCCTCGCTGTTTTGGTACGTCAGACGAGTATCATTTTTTTACCATTTCATCACTCACAAAATGATTGTGTTTAGTTTTATTCGAAGTGAGCAATATTATTTGGTGTAAAATTTTAATTTAGTCATTATTCACTGTTTTCGTGGTCCGCTCGACCAATTAATTGTGATTTTAATTTAGACTTAGAGGGGGTAATAAAATAAAGAAATTTATATTTGTAGCTTGGTTGTTTCTTATCATTTTTCGTCAGTCTAAAAACCTAGCCAAGAAGAGAATCAGCTTCTTGCCATCTTCAGTGGTTCATCGACGCACAGGCGTCAAGAAGAAATCTCTCAAATATAGCGCAAAGGATAACTATTTGTATTATGAAAAGATCACATTCGATTGTATTTAAAATGGAAAAACAGAAAGGATATTTGTAACATAAACTGAACGGGTCAAAAATCATCCAAAACGTCCAAGCTACAGGCCTCAAACTTAAAAAAAAATTTTACATTATATTATCTATTAATTATGAGATTATATTTTGAACAATGAATAGTTAGGGAGGAAAGGTGAAGGTATTGATAAAATAAAGAAGAAATTTTGTTTGGTTGTCAGTATCGGTTTTGGGCCATCTTCGGCGGTTCATCATTCGACAAATTATCGTGTTCGGTTTTATTCGAAGCGGTGAGTCCGGTAAAAAACCAAAAGGGAATCTTCCCAGAACTTTTTTTTTGTCTAAATGTATTGTAATTTCAATTCTGCTGTTGAATAAATGGTTCCCAATTGGTAAAATCCATACTTGATCAAACTGGATGAATAAGAATTTTCGACGGTGTTGAAACGCTTCTACTTTTGGAATATTTTCGTATTAAATTGTAAAATGTCAGAGTTGGTGCATTTTTTCTATTTAAAAATGCATTTTTTTTTTTGTAATTAGCAAATTAACCTAACACATGTGAGGTACTAGGTGAGGAAATTTGCCATACTGAGATGAGATCTAGTTCTGAAAGATATTTGAGAAATATTGAATTATATACTGGACTTTTTTGTAAACAAAAATAAACAAAAAAACTAAAGTGGGTTGTAAAGGTCGTAGCAGGCAAAAATCCCCAAGGCCTGACGAGAAATAATTTTCTTTTTATATTTGTGGTAACCGGTCCGGAGCAAAATGAGGATTCCTTCCCTGAGAGATGCGTAAAAAGCTGATAAATAGTTTTGTGTCGTTAATGGGACAGAAATAGACGTTGGACCATTATCGACTCGGGGGGGTTTTCGTTGTAGGGCGAACATATTTCGCAGGTTTTAAAATTTTAAAAAACCCTCATGGATTCGGTTCGACGTTTATATTTACGAGTCGTAGAGAAAGCCGGATGTGAAATTGGTTGAAATGAGATACCTGGGCATATTTGTGATCGACACCGAACTCCCGGAGTGCGACGGAGAGGTCGTGTATGTCGATCTTGCCGTTGCCATCGAGGTCGAGGGAGTTGAAGAGTTTTTCGAGCCGTTTTTCGTCTTCGTAGGGCAGCTCGTGGAAGTAGTGAGGTAGGTGGCCGGTCACCGGGTCCGTCGAAATGGAAACGTGGGCATTTACCATTTCAAAGGTCTCTGGCCGATCACGATTATCGCATAGTCCCGGACGACGGGTCTGGATCGGGGGCCGAATCGAAATGAGGAGGCGGCCTCGGCTGTTCCTCCGGGCACGGGCTCTCTGCGACCGTCCGGCTGGTTCTTCTTTGACAGCGGAGGACTGTCTGCGATAGAGATTGCGATTTGACAGCGGACAGCCTAGCGAAGGCTATAGCTCAGATTCCGCCATAATTGATCTTGCCGCAAGACCTACACCGGTGCGATCTGTAATCGACAACCGTCACACTGCTATCGCAAGTTTGTCACGGTTGTTCACAGGTCGCACTGCGTCCACAATGGTCCGCCTTGCTCGTCAGAGTCATCACTTTCAATCATTTTTCATCCCAAATCATTACACATACCTATACCAGAATAAATGGCGACACCTTCACCTAGAAGTCTGCAGAGAATGACATTCTATTTTTGATGATTTAGGGATAGGGATAACAGAGGTGGCCACAAGGCCTTCTGCACCTCGACCTGAAGAATACAAACAATAATGACATTTCCTCTTGAAGTCAGTTAGGTGATGTGCCTGAAGCTTGGTTGTTTCCTAAAATTTTGGTCTTCCTAACCAACCAGTTATTTTTGAAACATAAATCGAATTTTTTTGAAGCTTAATTTGTTAAGCTCAGGACCTTTACATTAGTGGTGATCACCGTGTCATGCAATCTAAATCGTTCTTGCCACCAAGACCCCTCATGTTCTTGATATTCTATAGTAGCAAGGTTTCCTTGTGAAATCTATGGGTGATGGACCTGTTGCTTGTCAGTTTGGTCTATATGACCACTCTGCAGGTTGGTGGTCATTTTTGATCAATTTAGTCTATATGATCACTTTGCAGTTTGGTCATTTTTGTCTATATGACCTCTCTGCAGCTTGGTCATTATTGATCATTTCGGTCTATATGATCACTC
>CM077111.1:12476086-12490605 GCA_039619505.1 Cimex hemipterus | reverse complement strand
GATTATATATATATATATATATATATATATATATATTATATATATATAATTACATAACAATAATTGCGTACAATTTCATCCCTCCCTTCAATCTATAAGGGGATTTCATTTGTTATTATGAATTTCTAATTTTATACGCATTTTATGAAGAGAGGCGATGAACCTAATAAAGTACACTAAGCTACATTGATCGCTACACAAAGATTTTAAATAGTTGTATAAAATAGAAGTGAAAATAGGTTTTCCTTTTTTTTTTTTTTTTTTTTTTTTGTTCTTTTTCTTCTTCTTCTCGATTTTTCTTTACAGGCACTATAATAAAATTAATTTAATAAATTAAAAATCCATTTAAACACAAACAATAGTAATACATCAAACGAAGGTGAAGATTTTATTCGATTTTTCGTTTTCATTTTGTAAATTGGCGAAACGCTACTGAATAATCTAAATAGATTTTTAAAAAATTCTAAAGAGATGTGAGATAAATTGGCACTTTTTTTTTAAATTAATTTTTTTAAAAATTTAAATCAACTTTTCTTATTTGTCCCCGAGGTGAAAAGAGAATAAAGTGCCTTCGGATTTTTTTTTTTTTTTTTCGTACTATTTGATTGTGATTTCAGTCGTATATTGCTTAAGGTTTTCCAAGGGTACACACAAAATATCTTTATACGCTAAAGATAAAAACTAACGGATATTATGTATCAAATACAATACGTATGATAAAAAAATATAGTATACTACAATTAAGGTAAACTCTATCTGTAAAAGTAGCTAAGTTGCATGTTTATCATTTACACCATAGATATACTTACACTCAAAATATATATTTACGTTTCTTTCTTTTTTAAGTCACTATCATAAACAAAGAAATAATTAAAAAAAAATAAGCAAGCAACAACGAAAACCAAAATATTTTTGACAACACAACCAATTTTTATCACACAAGTTTCTTGCATAAATCGGTATAAGTTTAATTATTATTTAAAACAATAATAACAACTATATATATAAAAAAAATGCATAAGTGAAGGAAAAGATGTTGAACACTTCAAAAGTGAAGTCACATTATATAAAATTATTTGAAAATCAACAAGACTAGGTTAATAAGCACAAAACGACTAGAGAGAGAAAAAAAAATTTTTAAACACTTTGTTTTTCATTGTTGCCTTCTTAAATATAAAAACAAAATAGCAAAATTTAACTGCTATATAGTAAAAAGTGTTTGCAAAAATCACAAAAATCACTCTTATTCCACGGTTATCACTGAATGTTTCTCCAAATTGCGGTATTGAAACGTTTATGAAGTTGATTAGATTTAAACGTTACAAATATCAAGGGGGTTGACATAAATTTTTCCACTTCAACTTCGAAGGGTTATTCGAAATTTTAAGGGTTTTATAACATTAAAAGGTCCTACAACTATGACAAAGTTAAATAAAGTCCCATTACGCCAGATGCTGGTTATTTCTTGTCCCAATCGACTGTAGCTACGGTAAAATTTCCGACGTTGATGTAAATTCATACTCTAAAGCGGTATTAATAGTTTAGCTATGGCACTTACGGCTAATTCATAAAATATTTGATATTAATTTGGAAAATATAAATATGAAGTTATTTCTTTGACGATTCTTCTTCGCTGGACCACCTTTTCTCTTGTTCCTCCAATTCGTATTCCCATCTCAACTCCAACTCCCTGATATCGTTGGCGATACCTGCTTCGTATGAATCTTCTTGGGTTAAAAACTAAAATAAATAGAAAGTTTGTCGTGTTTAGGACTGATCTTATATCACCGATTTATTGTACAATTTACCTCTTCGTTTCGGCATCCACTCCAAGGCTCCCCGTTCAAAGACTGTGTGGTTCCGCTTCCGATTTGATTCTTAAAAAAAAAAAAAAAAAAAAAAAAAAAAAAAAAAAAAAAAAAAAAAAACAAGTTAAAAATATGTACTTAATTGTTCGGAAATCGTGAGATGCGGTCTGGTGTGATGTAGTTTTTAGAAAAACATTTTCTTTATTGTGCCAACGTTTCAAGCTTTATTGAGATCATCTTCAGGGTTCAATGTGTTTGTTTTCTGGGCATTCTCAACACGACACGCAAGTTTGGCCCAATTACAGAGAAAACAAACACACTGAACTCTGAAGATGATCTCAATAAAGCTTGAAACAATTTTTTTTTTAAACCTACATCACACCAGCCACATGATTTCTGAATAACCATCGACTAACACTCACTAAACAATACGTAATGATATAAAGAATAAATTCTTACTAGTCTGAGTTGTTTTTCTTTTTCCCTTATCCCTTGTTCGATCAATTGAAGTTCTTGGCTGAGTTTTTTCCCTTCAGTAAATGCAGCAAGTTCAGTAGCCAACTTAAAGTGCAAATAAAATAAAATTAATACAATTAAATTTAAAAAAAAAACTATTCTAAAAATACCTCTAAATCGTTAATTTTCTTTTCCAGGGTCCTCAGCTGCTGTTTCATTTTTTGAGATTCAGCCAGAAAGCTGAAAATTACATCAATTATATTTCTTTTATTGTTGTATTAATAAATTTTTGGTCTTACTCTTTGGACTGAGATACGTCTTGTTTGAGAACTTGTGGCTGGTGAACAATGTGTGAGGAATCGATGACTCCGGGAGGGACTGCGATAAAGCCTTCTCTTCCAGGCTGCATAACGTGAGTCGGATATCCTCCTGAAATTCGTTTCGAACTCGTCAATTCTAACACACTCGGGAAAAAGGGTTTAAGGCTGATTTACCGTGAGTAGTGTTGAAAACCCATGTATACGGCGTCCTGGAGTCGGGGAAGTTTGCCGCGTTGGCGAACTTGGTACCGTCGCGGGAAATCGGGCCAAATTTACTGACGACTGGCGGGTCGAAAGGTATGAATTCCTCGTCGGCGAGAAGGGAATCGGACCTGTAAGAGATTCACGATTAATAAATCGTCATCACGAAGAATTTAACCTAAACCTACCGGTACAGTATTGGGCGCCGAGGAGGTAAGTTCACTTGCGAGTCCATGACTGAATGGTGTTTATTTCCTGTGCTCCAAACAGAATAATTTGGCATCACTTGATTATCCTGTAAATTACATAAATTTTTTTACTTAACAAGAAAGAAAATATTTAAATTTTCATAACTAAATTTAACTGTTTAAAATCAATTTTATAAAATTCTCTCATTTGAATTATTTTTTTAAATATTACATAAGACATTTAAAAAAAAACTTAAAAAAAAAAACAATAAGTTATGTTTACATTTCTTATTGGGTTGTTGTTGCACTGGGCGACAACTCTTTCCAATTTGTTGAGAAGTTCTTGCTTGCGGTGATGTAGCACTGCCAAACTAGACGCCACTCTCTGTAATTAAATTTATTTTTATAATTTCATCCGATTCGTTTTACGTCCATCCAGTGTAAAACCTTGGAATTGTGGACCTGTGCCCTCCAGACTTGTTTCGGGTGTACTCTGTTCAGTTCCTGGGCAGGTACGACCTGAACTGTCGAGTAATCGGGGTAAGGGGGCTGGGCCAAGATTACATTATGGGTCGGTGATCTGATGCGAGAGAGAGAGAGAGAAAAAAAATAATAAAACATATCTTTTACAAGTTTCCAAATTAATATTTAGTACCCGTAAATTTCTTGAGGGTAAGGCGTCGTAGCCGTCGTCGCTTGATAAGGTAAGTGATTAGCATTGTATGCAGTATTGTTTGTAACTACAGGATAAGGATTGTAATCACTAGTCCCTTAAAAAAACAAAAAGTACAAATTAATAGCTACTATAAAAATAAAACCATAAATTTCCGGAAGTATTTAATCAGAAAAATATATGCTGTACACCGATTTGTTTTTATAAATATTAATAATTAATACCTTCATTGCAAAAAACAATGTCTTCGTGTTGAGGTAACTCTTCTTCTTTTACAACAGAGCTCCGACTCGGCTTTCGATTTTTGGCTCTAAATCTGTTTAAAAGAACAATAAATTGTAAACGGTCACAACTGAAAATAGATTAACAAAATATATTTATTATATGAAAATAAATGTTTGTTGTTAGTAGTTTTATTTTTCTTGTTTATTGAATTTTTATCAGATGCACTTCTAGCGGTAATTTTTTTTGCCCAGGTTAGGGATAGCCCAAGGGTACTCTCAATTACACAGAAAAATAAACACTTTGAGCGCTGAAGATGATCTCAATGAAGATTGAAACGTTGACACGACAAAGAAAATGTTTTTCTAAAACCTACCATACCAAAATATATTTTTATTTGAGAATAATCAGAAGAAAAAAATGAGAGCAAAACTGTTAATAGTTTTATTTTTCTTGTTTATTGAAGTTTTATCAGTTGCGCTTCTAGAGGTATTGCTGGGAGGATCCGTGTTTTTTTTTTTTTTTTCTCCTCCCCCAAGGGGTGTTGTCTACCGGCTTTTCCCCGGGGGATCCTCCGTGCAGGTTGGAAATTTGGGCCGAGCATGGCTCCGTGTCAAAATTGGCCTTTCTGAAGAAGGTGGGATCCGTGAAAATCTTTGCGTTTTTCTTGTTATTTTGTAATTTGACAACCAGATGTAACCACAAGAGTTTAGCAAGTTAACAAAACGAAGGCAAAGTATAAAAAATGCACAAAGAATTTTTTTTTTTTTCATTCAACAATCATTCATTGTCAATTCCGACAACCCTTTGCACACATAAGGTGGTGTTTCAAAAATACCATTGTCCGACTTTGCTGTTGCTAACCCTGGTTAAAAAAAAAGAACTATGAAAAATTTAGTCGTCTGATGAAAGCTGGTTATCCATTGGTAGTGGTTCTTTTGTTTTAGTTGGCATGAATTAGGAATGATTTTTTTTTTAATTTTTAGGCCACTATAACATTAAAAAAGTTTTGGCTGAAGTATTAGAGAAAGAAAGACCTATACAATTTTAATAGAGTAGAAAGAGAAAAAGATAGGGAGAGGGTAAACACAGTTTTAATAGAATTTTTTAACAAACTATTTATTTTAACTATTTTCTCAGTTTAAACTTTAATAAACCGTGTCATTTTGCAATTGAAAAAAATTAATGTTTTTTCTGCAAAAGAAGCCTAATACGAAATTTACAAACTATTGCTATCAGAACATATTTTAATTCACACGTTAGCTACTTTAAGCTTAAAACTGTGAATTTTTTTTTACGAGGTTTTTTTTTACACAGTATTAAACAGCTATTTAGGACCAAACGAATAAAAAATAATTTGCTAAAAAAAAAAAAAAAAAAACGGATTAGAATTCGCAAAGTTTTAGAAGTTTTTTTTATCGTAAGATTTTAGGAGGCGGTGAGAGAAGCAGGAATTGGAAAATTGTATGTTGGTGTGGTGCCGGATAGATTGAGAGATTTCTTTGTTTATTTAATAATGAATCGAAAAGAAGATGCACCACTTTGGGAATAATTTAAAGACAGATTAAGTGAACACTCTAATGAAGCAACTGTGCAATCTATCATTTCAGATATGATTGAAAATAAAAGAATGACCAGTTGACTCGAAAATCTTGAAATTGTGATCGACAAAGAGAGAGTTTTGATCATAAAATAATTTATAACAAATCCATGCAAAAATGATTAACTCGCGAATTATCTTTGCCTACGGACCTGGAAGTAGCGGTAAGATATTTTTGAACCACCGTATGGTGTGTGATGCAAGTCATAAAATGTATATCGTATAGCTAAACGATACAGATATGAAGTCAATCAAGATAGCACTGAAAATATAAGAATGACCATAAAATAACAAAGCCTTACCTAACCTGTTGACTCGAAAATCTTGAAAGAAATTTCTGTTACGATCATAATAAAATTTATGATCAAATCTATACAAAAATGAATGCGGATCAGTTAAAAGTTTTTGATACCATTAAATCGACCTTAACTGGAAAAATGATTAACTGTCAAAATGTTCTTTGTCTACGGAGCTGGAAGTAGCGCTAAGACATTTTTACACAAATGCCTGATACATTTTTGTGCATATTTGGGAAAATGAAACACCTCTTTATAACAGTTATTAATTTCAGACTCTTTCACCCCTCAACATTCCTTGGGAGATAACTCGGAATCGATGAGAAGGAGAAAATTTTTACCTTCTTGTGCTGAACTGCAAAATGAGTCTGATCTGTCAAATTTTCCTTTAGTTAAGACAATTTTTTTTTTTAAAGTGCATTTGTTTCCTTTAATTGTTCTTAGTTAAGATTTCTTTATTGTTTTCTATTTAGTATTATTGAGTCTGTAAGTGCCAAACCGTTATGTTAATTGTTTTTCTTTTTTAATAAAAAATAATACAATACAATGTTTACAAAATTCCAGACTCTGAAGATGATTTCAATAAAGAAAACATTTTTCTAAAACTTGCCGCATCTCACGATTTCCAAATAATCATCGACTAACGCGGTCACAAATTACCACGCACTTTTTTAATCAACTCGAGTCCAAGGGTCAAAGTTTTAAATCCATTTTGTTTTTTGTTTTTTTGAAATTGAAAATTAATCAGGATAAATAATCGCAAGCGGAATTACTTGTGATAATCGTATGGGGGCAAAAGATTGTCATGTTGTTAGTATAGTGGAAGATTGTTTTTGGGAGGTTGGTGAGGTTCAGAAATGTTCCTTGTGGGACTCCAGCTTGGATTTTTTTTGTCATGAATTTTGTTCTTTTCAGGAAGGAGATTGATAGGACAGTATGAAGAAGAAAAATGGACAAGTTTGGTCATAAATACATTAATACATTTTTACAGGACGGTCCTTAACAATATTGACAAAAAAGTAACTTTTTTTAAAACGTTCTATTAAAATTTTTAACTTACTTTTCTAATTCGTCTCCAGAATGTGCAAACGTGCATGTTGGGCCTCTGGGACAAGTGCCCCTGATGATCAAATCCCTACAAAGGCTGACTTTATACTTCGCATGTTCGTTCTGGGATGGGCTGCCACTCGTAATACCGCCTTTGTTCGCCCCGTGAACTCTCATAAACTCGACCAGGCCTGCCACTACGATTCTGCAAGCTTCTAGCCCTTGGGCCAGCTCTTTCATGCTGTACGATATGATTTCTAGAACAAACAAAAATAATGGTCAAGCTTTTGAGTCGAGTTAGTTAAAAAAAAAAACTAGTCAAAACCTGGAGTGGGGTCTATCCCTGCCAAAAGTTCAAGGTGAGGCCTGAGGCTTGACAAGTTGCCAGGGTCAGATGTCCTCTGCAGGGCGATAACCAGCTCTTGAACGCTCTGGGCAAAGGACTGAGGGCTTTGAAGTTTATCCATTATTGATTGCATGTGGCTTTTATGGGCTGTGTCACCGTACAAAAGAGCCGACCACTGATCAGGAGCAATTCTCAGGCCAGCTTCAGTCGCAATCTGAGCAATTTGGGCATCGTGCTCCCTTCTCAGAGCTTCATAACCTCGAAATTCCTCTTTAAGTTGCATCAGCGATGAATCCCCTTCACGTTTTGAAACCTACAATTTTATTTAGAAAAATAAACGTTAGCGTTTTCACATTCTAATTATTCAAGACGAGGTAAAATACTTAAAATACAAATTATTTTTCTGACTTACTTTGAAACAAGATGCACGGTATAATAGTTGAACAACATGGCCAATACTAGTTTTTGATGCCTGTGGAAAATGAGGTTCTAGCCGTTGAACTACAAACATTACCAAAACTTTTCTCGAAAGTGCCGTTCCATCCTCTAAAGCTAAAAGTACCAGCTTTAACAATTCTTCTTGCATAGCTGTAAAAGAATTAGAAACGTGATAGCCCGTATTAGCTTTAGAAAGTCGACAAACTCACCAGGGCCAAGAAATTGGCAACCGCGAGCTCTCACCGCCGCCCAAAGATTCGCCGACAAGTGTTGAGGATTTTGATGGTGTAAGATTAACTCTGTCACCGTCCTGTCGCCTAAAGAACGAGCGGCTCGCATCGCTCTCGAACGACCTTCTTCCTCTGCTAATTGGCAGTTTACTAACATAACAAGCTTTCTCTGCATTGATCTCGACACAACACCACCCGACACGCCACATCCTAAAATAAAGCCAAAGATACAAAAATTAAGTAAAAAAAAGAAGAAGAAGAAAAAAAAAGAAATCTACCTGAAGTGATTGGTTTAAGGTACAGAGCCAATTCCTCGACAGCCCTTTTGGCCTTAAAATACGCTTCTAATTCATCAGGCGGTAGAGAGGAAAGACAAGGGGGAGTAGTTTCATCTTCTTGGTTGTTTCCATTCCCCACTAACTGCAACAGTGCTCCATTGACAGGCAATCCACCCACTTCTGTCTTGATGGCAGCCTTGATAAGAAAAAGAAAAAAAAAACAGTAAAAAACAAGCAGAATAAAATTTACCAAGGCTGAGAAAATACTACCTGATCGAATGGGCACTGTTTTTTATGGAGATTGGCTAGGCATGTTTTGCAGACGGTGTGTGCACACGCTAGACTAATGGGAGTCCTCTGGCTCCCATCGAACTCATTACAGCACACAGGACAGGTAAGAAACTCAGTCCACTGTGGAGCCTGTATTGGCATTCTGGAAATAAATCAATAAATTATTGTGATTCACCAGCCTTCAATACGATGTTGGTTAGGATTCCGGCGAAGACCGCAACCCGAAACCTAATCAACATTATATTTAAAACTTACTTTAAAAAAAATTACGCACAACTGATTATTAAATTTCATGTTCACACTTTTAATATTAATTTCACTAATTTCGTGGTCCACTTGACCAATCAATATATTACAATTAATTAAGGTTTTTACTTGAGATAAAAAAGTCAATGGCACGAGCGGGATTCGATTGAAAAATGGCCAAAAGGAGGGAAAATTCAAAATGTGCGGTTGAGATGGGAAGTGTCCGAGTGGGTAGCTCAGGCGGTAGAGCAGCAGCATATCAAGCCGAAGATTGTGGGTTCGAATCCCATTGACTTTTTTTTAACCTAACTAAAAACCTTAATTAACTTGATATTACTGTCACAAAACAACTATAAAATACCCAAAACTAACTGGACAGTAATCATCAAATTGTAAACAACATAATAAAATGAGACAGATCATAATGAATTATGGATTTTTTTTTCAAGCATCTTTGTCAAAACGATTCCATGAAGTATTTCCAAATCTGGGGTCAAATTGTACCATAATAATTTGGTTACTATTGATTTTTGTCTTCTTTACAACTCCCTGGGTTTTCTAAAAGCAAAGAAATTTTGACAGAATCATACATAAACGTAATTCAATCGGACAGAAAAGACAAAAGAAACAATAAAAATGTATGACAAACATACGCATGTTACGCACGCGAAATATATTTTATTTTCAATCAAAGTATCTCTACTCACTAAAACAATTTGAGAAAATACATTTTGCATTGTATAAATTCAAGTTTTTCCACATTCAACATGAATTTGTTAAATTTAAACAATTTCTGTTTATCCCAGGCGCTGAAGATGATCTCAATAAACGTCGGAACGTTGGCACGATAAAGAAAATGCTTTTCTGAAACCTACATCACACCAGATCGCATCTCACGATTTCTGTATAATTATCAATTGACGATCACTAACCACCACCACCACAAAAAAATAAAATAAAAATAATAGTTTGTTTCCAGTTGTTTTTGGATCTATAGTAAGTAGTTTCAGCATGGGTACTCTGCGAATAATGAAATCCGAACATGCCTACTTGTATTTTTAAAAATCTAAATCGGTGTATAACAGGGGTCGTAGGCATATTATTTATATACATGATAACAGTAACTTTTCCTAAGTTTTTCAGCAAGAAACAATTAAGTATAATTTGACTGAAATTTTTTTTTTTAGCCAATGTATATCTGTATATGGCACTCTGTATCAAGGTATGGTCTTGAAGAAGAAAGTAAATTCATTTGTTGCTGCCGAGCTTTCAACCTATTTTAAGGTCATCGCCAGGAGAAAAAAACCCTTAAATATGTTTATAGATCGACATATTTATGTTTATTACAGGCGATCTCAAATTTCGTTGAAGATCGGCTCATTAACAAACGTTGCCAAGGTCTGTAAATGATTACAGTTTCGCCCTGATGATGATGATTTGATGAATCTGCACGAGGGAAAAAGAGGTCGATCTTTCTAATATTTGTATGTAACGAAAGTTATAAGTGAATATTATACAAAAAGGCTAGATCCAGCAGAGTTGGGGTTTTTCAGAAAGGAAAAGTGATTTAAAGAAAAAAAAAAGTATAATTTGACTGAATACACTTAAGTTTTTAGCCACTGTATATCTTTATGTGATAAAAAGTGATTATGATATGACAAGATGAAATACAGCAAAAGACATTTTACTCCTTGGGAGCGTTTCAAAAAAAAAGTTTTTTTTTTCTTTGGGGGGGGGGCAAAGTTGAGCCGCCATAATTAATATTTAAATTAATATCAAAGCAATATAATTTTGAATTACAATGACCAACAAATAAATTGGCTTTACTTTTTTAGCCATCCATGTATGATGCAAGTCATAAAGTGTGCATCGTAAAAAATAAACGATATATAGATCAAATTATTTTACTCCTTGGGAATTTTCAAAAACAAAAAAAATTTTTTTTTTGGCAAAATTGAGCAGCATATTTATATATTTGAATCAATATGAAAGCAATATAATTGTATTGGATCATAGCCAATTTTAGCTTCTGTATATCTGTGTATGATGCAAGTCATAAATTGTATAACTGTCTATACATTCCCAAACTTTTTCCGCGTCGCCCGCACCAAATCGTAACAATGGTCTATCAGTGTGAACTTTTCGATAAGAATTCACTACTTTCATGGTCCGCTTTATGATAATAGTAGTTGCTCATTCCAATCCAGAAAATAATTGATATATACAAACCCCTTATTTAGTCTGTAATTTTACTAAATGGATAATCAAAAGTCAAAACTCTTGGCTTTATAGTCAAATTGAAAAACTTGCTTTTTGAAAAGTGATTATGCACCTAATAGCTAAAATATAAAAGCAATATTTTTTTTTGGGGGGGGGGAATAATATAAAATATACATAGCTGTCTTGTTAACCACCAGGATAATAGTTTTTCTTTTATAAATATAAAAATAATAAGAAAATTTCCAATTTTCGGGCAAAAATTGAGCAGATGTGATTAATATTTGAACTGAAATGTGAAAAACACAAAAACAAAACGGAAAATTTGTTTTTTAGCAATTGTATATCTGTGTACGTTGGAAGTCATAAAATGTATATTGTATAACTAGATGATACAAAGATCAAGTCTTTCCACACAGTGGAAAATTGAGATGTAATTAATATTTCAATTAATTTCCAAGTATTAATAAACATAACAAAATGGTGTTTACATTTCTAAACCATTGTATATTCGTGTGCATGTCATAAAATGTATATTGTATATGAAATGATGCACAGATCAAGTTATTTTACCCCTGGGAGTTTTTTAAAACAAAGAAAGATTGTTTTGGACAAAATGGAGCGGATTAATATTTTGAAACGAATTGTTATTATAAAATAGCATTTAAAACGTGTATGGTGTAAGTTATAATGCATATATCATATGACTAAATGATACAGAGATAAAATTACTTAATCCCCGGGGAGATTTTTAAAAAAATAATGTTTCTTTCGGGTTGAATTGTAACAACATAACAAGAAAATGGCATTTATGTTTTTTTACCATTGTACACTTGTATATGATGCAAGTCATAAAATTTATATCGTAAAAACTAAATGATATAGATTTAAAGTCATTTTATGCCTAGGGAGTTTTTCATAAAAGAAAGTTTCTTTTTGAGCAAAATGGAGCAGATTAATATTCGAATTGAACTGTAAGAACAAAATGGCATTTACATTGAATTTTATTGAACTGTAACAGCATAACAAGAAAATGGTGTTTTTGAACCAGTGTATACCTGTGTATGATGCAAGTTATAAAATGTATATTGTATAAATAATTATACATAGATCAAATCATTTCCCCCTTTGGGTGAATTGTAACAACAAAATGGCGTTTTCATTTTTGAACCATTGTATATTTGCGGATTATGCAAGTCGTTAAATGTATAAATAATGATACATAGATCAAGTTAATATACCCCTGGGAATTTTTTCACAAAAGGAAGTTTCTTTTTGAGCAAAATGGAGCAGATTAATATTTGGATTGAATTGCAACAACAAAATGGTGTTTTCATTTTTGAACCATTGTATATTTGCGGATTATGCAAGTCATAAAATGTGTAAATAATGATATATCAAGTTTATTTACCCCTGGGATTTTTTCACAAAATAAAGTTTCTTTTTGAGCAAAATGGAGCAGATTAATATTTGAATTGAATTGCAACAACAAAATGACGTTTTCATTTTGTAACCATTGTATATTTGCATATTATGCAAGTCATAAAATGTGTAAATAATGATATATCAAGTTTATTTACCCCTGGGATTTTTTTTCACAAAAGGAAGTTTCTTTTTGAGCAAAATGGAACAGATTACTATTTGGATTGAATTGCAACAACAAAATGGTGTTTTCATTTTTGAACCATTGTATATTTGCAGATTATGCAAGTCGTAAAATGTATAAATAATGATACATAGATCAAGTTAATTTGCCCCTGGGATTTTTTCACAAAATAAGGTTTCTTTTTGAGCAAAATGGATCAGATTAATATTTGGATTGAATTGCAACAACAAAATGACGTTTTCATCTTGTAACCATTGTATATTTGCATATGATGCATATCATAAAATGTATATCATCTAACTAAATGATATAGATCATTTTATCCCTGGGGATATATTTAAAAACGTAAATTTCTTTTTACGCAAAATGGAACAGATTACTATTTGGATTGAATTGCAACAACAAAATGGCGTTTTCATTTTTGAACCATCGTATATTTGTATATGATGCAAGACATGAAATGTATATCGTATAACTAAATGATATAGACATAAAATCATTTTGTGCCTAGGGTGTTTTTCAAATAAGTAAGTTTCTTTTTGGGCAAAATGGAGCAGATTAATGTTTGAAATGAACTGTAACAACACAACAAGAAAATGGCGTTTATGTTTTTTAACCATTGTATACCTGTGTATGATGTACATACAGTGTACATCACAAAACTCAATGATGTTATCAAGTTATTTGACCCCTCGGTATGTATAAAAACAATATGATCTAATAATGAAATTAAATTATTATTATTAATGTAAATATTAAATGTTGGTTACAATGAACGTTAGAAACTTAGATCAGGAACAAGGATAAGGGGACGATTGGAGGATTTTTGGAGATGGGGAAAGAGAAAGTGAGGCAACTGTCAGGGCTTTCAGAAACCCATTAAAATAGACGAAACTGTGTTTATTGATTTTAGTTTTGCTATGATTACGAGCTGTCACTCCGAACGGGCTTGAATGTGAATCCGACGGAAAACTCCGGATCGCACACCGAGGTGGTGAATGTTGTGTAAATACACGGCAATCTGTCAAAGACAAGAGACGGTTTGAATGAATGAGGAAGAGGATTTTTCGTCATGCCGCGTATCTCGGGCCGATCCCTCTCTTGGGAAAGTGAGTAAAAACCGATTGAAACTCAGGGATGACCCTTTGTTTTGAAAGTGTATTATCATCGGGTGAGCGGGGTCGGTCGAAGGCGGAGCAACAAGTATCGGCCGTCTGCGCCCCGATGGCTCAGGCCCGACGTCCGCGGATAATTTAAACGAGTGCCGACCGACGATTTTAACGAGGGACGCGCTTTTTCGGGCTCAACGTACCTTGTTGTTATCCAATAAACACATTACGCCGTCTGGCTGCCTGCCATGACACACCATTTTTGTTGACAATTACGACTTCTGACCTAGGCCGCGGCAGGCGCGATCGTCGACCGACATCCGTCACACGACGCAAAATCGATTACTTTTTCCCTCCTTCTTTTCAAAATTTCAATTACATTTATTGTAGTCTAATAGATTTCCGTTCAATATTACACAGGAACCCGAGAAAAAAATCATTCAATTAGTCATTAAATACATTAAACCACCGCAGACAGTTTCAATAAATGCTTGATAAAAAGTAGGGAGAATGAATTATGATGCCGATGTAATTTATTCATTAAATTCACTAATTTCGTTTTCCGCTTGACCAATTGATATATTACAATTAATTACGGTTTTCAGTTGACATAAATAAGTCAATGTCACAAGCGGGATAATTTGTTCATGTGAATGGAGAGGACATATCACCAATTAGCACGAGATACATCAAGTACTTTGTGGCAGTGTGAATGTATTTATTAGCGTGAATGGAGGTGCATATCATTGTCTGAGGAATATAGAGTACTCTGAGGTAGTGGAAATGGACAAGCACATCACTAATTACCACGAGATAGATCGAGTACTTTGTGGCAGTGTGAATGTATTTACTAGCGTGAATGGAGGCGCATATCATTGTCTACTCTGAGGTAGTGAAAACCAACGAGCATTTCACTAATTATCGCGAGATACATTAAGTGCTTTGTG
>CM077111.1:12455380-12476076 GCA_039619505.1 Cimex hemipterus | reverse complement strand
CAACGAGCATTTCACTAATTATCGCGAGATACATTAAGTGCTTTGTGAATGTATTTATTAGCGTGTATGGAGGTGCATATCATTGTCTGCTCTGAGGAAAATTGAGTACTCTGAGGTAGTGAAAACCGAGCATTTCACTAATTAGCACGAGATACATCATGTGCTTTGTGGCAGTGTGAATGTATTTATTAGCAAGAATGGACGTGGACATAACTGATTATTCTGAGGAATATCGAGTACTCTGAGGTAGTGGAAACCAACGAGCATTCCACTAATCAGCATGAGATTCATTAAGTCCTTTGTGGCAGTGTGAATGTATTTATTAGCGTAAATGGAGGAGGAAATTACTGATTTCTCCGAGTAATATCAAGTACTTTGGGGTAGTGGAAATGTACGGGCATATCACTATTTATCCCATAAAATATCAAGGCTCTCGATGAGAGTGAATAATGGAAGAGCATATCACTAATTAGCTATAAATATAATTTATTAGCATGAATGGAAGATGATATCACTGATTAGTCTGAGGAATGTTGAGCATTGTAGGGTATTGGAAATGAATATCAGTATAATTTAATAGCGTGATTGGAGAGGCATATCACTATTTATCACAAAGAATATCGAGTACTTTGGGGGTAGTGGGAATGAATTGTGCTATCAATATAATTTATTAACACGAATGGAAGAGCACATCCCTGATTTCTCTGAGAAATATTAGTACTCTAGAGTATTGGGAATGAATAAAAGTAAAACTATGTAATTTATTAATGTGATTGTAGGGGTATATCACTAATTACTGCTAGAAATATTGAGTATTCTGGGATAGTGGGAATGTATTACGGTAACAAAATAATTTATTCATGTGAATGGAGGGGGACATATCACTAATTAGCACGAGATAAATTGAGTACTTTGGGAGGTAGTGGGAATGAATTATGCTATCAATATAATTTATCACCATGAATGGAAGAGCCTATCAGATTACTCTGAGAAATATTATTATAAAAAAAAAAAAAATCGCTGGATTTGAATGTAGGACTGCTGGTATATTCGCTGGTGATACTATTAATGTGATCAACATATAATTCACAAGAGACCATCTAAAAATGAACGTACACAATCTTTGAAAACTTCATAAAAGTTGGCCACATGGTTTCCAAGTTTTGCCGGTTAGAAAGAATTGGCCACAGACGAACAGGACCAAATTTGTTCAGAAAGGTCAAACCTCAATTAGATGAAAAATTCAATAACTCGAATGTTTAAATTTCCCCCTACATTCGAGTTATCGAGAGTCAATTGTATTTCTTAAAAAAAATTTTTTATAAGATAATTTTATAAGGTAATAAATAAAATATTTTATAAATAAAATATAAAAACATATTTTTTAAATTACACACAATATTCTTGCAGCCATAAAATTAGATAGTATTACATATTTATTATAATTTAATTAATTGATAAAATAATAAATAATTATTAAAATTTATTTATTTACTGGAGGATAATTGGGCATAGGTTTTGCCTTATGTACCAATTCTTTTCTTAATCTGGCTATCTCTTCTTTCTCACAGGCCTCCCTTTCCTTTTCAAACTAAAATAAATAAATAAAAAAAAGATCAGAATTAAAAACACTTTATACAAAAAAAAGTAATATATGCAAAATGAAGAGGGTGGCCTTAATTGTGGTCCCTTTTATCATATTGCGTTAATTTCAAAACTCATAAAATAAATATGTACCTCAATTTGCATTTTTGTCAACTTCTCTTCTTTCTCTTTGAGGGTTTTCTCAAATTCTTGTCTTTCAACAGCCCTCTTTTCGGTGTTCAAGACGATATCCCACGGTTCCGTTAAAGGCTTGTCCATCTTTTTTGGAAGAAATGGCTCTTTCTTCAGCACGTTTGGTTCTTTGGCTTTGAATTGGCAAAATTCTTCTTGTTCGCCCTTGAATTCATGTTATTCTGTAATAAAATATATATAATGAATAGATAAAACTTACTTGCGATTTTTTGTGTAAAGAACGTTCCCTTAAATGATATGATTCTGAATCAGTTGGTACCTTTGTTGAATTGATCGATAATGTTGAAGACCGTGTGATAAAAGGGGGGACAGGGTTGGCGTGAAAAGTCGGTATAGTGCTCTCCTCTTGGATTATCTGCGCAGCGACAAATAAATCAATATATACTTTAATCAACCCAATTTGGGCTAAATTGTAAATCACCTTTCTTATTTTTTCCTCCTTTTCTAACTGTTTCAGTTTGTCTCGTTCCTCGAAGCTAAAAGGTTTCACTTTCGATCTGTGAGAACTGACACTAGTAAATTGAGAAAAACTGCTCTGTTTACTATGCGTTCTGCTTGCATCCTACAGGACAATAATTTATTCAACGGAAAGAAATTTTATATTGTTTTTTTTTCTATCAAAGTTCATTAAAAAAAAAAAAAAAACTGCACAGTTATGCTTAAAGGAAATAGGCATAGTTTTCCACCATAATATTTTTTTTCTCTCTTTCTGGTGAATTTAATCTGAAGCAAAAGAATGCTATTTCTCAGTTTTATATAAATTAAATTATTCCATATATTCAGGTTTTCTGTGTTAACGTTCGCCAACCTGGTGCAACAAGGATTCAGTCAGTCAGACAGCTTTACGCCGATCGGCGCACTACCTTACTTTTATTTGTACTATGGTGGAGATTTGTATTGTTGGATTCTCTTTTACTTTGGGGTTTAGGTGCAATGGATTGCCAGCTTTTCAAACCCTACAGTTTCGTTTAAAGTTATTGTGTTTTCACTTCCTATGGTTTTTCATCTTTTTTTTCTTCTTTTAAATAAAAAAAGTATAAGTAAATATAGATACGTACTTTCAAGTTAACTGTATACAATTTATTAGAACACCAAAAAGGTTTTTTTTTCAATTCTTCAACAATCTTGAATTTTTGTAAAAACATTATTTTTATTTACGTATTTTTTTAAATCATAATTGGTTGTAACTGCATTATTTTTTAAAATCGCTCATCGAAAAAGCTGCAAGATGGCCGAACACAACCAAGCCCTGAGAGTGAAAACTCACCAAAATGGAAAGCAGAGAGATTAAGCAATATTTTTTACAATTTTTGGAAACGTGATTTCCAATTCAATCGCAAGAGAGCAATTTTCGTTTGCCTGTTTTACAGGTGGGAAAAACTCAATCAAATCAAACCTGATTAATTGCTTTTGGGAATTAAATATTATGATTTTTAAATAAGTTTGCGTTTATGTAATTGTTATAGTACCTAATTTAAGTAAACTACTTACGTGTCCTTCCACTTCGGTAACATCTAACTGTTCTTCACAATAATAAATAAAACTGGGAATATCTATGCCAAATAAAATAGGGAGAGGTGGCCGTATGATGATATGCCGATTGGTGAAAGAGTAAGGGAGGGAAAGAGTCGATAATCTCCAAATGTTTTGTAAAAATTTGTTTTTCCACCTCTTATTGGCGAATTCCCTTAAGAATTTAAGCATAATTGTATTAAATGTTTCGGGAATGATTAATTTATATCTCAGGATCTAGACAATAGAAGATTAGCTATTGTGACAAAATAGTACAATATTTATATCCCCCCCCAAAAAGAAAAGTAGATAAACTTTTATGTAATACCATGTTAATACCTTTTGTTTTGTCACTTCTTTCTTATGCACTGAGCTGGTAAGCAAATGGGTCGTTTTAGGAGCTGGCTGTGCCTTAAACTGGAAACACTCGACTTTTTGTGGTTTCTTTCAAAAAATAGAATAAATATAAATAATAATAATACAAAAGAATAAATGTTTTCTTTCATGTTAATTCTATCAAGTTTTTACAAACCTTGGGCTTAGCTTGAGTTAATTGAAACTCCACTGGCACCGTACATGGTCTAGCAACTGGTTTACTCAATTCGGGTGGTTGAAATATTTTCCTGTTTAACGGCCTTGCCTTTATCTGATTTCTATATAAATTCAAAATTCGATTTATAAAATGTAATATTCAATGATACAAGGGTATTTTACCGTTTTATATCATTTGATTCTTTTGTTTCCATTTCTTCAGTGCTCGGAGACAGTGTTCTATTCTTAGTATTTGAATCGGGAGAAACGGCCACAGTCGGGATCACCCTGTCTTGGCTAGATGCTCTCGCTGGAAAGGTAAAACGTTCTTGACAACTCCAATGCGCTGGTGGATGAATTATTTCAACTTACAGCTAGAAGGCTTATATTTAAATCGAGGCGGAGTATCGTTTTCAAAATGATAAACTTTTTCAGCGAATGTTTGACATTTATTCTCCGACAGCAACGATCCTTTCCTTTTGAGAGTTTCTCGGCGTACCACACGATTTCTCAAATCAATTGTAGGTTTTAAAGATGTATCATGTCTTGTGGACATAGAGTGCTCTTTCGCCGGAGTCAATTTGTTCAACTTCACTCCTTCAAATGTGTGTAATTTTGCAATAGCACTTCTGAAAGTTCCCAATTAACAGATAATTAGTTTAAAAAAAAAGTTTTTGTTTAAAACAAAATGTAATATTTAGTTTTAATATAAAAAACAAACACCAATACCTTAATGTTTCAGGGGAAGTGTGAGTATTTTTGCCAAGCCCCCAAGAGCGCCTTTTAGCTTTGATTATCACTCTACCCTGAATTGCTGGATTTTCAACTGCCGAAGTTTTATCATTTCCGTTGTTAGTTATGTCGGATAAAATTTTTCCGCTCTCGGCAGTCAGATTAATTTTGTGAGTAGGTAATATTTTAGGATTGAAATATTTCTCATCGTATTTCATGTTGGCATCAAGATTAATTGAAGTATATTCATCCTTATTATCTAAAATAATAAAATTTGTAGATAATTTAGGAATAACAGTTCAATAATAACAGTAAGAAAACATAATTTTCCAATACACCACACAGGATGAAAGGCTGGATAAAAAAGGTAGCATACTATTTATTTATTTTTTTACAAGGGTTTGCAACAGCAGAGGTCATATAAACCAGGTCAGGATGCCAGTGTTTTTGGAAAGGAAAAAAAAAAAAAAAAAAACATTTGTAAGTATGTCGGGTTTGAATTCAGGGCCGCTGGAATCGAACCCAAGACCTTTACATTGCAGTGATGAGCGCTGTGTCAAAGACTAAACCTTGCGGCCACCGACGCCCCTCTTCGTACTAATTATTTTATGGAAAATAATTCGTTTTTATGAATAGCAAGTTGCAAAGTGATTCCCTCAAATTTACATGATGAATTAAGGGACTGTTGGCTGCAACAAGTTTAAGCATTGTTACGGTGCTCATCATTGTAAAGGTCCTGGGTTGAAATGCAGCCCAGCATTAGTACGGACAAATTGGCTTTTCATCCCCCTCATAAAAAAAATTAGCATAGGCAGCTTATTTTGCAAATATTTGAATATTACTGAAATCGGAATGAACATTAATAATTAATCAATAAAATATGCATATTGGCATATGGTGTTATTAAAAAAAGACCACAAATATACTTGAAAACACCAACACCTCCACTATTGCAAACCCTTGTTTAAAAAAAAAATAAATAAAATAGCAGTGACATGGGTGGCATAACTGCAGTAAATCTAAGATTTTGACCTAAAGATTTTATACATTGTAGCTTTGTAACTTCCCTATTCAATTAACACTTAATTTTACAAAATACGGACTAATTTTATTTGAAACAATTTGTTGCAATGGAAAAAGTCTCTAAAATATTTTATCCATGAATTATTTGCGTTACTTTTATTTGTTTTACGAGGGTTCACAACAGCAGAGGTCATATCAACCCTCAGGGTGCCAGTGTTTTTGAAAAAAGCCCATTGGTAAGTATGTTTGGGTTCGAATGCAGGATATTATTTACTTATAAACATTGCCAATCTACATATCTGAGATGTGTTTGCTTTTAAAACTTCATTGCGATTCTCCATTTGAACATTGCTTTTTGGATTAGAGGCAGGGTGGGGTACATTTTGCATTGAAGCTGTTGAATGATTCAGATCCCTGGGCTTTCATGCAGTATGCTGACCACAATGGAAATATAAATTCAATTTACACTAAAAATTTAGTTTCGAAAAATCCTTTCATTCAAACAGCATAGACATATACAATAGCTAATGATCTTGAACACAAATCCCATTACTTTTCTGTGTATTTACAATCTTTTACATTCTACAAATAATGCTTGTATACACAGAGCTGTGTTGTATACACAATTTCATTCTCCTTTATAAATGTGTTATTGGCATCCACAAAATTGTAAAAAATCAAGTATTTCTGTCTATCTATAACGTGGACCAGGGCTTGCTGGTATTATTTAAAAATCATAAATCACCAATTTTAGAAATACCACAAGGGCCTTGTGGATAGAACATGCAAGTTTCAACTTGAATGAGAATACGGATGATTTCTACCACGTAGCATCGTTTTTCTTCAACAACGGATTAAAAAACGTTTCATCAAAAACTAAATTGACAAACGGGTAGAAATGATAAATGGTGAATTGAGTACGATGTTTCATTTTTTTTAAAGATAGTTCCTACTGTGTAGAGATTAGTTAATAGATGTTAAACCGTTAATAGATGATATGAATAATAATAGTTCCTACTCATAGTTTGTAATTTTCAATTATCCGGGTTTCAAGTTCATCAGGTTGAAGGAACATAGTTGTAAATTTCTTAAGACTGAAATCCAGATTGTTGAAAACAACAAACTGTGAGTAAGAACTATCTTTTAAAAACGCAAACACATTTCGTTCTAACTGAACATTTTCACTGGGAAGTGTACCAGTTATGCAACTTTGCCACCAAGTGGTTTTAAGGATGTAGGTAAATAAAATCAACCGATATAATTTTTTTTTGTGTAATAAATGGCCTGCAGTTACTGTGGGTCATTTAGGCTGTAATTTCAAAATTCATTCCACAACCGTATGGATTTGTGACAATTTATAATAGCAAATCTAAAAATCAATTAAGAGGGAGGTAGCGAGAGAGAAAGATGGATGGAGGACAGAGAAAATAAATGAATGAGAAAAAAAGACGGAGTGAAGACGCGAGAGAGAGAGAGAGAGAGAGAGAGCCAAGAGAGCGCGATGGTGTATACAAATAAATATACTTTGTACAATAAAATTAAATATATAAAATCGTCACTTCAACACGTGTAAAGAGTGGTGGTGGTACATCGGTATCCTTTCACGTGAATGTGAATGATTTTCTATTTAGGAAATGCATGCTTGGGTACTGAAACGACGTAGCTGTTGACAACACCCGGAGCCCAAGCTCAGAGGCTGAACTTATACGAGGTCTGACCCCCAGATGACCTCTGAACTTCTGAGATGCGAGAGTGAAAAGGTCGACTCTGCAAACTTGTCCGGGTATGCCGGTGGTATAGGTGAACTTATACAAATCAGTTATAAAGTAAAAACCGTTTGTCACGTCTCATGAATTCATCAAGGGTGAATTGTATTTACCGAAAAAGTCATCCGAACCATCGTTCATTATTTTCTCGGCGACTAAGTCCAGCCGTTCAACAAACTGCGGCGCACTGTACTCGAACTCCATTTTCTCCAATCCTAAGGGTGTCCGGCTATAAAAATCGACTAATCTAAAAGAAAGGAACGACGGCCCCTTTTTCTCACTATTTATGGACCACAGGAACGAAGCTCGGGACGAACGAAATGTTGAAAACAGCAGTACTCTCCTCCTCGAGGCAAAGTCTAACGGAAAATCTTTCCAAAATTCAAACTGGAATGAGTAGAACTCGATTTCAATAGACCACAGCCTTTACGATTATAAATACTCTATGTTATTAAACCACCAAAACGTATTATTTTTAAAAAAATCAGAGACCGCTTTTATTTAAAATATTAAAAAAATGAAATTTACTTTAAATCAAGCAAAAACGAACGAAAAATTTTCTTTTACTTTGTTCATTATTGATTCAACAGATGGTTTTTTATGGATAACTTGATAGCTTGATAACTTAAAAACAGTCGGCCATAGTTTTGGATCCTTTCTGTTCTTATCACTCTTGTAAATATTTATATTTTAAAAAAATGGCTTTTACAGAAGCTCTGAAGCCGAAAGCCGGTTCGAAACACCTTTCGACTATCATCAATGCTGAAGGAAAAGCTGTTTTGGTATGAATACACAGGGCAACTGTCCAATTGATCAGTTCTTATCTTTTGTGTGTGCAAAATATAAAACTTTTATCTCAAATAGTTGCTTACGTATTGCACTTTGACATTGTAGAAGAACAATTTAGTGTTTGGGCACGAATCCTTTCCTAAACCCCAGGCTTCCGTTTTTCCCGTTTTGTTATAAGTATAGTCCAGACGTTAAACAATGTTTCTAAACCATATTAAACATGTTTTCTCAACAGTTTTGGAATGAACTGTATGAAATGGTTTCGCATCGTCAGTTGTCATTGGTCGTTCATGACTGTGCACAAAAGTAAAAGATTTTCCTTTCATAAATGTGCTTAAGGGTAATCAACTCAATGACAGCGTAAAACTGCGTCCTCTACAATTTATTGAATGAGCCGAATCATTTTCCAAACTCAAGGCCTCCATGTTTTTCCACACATACACATTTCGGCATTTTAAATATAATCCAGACATTAAACAATGTTTCTGAGCCGCATTAAACATTTTTTTCCCAACAGTTTTGGGACGAATTGTATGAAATTGTTTTCACGTTCATGACTCAGTCAGTTGGCATTGGTACCATGCGTGTCTGTGCAAATTTATTTTCCTTTCATAAATGGTGCGTAAGGGCGATTCAGAATGGTGGACTCAATCACAGCTTAAGACTTTTTCGTCTACAATTTATTCAATCAGCTGTATCTTTTTCTGAACTCCAGGCCTCCATGTTTTTTCCTTTGCGATTGGCATGCCCTCGAATCTGTTTTCAATTTCTTGGCAGCGTGTGTTCAATTCTGGGTGAAATCTGCTTGTTTCAAGGGGTGAACTTCTGGGTTGTTTGGAGGGGGGAACTGCAGATACAAGCTTATAGAAGAATTAATTTTTCATGATCCATAATCTATTTTACAGTTAAGTTTTTCTTCTCTCTATTGAATTTTGGTTTATATCGTAAATATAACAGTTTTCATTCATTCCTTTCATAAATGGTGTCTGAGGGATCAAATAATGTTCAAAGAGTAAGCATTAAGTATTGTACTGAATTTACAGACTTGGTGATTCGGAATAGTCAACTCAATCACAGGCTAAATTCTTGTCCTCTACGATTTATTGAATGAGCCGAATCTTTTTCTAAATTCAAAGCTTCCATATTTTTCTACATACATTTTCGCATCTTAAGTTTAATCCAGAAATTAAACAATGTTTTTGAACATTAAACATGATTTCTCAACTGTTTTGGAAAGAACTGTATGAAATTGGATTATTTAGATACCATGAAAGGCAATTCGGTGTGATGTGGGTTTAAAAAACATTTTCTTTGTTCAAACTTTACTGAGATCATCTTCAGGGCCTGGGAAGATGATCTCAACAAAGATCAAAACTAATCAATATTTGTTTAATGGCCATAATTGACCATATTAATTATTCTTTTCATCTCAACCTGAAATTAAAATCCATAAGAGGATAAAATAAAATACGAGAAAAAAGTTAAGGCCAGGATGAACAGTAATGATCAAACAACAGAGAAAAATTCAACTTTAAATGAATCACCTAAATTATTATTATTATTATACGACCACTTAATAATTCAATATTTCAGGCTGAAAGTCGCGAAGATGAAATTCAAAAAATCAAATACCAGGAGATAATAAAACTGCTCATCGGTGCCGGTTATTTCCGTGCAAAAATTAAAGGGCTGAGTGAGTTTGACAAAGTTGTCGGAGGGATGACCTGGTGCATTGACGTATGCACGATAGACTTGGACGTCGATCTCCTCTTCCAGGAGAATTCAACGATCGGTCAAAAAATGTAAAATGTTAACTAAGAGATTAAAATGAATGAATAATTTAACTTTTTTTTTCCAGTGCTTTAACCGAGAAAATAGTAGCTGTTTTACCAAAAATGAAATGCCCTTATACAATAGAACCTCATCAGATCCAGGGTTTAGACTTTATTCACATCCATCCTGTTATAGAAGTACGTTTCGTTTTTGATACCGTTGTAAGCTTCGTCATTCCAAACGATATCCTCGGTTTCAGTGGTTGGTGAAAAAATCACTAGAAAACAGGGAAGAAAGAGGCGACTATATTAGGCAGTACGCAGTTCATCAATTCAACATGCAGTACTGTTTCCCGAATGAAAGACCAAATGAAAATTTCATTTTGAGAGCGTTACCAAACATATTTACTGTTCAGGTATATAATAATTTAATCATTCACAAGTAATGAACATTTACTTATACTTAGTAACATTGTGATTAATAATAGTCTCTATGTTTTGTTAGTTTTAAATAATTATTTAATTTCTAGTTATTTTACTGAGAAAAATTATAATTATTTAATGACATTTTTGACTGCTTTAGGGTGTTTGACTTGTATTTGCCAATTGCTAATGGTCCTAGGTTCGAAACTCAACATTTTTAATTTTGAATATTGTAGACAAAAATATCGTAGAGTTGATTGACCTCTTGTCTGTGACATTCAATGGGCAAAAGGAGAAGTCCTAGAAACTAAGTTTTACATATATTTTGAATTTCTTTTAAAAATGTGATTAAATTGTCTTTAAAATAATGATAGTAATAAAACACTGTTTTACCTAATTGGATCACTGCCGTAAATTAAAAAAAAAAATAAAAAAATTGATTTAATTATTCTGTTAAAGAATAAATATCGACCACATAGGAAATTCAGAAGGGTTGAAAATCAGCCAACTGACACGTTTTCACGAATCCAGAGCACGTTGTTCGAATACGGCCATACTCCGACACAAGTAATAATGATTTTAAAATTATTATTGTTTTATGATATATAAACAACAATGTTTTGTATAGGAAAATCAAAGGGAGGGCGAAGAAAGCCAGGCCGATAAAGAATTGGAAAAGATCGACGAGGTGAGACTTTTTTTGTGACGTACACTTTTCAAATAAAACCGCAATAAGTACACACATTGTAGTAGCCAATATCGTCATTTTTTTTTTTTTTTTTTTTTTTTTTTTGGAAAATAAAAGATAATCAATGGTATCAAATAAAGTCACATTTTTCCAGGTTTTGCACAGAATTTAAAAACGCTTTACAATCTGTACATATTTGTTCTAATAGTTGCTTTTCTTTTGGCTCTGTCTGTGCCGTCCTATTTGTCAAATTGTGTTTTTTTTTATATTTTTATTGCAGGCTAAATTACAACAGCTTACCAAGAGCATGAAAGCCATAAGTAGTGATGTGAGTGGAAAAGCATTTTTTTCAGTGTGATTTTGCTTGATTTTTCTTCATTCAATTATTCAATAATTAATAAAAAATTGTAGGCGCCTATTGCTCCAAAAATAATTTCATCTATAATAAACATGAAGGCTTCTGAGATCAAAGATGCCGCAGCGATGTATTCTAATCTTGTGACAGAATCTGAGGTAATTACTTTTTCTTTTCTTTCTTTTTTTTTTTTTTTTTTTTTAATCAAAGGCAACTTTGATTCAGACTGAAATTTTAGCTAGACGAAAAGAACGAATTGGCCAAACTTAAAAACAAAGAGAAAGCACTTTTGGAACAGGTCTCAGCTTTAAATATGCAACTCAAAACGGCTAATAACAAACTGAAAGTGCTAAAAGAAAAAACAAACTTTAGAGAGCAGACTGACAACCAACTGACTGAAGAAGAGAAACGGTGATTACGATTCTTTTAATAAAAGTGTAGTACTTATTATTATGCAAAGAAAAAAAAAGGGAAATATTTTCAATAACAGATAAATTTTTAATTTGGTCTTTACTGCTCATTTCGGTTTGCTTATCCTCGCTCATTTGGACTCTAGCCATTTCAGCATCTGGGTGATTTTTCTTCTCGCCAAAACAATTAATTTTGGATAATTGAAATTTCAGACTAAATCATCAAGGATTAGCAGACCAAAATGATCAGTCACAGCATAATTACAGGTTCACCACCATGCAAATATTGACCTCAAAGTCAATTGCATAACGATAAGACCAAACAAAATCAATAGCTTATTAATTTCTTATCATTTTCTTCTCTTTTGTGACGAAAATGATCAGGAATGATGAAGCCACTGATTTTGTTGTTCATCGCATTTACAACCCTCAAGAGGAAATTTTACAACAAAAACTTTAATAAAATCTTTATACGAGAGTGTATTTAAATGACTGGAAGTGTCTGAACCATGCCTTGTTCAATATTTTTCAAAATTAAAGATAAAGTCTCTACATAAGTACGTTGTTATACTTTTTTTTTCTTTTGCCTAATATGATCAATAATAGAGGCTACACTACAATTATAAATAATTGAATATCTATTCATCAAACTAATATTTACATTATACAAAATTTTAGAATTGTTAAAGAATTGGAGATTCGTATCCTGCTCAATAATTCATTGTTGGAGCAGGAAAATCAGTTCAAAGAATACTGTAAATCAGATAGGCAAAGACTGCAAGAACTTATCAGGTGAATGAAAGCTCAGATTTAACAATTTGTTCTATTTCTGGTTAATCTCTGTTCTGTAGGGGCATAGAAGAGGATAACAGCGTCGATAACGAGACTGGCGCAAGTCTGTCCCAATTGAACAGGCAAGTAGCAGAAGCTAGAATTTCATTGGCAAAAATATCTCGTTCTGAAGCCGGACTTCATCGTTTAATCGACGAAGTTCCTTCTAGAGCTGAGCTGACTCAGTATCAAGGGAGATTTTTAGAATTGTACAATCAAGGTAGAAATACCTAGGAATTTAATTATTAAGTGTAAGTTGTACTTAAATTTTTTTTTTTTTTAAAGTTTCGGCGAAACATAGAGAGACTAAACAATTTTACACGTTGTACAATGCGATGAGAGACGAACATGAGTATTTGACAAAAGAACTTTCCCTGTTGAAATCCATCGCAAATGGTTTTGTTTCGTAAGTATTTTTTAATTTTCTATTTTTGAAAGTCTGATCTATTTTTCCCCCCCAGTTCTGTCAACTCCATCCATATCAAAGAAGAATTTATCAAACAATTTGAAGCTATAGTAGATGGCGTAAAACACAATAAACTGAAGGTATTCGACAAGTTTTACATAATGTTATTTATTATTTGATTTTTTTTCTTTTATTTTATTAGGTCGAACAAAAGAGAAACGAAGAAAGAGATACGCGAGATAAATTAAGGTTACATTTGTCCAGCCTCGTGGATCAGCATCGCCTGTATGTATCCCTGTTGAAACAATTCACACTCGAATGCGAAGAAAATCAAAAGTTAATAGCTCAAGTCAAAGTCCAGTCTTGAGTACCCTTAACTAAATTATTTACAGCCTTGGCGTTTTTTTCTCATTCAAATTGAATATGTAGAAATAAAATGTGAGTTATGTTATGATATGAATTTTTCCCCCACTAAATATACTGTCAGGTTGCGATACATATTTAAAATGTATAAAATGATATTTAACCAATTTAAAATGTATAAATGAATATTTAAATGTATAAACAGTCTAGCTTTAATAATTTATTGTATTAATTCAGTGTAGTTTGTGTTATATATTTGTATTATTTTTATAAATGATTTGCAAAGCATATGAATTTAAAAGATACTAATTATATTCTTTATCAATTTAATAATATTTTTATATCAATTTTTCTTTTCTTAATTTTGTTTCCAATTGTTCTGGGCTATTTGTCTTTACTGTTAGGTGTCTGCCATATCCACTATTAAAAACTAACTAAAAGGTTTTGTGAAAATGTTTATTTTGTGTTTTCTTGAGGTCTGTGATTTGATAAATCTGTTGTTCGGTCGTTTCCGATCGTGTTGGTCTGGCCTTTCTTTAAGTCTTTCTGCTTAATGCGATATTTTTTGTTACTTACAGGTCCAGCTGTTATTTTTATTTTTAAAGTATTTTGGCAGGGTGAAACAACAAAGATATGGCACTGAAGAAGGCAAGAGGTTGAAATTCATCTGGCAGCCAAAACAAAGATGGACTGTCCAAAATAATACTACATAAATATTTTCACTAACTTTTAGTTCTCAAGAATACCTGCCTCAGAGAGAGGATATATCAATCAATCGCATGGGGGAGCATCAGAGACCGTGACTTGGCGCTCATCACTGTAAGGTCAAGGTCCCGGGTTCGAATCCTGCGGCGCTGCATTTGAACCCGAATTAATTAAAAAAAAAACCTCATTATCGCGATAGAGCATCATTTTACTGGGATCAGGAGGTTGTGAAATTTACAATTTTAAATTAGTACAAATTTTAAATTGCCGTGTGATCACAGTGTGATTATTTACTATTGTCAACTGGTCCCAATCTTAAAATAAGTTAGGAATAGTTAAAATAAGTTAAAAATTGTCAAACTTAGGTGTAAGGTCGTAAATCTGATGGTCGCCCCTCCCCAGGAGCAAAGAGATGTTGCCCACAAGCTTGGAGTTGATAGAGACGCGAATCAGCCTGTCAACTAAATAATGAAAGTTGAAGGGTTATTTAGTGCTGGAATGTTGTCATAAACAAATTTTATCCAGCTGTGGGAACACCATAAACAAGGAGCATCAGCCGGCGGGTGGGTATACATCTTCATGGGACTACAAGGCCGCGTGGTGCGCACACGTTTGTATGTCGTTTCGTACATTTGGGGATTTGAACCTCCATAAATCCAAATTTGAAGCAATATTTCTTCATGTAAGAATTAAAAATTTTTGAAAGAACAATTAAGAGTAAAGAATAAAATGTATAAATATAACATAAAAGTAAATTTGAAACATGTTATTAATTATGTTTATTATAATAATTTGCTGATTGGCTTAGTGGGCAATGAAATCCATCCAGTTCAAAAGAATCAGAAAATGGGGTATAATAGAAATATTTTTAGACAATTTAATTTGTTTTGTAATTGGTTACAATCATTTAACTTGTTGGGGGTATTAGTTTTTTTTTTTCTCTCTCTCTCTCTCAAAATGACAGTATATGATTTTCCAATTCAGCAGTCTTTGTGAATCTCCATTTTAAGGTGTGTAAGATCCATAGGTAATGGTTTGTAAAAAAAAAAAAAATGTTTTTGGTGTCATTTTACTACGACTGTTGTAATGATTGTTTTGAAATTTACAGCGATACAGTGAATACTCTCCATCGACTAGAAGAAAACGTTCGACGGAGTGGGACGCTGAACTCAGACTTTTCAGGAGAAGGAAGTTTTTTTTGTTTTGTTTTTTGTCACTGGAGATGTTTCTGATTTCAACCAGGTCGAGGCTAATTGCAATTATTTCAATTCACATTTTTTTTTTTTTTTTAAGTGGTGCCCAATTTATTGTTCGACTAATTTCACATTTATTGCATGTCATTTTAATTTTTTTTTTTTTTTTTTGTAAAGGTATTTTTATTTTTATTTTGTTTTCTGTAAATATCCATTTGTTTGAAGGTATTTTTATTTTATTTGGTTTTACGTAATGTACATTTGATTAAGCTTTTATGGTAAAAAATTTAGGTAAGACACACCAATTTGTTCATACTCAGGCTCCATTCTGCAACACACCACCACATGTTGATATGTGCATTAAAAGAAAAAAATCTATCTTAATTTCTTTTCAAAAAAACTCTTTCTAATCACTTGGGACAAGATCCATCCCAAACGAATCACCCTAACACTGTTTTAAACGGCATACATCTTACTGTTTTAGGAGCTGTTTATTTTTACGTATTTTTAATGAGATGACCTTGAACCCGCAAGGTTTCTGAGTGTTGCAGAAATGTCGGTCTGAACGCCGTTAAGGCAGAACTTGGAAATTACAGATTAAAAGCAATAATCAACCAACTAGCTTATTGTTGTTTATAAGTAAAATAAGTCATGTCACAGGAAAGCTTAAATCCAACTACCAGTGCATACAGTGGGTCAATTTTTTTTTTATATTATAAGCAATGCTCAGCCAGGAATCAATCCCAGAACCGCTAACATGGCAAATATTGCACTAGTTAGACATCCTAACCGCTCGGCCACTACGGTTCCCTAAATTTGTTGATTATACACTTTTAGAAATCAGATTAGAAGCGCCTGTATAATCACCTCCTCTCCCTCCAAGCAGAGCTTTTTACATTAATATTTGATAGTTTTGTTTAATATTCTTGTAATTTTTTCTTCTGGCCTGCCTTACTTTTAATTTCATGGAAGAAAATTCGTTTATTAATTTCGTGTATATTATTCTTAGGGGACGCCTATTTTTCTTTGAGTTTACTGAGAGCAGGCTGTTCTTCTTGATCATTTAATTTTTATTTGAACTCATTTTTATCGTCTTCGCCTTGAAATATTCATAACACTTTTGAAAAATCAACGGAAGGATTTACGTTCATGGGGCGTTAAAGGCGAAATTAATCGCCTGTTTTACTCGCAAATGAATTGGCCAAGTGACGAGTTTTGGACCGGCTCCAGAAAGAGCCGTCAACCGCCCATTCAAACGATATAATTTACGCTGGTTTGTAAAACAAACAACGTGCCATCGCGGGGATGAAGCAACCGAATGCCACTCCGACGTCTTTTCGTCATACGCCGTCAGCAAGCCCTGCCGCCGTTCGACCGGTGGGGAGAAGGAAACGCAGGACTTGCTCAATTCGGCTTTACTTGCTGACGAAGTGACGACCACAGGCTTTTAAGAGTAACCGGCACACAACGAAAAAAAAAGGTATTTCCAATATTTTAAACAAAATATCGTTTATATATACGTATTTCCAGGCTTCTTATTGATCAAATATTCAAATATATTTTTTAGAAATTACATTAAAGTCCCAAGTAATAATACTTTCAAATTGATGATTTTATGCAGAGATTCACGTGAAAATGTTCCCTTTTAAGACTCCTGAGTCTTCACTCTGCGTTAGATTTAGACAATTTCTTTCAGAAATCTTCTAAATCAAGAATTCTTCCCTAAATCCATAAATAAACAGATTTATGAAAGAATCTAATAAACAGAAGGCTTACTGATCACTGATTTTTATCGATTTTTTTTTGGAGAGAGAGAGAGAGAGAGAGAGAGAGAGAGAGATGCTAGGTGGTAAAATGGCAGATATATTTGTATTTCCTGGCTTCGTTTCGATTAAATCTTATTCCACAAACGTTATTTTTTTTTTAAATTCCATTAAAGATCCAAATGATAATACATTCAAATTGATGATTTTATGCAAGAGATTCGAACTTTTTACGAGAAAATGCGGTTTTTTTTCTTTCCTTTTAAGACTCCTGAGTCTTCAGCGTTGGATTGAGACCATTTCTTGCAAGAAATCATGCAAATCACGAATTTTCCCATAATAAAAATCCCTAAATAAACAGATTAACGGAAGAATCTAACAAACAAAACGCAGAACTGATCACTGATCTTTTTTTCTTTTTTTTTTAATTGTGATGCTAGGTGGCAAAATCGTTGATATTTTGTATTTCCCGGCTTTATTTCGATTAAATCTTTACATTACACACGTTTTTTACTTTTTTATTTTAGTAAACATGACGGTTTGGAAAAAAAAATTTTTTTATAAAACTTTTTTTATGTACTAGGCAAAATATTTTTTTTGGTAAATTTTCTTTCTAGTCGGCTCTAGGAGATATTCTTATTTTATTTTATTTTTAAAAATAAAGGTTAATTTTTTTCTGTTAGGCTTTTGTCCACCGATGTCCTGAGTTCCGCATAAAAATTTCATAAAACCTCAGGATTTTAAACAAATTCGATACTGTTACAACAGTTGGAAAAATTTAATTTCTCTTCTTTCAGCCTAAGCGAGAAAAATAACGACGAAAAAAATAAACAAAAACTTCTCAAAGGTTTGTTGACAAACACAGGATCTGGTTTGTTTAAGGTGGCCAAAATATGGCAAAATCACGTGCACTTTATACGGTCCTAAAATACTTAAGTTTCTAGCGTATAGGCTGACTCGTTTCGAAAATATCAAGATTTTTGACCTTTTCGAGAAAAAAAAAATCAGGAGCAATGTAGGGTAAAAATCATAGTAAAAAAATTTTTTTATTGAAAAAATTTATATTTTTCGTTTGTAGAAAACGAATATCAACTTTGTCTCATATTATTTTGCCCTACTTTAAGCCCGTAGACGCTTAATAGACAATTACCGTGATGCTTGCAATTAAAAAAAAAAAAAATCTTCGTCCCTAGCTTGCAACACAAAATATGACAGAATTAATTTGACGTGATTTATTTCAAATAAATTTAATCTGTTGGTTTCGTTGTTTATATTATTAAATTGCGAAATAAAATTTTTGTGTTAAATATGCATGAAAACCCCAGGAAAAAATGAAATGCCTATGAAAATAGACAAACTATTAAACCATTCAATTAAATTGAATTTAATACTTTTTTTTTTTAAATTGACCGATCTATATTAAAATAAACTGCTAAAAACATGGCAATACTTAAAGCAAAAAAAATCATTGTTTTTTTTTGACAAAAATTTAAGCCCATAAATTTGCATAGAAGTTGTTTGCCAATAATTGTCGAATTTCTTATTTAATTGAACATATGTTTTAGTTTTGCGTTTTCAAAAATTTGTTTATTCCAGGGAATATTTTTCTCCGATATTTCATCTCCGGGCGAATAAATCTCGAACGTATTTCTTCCTACAATTATAATTTAACCCAAAGATAGTCAAAAATTTCCAGAAAAAAAAAACTGATCAAAAGATAAAAGAAATACCATCGAATAACCTGCTTTAATTTAATATTTAATTGGAAAAAAAATTGGCCCAAATATCAAAATTTAAGCCGATTAAGCGGACCTCCTTTGAAAAACTTTAGAAATTAATTTCCGAAAACGGAAAAACAAAAACATTTATAAAAAAAATGAACGGTTACAAATTTAAAAACAATTTATACGAGTTTAAAATAAAGAAAATAATTTCTTAAAAGAATTTATGATTAGATAAGTCATTAAAGGTCCTTTAAAGGCTTAGACTACAGAAAAATAACTTTCTCTACCTTGTTCTCTTCGGGCAATGCCCATCGAGGGGGGCTCGGCGTGAGCTGTTTCAGTCTTTTGAATGGATAACCAAACAGTGTTAACACAATTGCCATTAACCTTCTCTTAACTAATAATAGCATTGGAAAACTTTCATGAAAAAAATTTCCCAGCCGGTTGTCTTATTTCAATCTAGGGTTTGTTATAAAATAAATCAAAAAACGTTAACAAAATTTTTAATAATTCTCGATAGATTATAGGATCCGTCTAGCAAATATATTCTGATAATTATTAGTGTTAAAACACGCCAAAACATAACAGTTTACAATACGGATTTTTTTTCTTGTCAGATTTTTCACTTTCCTTTTAATTGAGATTTAGTAACAGCGTTTGTCCTTGGAATTTAAATGCCTTTTTCGAGACAGAATGAAAATCGGGCTTTTGTACAATATACACAAAGCAACTTCCGAATTGAAACGGAAGTAAAATAAACAACATATGTTCAGAATTGCTCATTATAGAAAATCAAATTTACGTGTCTTATGGAATGAGCCAGTTTTTGATATTTGATTCTGAGCATGATTTTTAAATCGCCATCGGTTTTCGCCATAATTGATCACAGTTGATTCGAAATTATGCTCCATGTTTTGGATTTCCAAATGCATTTCGGGTTTTGCCATCATTGATCACAGTTGATTCGAAATTATGTTCAATGTTTTGGGTTTTCAGATGCATTTCGAATTTTCGCCGTAATTGATCACAGTTGATTCGAAATTATGCTCGTTGTTTTCGATTTTAAGATGCATTTCGGGTTTTGCCATCATTGATCACAGTTGATTCGAAATTATGTTCGATGTTTTGGATTTTCAGATGCATTTCGAATTTTCGCCGTAATTGATCACAGTTGATTCGAAATTATGCTCGTTGTTTTGGATTTTAAGATGCATTTCGGGTTTTGCCATAATTGATCACAGTTGATTCGAAATTATGCTCGTTGTTTTGGATTTTCAGATGCATTTCGAATTTTTGCCACAATTGATCACAGTTGATTCGAAATTATGCTCGTTGTTTTCGATTTTAAGATGCATTTCGGGTTTTCGCCATGATTGATCACAGTTGATTCGAAATTATGCTCCATGTTTTGGATTTTCAGATGCATTTTGGGTTTTCGCCATAATTGATCACAGTTGATTCGAAATTATGCTCGTTGTTTTCGATTTTAAGATGCATTTCGGGTTTTCGCCATGATTGATCACAGTTGATTCGAAATTATGCTCCATGTTTTGGATTTTCAGATGCATTTTGGGTTTTCGCCATAATTGATCACAGTTGATTCGAAATTATGCTCGTTGTTTTGGATTTTCAGATGCATTTCGAATTTTTGCCACAATTGATCACAGTTGATTCGAAATTATGCTCGTTGTTTTCGATTTTAAGATGCATTTCGGGTTTTGCCATCATTGATCACAGTTGATTCGAAATTATGTTCAATGTTTTGGGTTTTCAGATGCATTTCGAATTTTCGCCGTAATTGATCACAGTTGATTCGAAATTATGCTCGATGTTTTGGATTTTCAGATGCATTTCGGGTTTTCGCCATAATTGATCACAGTTGATTCGAAATTATGTTCGATGTTTTGGATTTT
>CM077111.1:12438507-12455370 GCA_039619505.1 Cimex hemipterus | reverse complement strand
ATTATGTTCGATGTTTTGGATTTTCAGATGCATTTCGAATTTTCGCCATGATTGATCACAGTTGATTCGAAATTATGCTCTCTCTTGTAGGCTTTTCACCATCAAAAATCACTGTTGATTCAGATTTGTAGATATTCTTGCTTGTTTTGGCCTGTCAAACGAATTTTGGCTTATTCTAACATTGATCATGCTGATTCAAACTTTTTGGCCTATTAGACGCGTTTTTTTGTTAGCATTGATCACAGTTGATTCAAATCTATCCTCCCTGTTTTGGTCTTTCAAACGTATTTTCGTCTTTTCTTCATAAATAATCAATGTTGATTTGATCCTACCTTATTTGATCAGGATGGGCGGACCTAAGTGGTCAGAAACAATCAAGCTGCCGGGCCTTTTTTTGCAGATCTCAAGAAGAATTTTTTTTTTGAATACTTAATGGTCCTTTGTACAGTACAATCCACAGAAGTCGAATCTTCAACTAAATCCAAATAATAAAAAATGCTGTTTTTTCCCCTCAAGAAGCCCCCTTTTTATCCAGCCAAAAATATTTTCTTATCATATTAATGTACATTCGCGCTAGTAAATACTTTCAATCATGCAATAGATAGGCCTCTATTTCTTCTAAAGAATCAGAACTTCTTCCAGTACGGATCATACTGGGGAAAAGTAGAGCTGTCTTCTCTATGGAGCTAAGCTTAATAAAAAATTATGCAAAATTTTAAAATTGCTTTCTTTCGTTGTCTTTGTGTAATGTCATGAGATGAAATTGTGCCACCTAAATATTTTAAGCTAGTTTTCAGTTAGTGTTATTTTTGTAAAGTGAAAAATTCAATTTGAAATGTTTTATGAAATGAAAGATGGAAAAAGTAGAAGTGCCAAAGACCAAAACAGTGAGGTTAGCCAACCATAACGATTGTAAGCAAATAAATGAATGTTCAGAAATAGGTTGAATTGTGAAACTTTTAGCATTGAATGACACACATTCCATATGTTAAACTCAACCTACAGAGAGGAACTAGTAGGAGAAAAATCTTTGCTTAAACAAGATTAAAAAAAAAAAGTTGAATGTCCTGTGCCTTCTATATAGAAATGTGTGTTGAATCATGTTCTCGGAGGCAGGCCCTCTTTAATGTTAAATTTGAAAATGAATACAAACAAACAAAATATTATTTATATATCCTTGTTTATCTCTTAGCAAGTTGTTGACTCTTTGTCTGCAGATTAAGTCTTTTCAGCCATACTGACTCATCAAATCAAGATGGTGGGAACATTCTGAGTGATAATTTTATTACATCGTACATTGAAAAATGAATAATTTATAATCAAATTATTTTATGATGTTTTGATCTTATCCTTGGTTGTATTTATTTTTATGCAGTATTTTTTATAAGTTAGATTAAAGGAATTGCCAATATCCTCAGTACTTATTTTGTTCTTTTTCTTGTTAAATAAAAGTTAAACTAATAATGAATGCTATCGGTTTTATATATTTCTGTAGAAATATTTTCATTAAATTGACAAATATCTTACGTTTCAGGAGGATGACATGTCTGAAGCCACCGAAAGCTGGCATTAATGCTCTTACGGTTACAGATGCTTACAAAAGCTACGGAAAAAATATCCCAGTCCTGAAAGGCTTGAAAATGACTGTTCCTAGAGGAACAATGTAAATTATTATTTTAACATTTAAAAAAGAAGTTGTTTAATCAACATTATAAATAATTTGGATAATTGTTTTATTCAATTAATTTAATTAGTAGATTTACTAAAGTTTAATTATAGATATGGACTTCTTGGGCCGAGTGGATGTGGAAAGTCGACTCTTCTAAATTCCATCGTCGGCCTTGTACAACTTGACCACGGTAAAATTGAAACTGCCGTCTCGTCGAAAAATGAGCTAGGGTTTATGCCACAAGTAAGAATTTTAGCTTTTCTATATAGTTATTTTTTCAATTTCAATCTTTGATGGGGGAAAAAAAAAGAGAATCTGAGCTTGAAAACAAGGGAAAATGCAGAAACCCAATTATATTAATTTAATACCATAATTTTAGCAAATTTCCCTTTATAAACAAATGACGATAGAAGAAATACTGAGGTATTATGCGCTCATTTATGAAGTTAAAGTTCAAAAGGCGAATCTAAGATTAAATATCTTGTGTAATTTGTTAGATCTGCCGCCGAAATCTACACTGATTGAACATTTGAGGTAAATAAAAAAAAATATATTTAAAAAAAATTGTTTATATTCGACTTTATTGAAAAATTACAGCGGAGGACAGAACAGGAGACTTTCATTGGCAGTTGCTCTCATCCACGATCCAGATCTCCTTCTGTTGGATGAACCTACAGTCGGAGTTGATCCTATTTTAAGAACAAGGTTTACTAACAGTATAAACATATAATATTTTGTAATTTAAAAAAAAATTTAAATGATAAACGATTAATTTGTTTCAACAGTATTTGGGATTATCTCAACCGACTATGCAAAATTGGCAAAAAGACTATTGTCATAACTACACATTACATCGAAGAAATGCGAGCTGCACATCATGTAAATATTTCTCTAAATTTTTTTTTTTTTTTTTTTTTTTTTTTTTTTTTTTTTTTTTTTTTTAATACGGACATTGTATAAAATTTTGTATGATTTCTTTCAGGTAGGTCTGATGAGAAATGGCGTCCTGTTGTGCGAGGACACTCCTTCGGATCTGATTAAAACTACAAAAAGTCCGACTTTAGAGGAATCATTTTTAAAATTAATACAGAAACAGCTTGAGTTTGAAACTGTAAGTTAGAATTGTCTATTATTTTTTTCTTCTTAATAATAATAAAAAAATTCCAGTTTGTTGTAAAATTTAGTATTTGCAATTAAAAAAATAAATAAATAAATAAAAAATTGTGATAAAACAAAAAAAAAAGCATTCTTAGTTCCATTAATAAATGTATAAGTTTTCAGGATAAAAATATCAAAGAAATATCAAACATAAATGCAAATTTCAAATCAACTTTAACACAGATTGGTTTGGTTTCGAGCAGACTATCCTTGAACCGTATGCAGGCGGAAATTAAGAAAAATTTACTCTTTCTCTTTAGAAATCTACCGTAAGGATGAATCAAAGTGCGAAATAAAGAGATACGGTAGAGTAATTTAAGTTTGAAATTTTAGGGTGCTTTGCTATCTGATTCTGTTGCCACCGTTGAGTATAACATTGTTCAATTTTGGGAACGGCATCGACCCTAAGGGCTTGAAGATTGGATTTGTAAACTACGACACGAATGTGTCTTGTAGTTTGATCCAACCGAGAACCGGCTGCGGTCAGAACTACCTCAGCTGTGCCTACCTCCAAAGAGTCAAGGAGAAATCAATAGAACTGGTATTTATCAGTGAACTTTTTGAAACATCACCGATATTTCATATGTTTGGGCTTTCAGATAGAATATGAAACGGTACGGAAAGGCATTGATTCAGCGGCGAAGGATGGCTTATGGGGTGTTTTGTCATTTCGTCATAACTATTCGAAATCTTTGTACGAAAGAATCGAAAACGGGCCAAAAGCTGACATAATTGATTCCAGTACTGTCCGCGTTCATTTGGACAAATCAAGTAAATACTAAAATTATTTTATAATTTTGTCGGAAGACACCGTGTAGTACAGCCAGTTTGCAAAATAAACCGATAAAAGCTGAAGAAACTTAAAACAGCAGAATACAAAATATCGTACTTTTTCAGATTATATAATAAATGAAATTTTGGAAAGAGATTTGTACACTAGTTACGCAGAAATGATGGAAGATGTCTGTACAGATTGTGGGTGGAACAATAAATTCTTAAACATTCCAATCCAGGTAAAAAAAATATTATACTTGATTACCGTTTTATGCGATTTTGATATTAATTTTTCACAGTTTAAAGAGCCAATTTTTGGTAAAAATACACAAGATTACAGGAGTTTTATTGCACCTTCTCTTCTTTTACTGTAAGATTTTTTTAAAAGAATATCAAGTGTTTTTTTTTTTTAATTATATTACAGCTTATTTAAATATTATTTTAGATTATTATTCGGCATGCCTTTTACCTATGGAGTGGTAGTAATTATAGCAGAAAAAAATGCAGGTTGTACCACAAGAAGTTTGATTGCAGGTAAATCTATTGGGTTGTCCGGAAAATAATGCAGGATTTTAAGTTTTCATTAAAAAAAATCTATATAAAATATTCTGTTTACGTTTACAGGATTACTCATTTGTATGAATGTCAACACTTATTAATCCTCTTCCAAATGATATTGTTTGTTTACCTCTGTAGCATTCCGCTACTTGGAAATAATTCAGTCATCCTTATAATGTCAAAGCGAGAATTTCGTACGATTTTCTTTTACGAGTTTAAACTCGGCCGAAGCGGAGCCCAAACGGCTAGAAACATTAACCAAGTCTGGGGCGAGGGTTGTGTTAATGAGTGCACTGTGCAAAGGTGGTTTAAAAAATTTCGGGAGGGAGATTTCAGCCTTGAAGATGAAGAAGGTCGTGGAAGGCCTTCCTCTCTTAATGATGATGTTCTGCGATCAGTGGTGGAAGAAAACCCCAAAACAACTGTTCGAGAACTTGCAGAGCAACTCAAAGTCAGTAAAACGACCGTTGCTGACCACCTCTTTGGTCAATCGGAAAGGGCCCATTTTGTTGCATGACAACGCTCGACCACATGTGTCACGTGTAACGTCACAAAAATTATTGGAGCTTGGCTATGAAACTTTGCCTCACCCACCCTACTCTCCGGACCTCTCGCCTACTGACTACCATTTTTTTAGACACCTGGACCACTACTTACAACACATAATATTCAAAAATCAAACGAAACTGGAAAATGCATTTATTGACTTTATCAATTCTAAAAATTCTGAATTCTACTCAGACGGAATTAATGAGTTACCAACACGTTGGGAGAAATGTATTGAGAGTATGGGAAATTATTTTGATTAAAGAACATTGCTTTAAAGTAACTAGTTTCTTTTTTTTTTGTTTAATACCAAAATCCTGCATTATTTTCCGGACAACCCAATATTTTGAAAATACATTTGGATTTTTTTTTATAATAAAATTTTCCCTAGGAGTCAACGTTTTGGAGATTTTTATTGGCCATATAACCATATTAGTTAGCTTGCAGTTAATCCACACAGCGACTGCTGTAATAACCATGTATTATGTGCTTGGTTACGATTTTAACAGTCCATTTCTGTCGACATCTTTATTACTTCTGCAAGGGCTGAGCGGGATCTGTTTAAGTGAGTCGGATTTGACTTTACCAGTACCTTTGATAAGATGTTTAATAAATAATTCAATTTAAGCGACTCTACTCGGGATTGTTTGTACTACAATGTCAAACGCAGCTTGTATTTGCACCGGATTGACAGTATGCTGTATTTTAGTCGGTGGTAAGTTTGATTCAGTCTCAAAATATTAGATATTTTTTATAGTTAATAAATTAATTTTTTCTTTATAAGGAATGCTATGGCCATATGAAGGTATAGATTCTTCAATAAGACCTGTATCTTGGTTGGCACCGATTACTTTCTCGACGAAAGCTTTGAGAAGCCTTACAATAAGGGGAGGAGATATTTTCAAACAGGACGTCTATCTTGGATTCGTTGCCTGTTTTTTCTGGTGCTTAGCTTTCTTAACCACCTCTGTGATTGTTGTGAGAAAATTGAACACAAAGATATTTGTACAACTGTGACTTTGGTTAGATGACTAAGCGCAAATTGTAAATTAAGTTTTTTGTAATATAATATTGTTTGTATATATTGTAAACACAGTTGCTTTTGTACATAATTTAACACGTGTGGTCTCTTTTTTCATTTCATCCTTCCATCATGGCTGAATTTTAAAAGTGAAGAGGTTATGTTTATCATTCTTCCATTTATTTTTCACTCTTTCTTGCCAAGGATCTTCTAAATAATCTGTAACAAGTGAGTTTGAGCAGTGAGTTACTATAAGTTAAAAATAGTACTAAGGAATTTCAAACATTTGTTGGAATTAAGGTCGTAAATATGACAGGTCGCCCGCCCATAAAACTGGAAGTCACGGAAACATGACATGTGAAAAGTCTGTCCAAATAAGTAATGAAAGTCGAGGAGTTATTGAGTGTGAGAAGGCTGTCCCAGATGTGGGATAAATTTGTGTCCATGTTAGCTGGGTGTGTTGTACACTCTTTAGTGGATGTCCATCAATATGGAGACAGGAGGCGACATAATGGAAACTTCTGACAATTACGAGCTACTTCTTGCCAACCCGAGATGATTTGAAAAGCAGCCAGTCAAGTTGAGGACTCAGTCAACCCGAAGACCCAACAGTCAGGCAGCCACCCAATCTGGCACTCAGCCAGCAAAGACCTAGCCATTGTGTCAAGTTGTGACAAGAATAACGTCGACTGTCGAAAATCCAGGAAACGACAGGACTGAAAAATTCTGAAGGACGCAGAAGCTGGTGTTGGTGAGCATCATTCAAAATCCTTTTGTGAATAGGCTCAACCCCAGAAGTAAATTTATGGCTGATTTACCTTCATTTTTTGTCGCTTTGTTGTTTAAAATTCCAATTAGTTATATATTTTATCTAAAGTCTTGGTTGAAATGAAAAATCTAGTGTCACGAGCGGGACTCGAACCCACGACCTTGACTTCGGACACCAACTCCTCATCTCAACCTACAACCTTTCTATTTATCTCTCTTTTTGCCGTTTATCATCTCAACCAAGAGTTTAGAAAAAAGTATAATTAATAGCAATAATAAAATAAATCAAGTTTGACCGCTAACCATTTAAGGTTTGATACGATATTTAATACGGACAGCGTTGCTATTTAGGAGGTCGTGGACAATCCTACCATCCAAGAAAATAACATTACCCATTGATTGTGGAATTAATTACAAAATTTTCAATGCATGAAATAAGAACATGTCGCCTGTGTTTTTTAACAGTAGGATCTTAGCGTGATTTAAAAAATATACTCGACAAATGATTTTGATATATGCTAAGGAAGTCGTGATGAAACGTGGTCACATTCAGCCGAAACGGAGAGAAAGTTCGCCACCTGAATGAGTTTTGGCGATGACCACAAACCGGCGAACGTGGGACAGTCTGAAAGTGCAGGCATTGTGAATATCATCTTTTGCTGAATCCACCGTGACCGTAAAAAAAAAAGAAATGGTACAGCACAGCTTTCCAGATTATGATTTTCTCAAATGGGGAGGAGGGGTAATCTATATTCTACCAACAGCCCGCACGCCCTTTTAAATCAGGCGAGATCGGCGCATTTCTTCTGCCTTGAATCGATCTTAAATTGGCCAGATTGAATTTCAATATGAAATTTTGGTTTTTTGTAGTAAACTGATGGTGGGGGCTTTCATCCCTTCCACGGCGAGATTCGATCGGATTGCACAATGTATGTACCGCGTGGCGCGTATTGCTGTAGCTCTAGTCGGCTCATAAAGCCCTGTTCGGTAAACATCACGCGTCCCGAAGAAAAAAGGAAACGCTCACAGACGCAAGGTGAGGAAAAAATTTCTCCCGTGTATTTTTCATTTTGAATAAATAATTTCTGTAATCTATTATGTAAGAAAAAGTCGACAATGGTTTGATTACCGTTGACCATCGCTTTCTGGGTTCACGTAATGCGATCGACCATCATAAATCATGCTTCCGTATTTTCCCCCGTTTCGTTCGTTTTATTTTAAGTTCGTTCTTTTCTCATCCAACCACCAAATAATCCGTTTTATCCCATAGTCTTGGTATGCTGGAGTTCTGGGTGCAATTGGAATAACGTTATTTTTTTTTGGAGAAAGTCAACTGCTGCCTGGTGTTACAAGGAGGCATGCGAAAGTTAAGCGAGGGAAGGAGATAGAAAAGTCAATATGATTATGTATCAATTTTAGACAATAAAATTTTTTTATGCGTCTGCAGTGTCCAATCATAAGTAGAAAGTGTGGTGTTTAGTGACCGTTAGTGAATGATTATTTGGAGATTGTGAAATGCCTCCTGAAGATGATCTGACAGCAATCACAGGAAGAATCTCAGGGAGAAGATCATAAGAAATACTCCAGCTTCCTGAATCTGAGGCGCAAGAGCGACTCTCGAATGAATCAATTAGTTGTGTCGTGTATGACATATCCGTAATTGGTCGCACAAAATTTGAATAAAATTAAAATTAATAAGCTAAATGGAATTAAATTATTTAAATTAATTCAAATTTATGGTTACAAAGCCTTCTGCACCTTGATTTGAATAGATTTGTTTTTCCCTGTTTTTTATAATTCACTGGTCAACTTCAGGTTGATAATCGACCTGCATAGCCATGTGCATGCCTTAGTTAGGATCTTGCTTGCGGTTTTTCCTGTCCTTGTTGAAAAAGAATGTACCAACATACACCTTCACAGAAACTAAAATGTGTCTCCTCTTCCTGGCACTAACAGTCCTTCTTCTGTCTGTACTCCTTTCCAGTTCATATGCCTTCTTAAGTGGCAGTGCCCTGTGGAGTCCAATCAGAATCCTGGTTCGGTTTTGCGGATGGCATAACTGTGGTATTGTACGACCAGGTTTTGGATTCATTAGGCCCAATAGGAGTCTTAAAAGTAAAAAAATTAAATGCAAGATTCAGACTGCTAAAAACATTACTTGACAACAATCTAAACATTCTACAAACAGCTGCGTAGTCTTGTATAAAGTTATGTAATTCACTGTTGAGGTCAACGCGGAATTTTGTCCTAGATGCATTCGTACTTGTCCAAGTCTTCTGCCAAATCTGCGTGACGAGTTCACATCCTTCTGATATATACTAGAAGTATTTGACCTGAGTGGAAGTTGGCATTTCCTCGTTGTTTATGTACAGTGCAGAGCAAGACTTTTTCAGTGGGAGAGTATATTTTTATTCAGAAATCGTGAGATGCGGTCTGGCGTGATGTAGGTTTCAGAAAAACATTTTCTTTCACGTGTCAACGTTTCGACCTTTATTGAGATCATCTTCAGGGCTCAAAGTGTTTGTCTTCTGTGTAATTATGCCGCTATTGCGTGCCGTGTTGAGGGTGTCCAAATGTTTTCTGAAACCTACATTTGTGAATAATTATCGACTAACGGTCACTAATCACCACACATTTATACACGAGTATATTTTTTCTTCATTTTTGCCCTTCGCTTTTTGCACGAATTTTCGATAAACTCAAGATTTCCTTGAGAGATGTAGCTTGGATAAGATTCTAGTTAGAGAACAAAATCGCGGTATAGTTCTTGTAGGTGGTGACGATGGTATTTGGGTGTGCAGGTACAGATGATATAAAGAGTGGTACCAAATATACTCCCTTGTCGGAAGTCACTTTGTATCGGACTGATTTCCGAGAACGCGTTACTCCAAAGCAGAGATCTGTTAGGTAGACTTTCAAGATAAGATAATAAGGAGATGTGTAGGAAGCGTTTAGGTTTATAAAGCCTGACCCTATCAAAATTCTGAGCTCTAGGAAGCCATGCATTTTTTTAAGAACGTTTTATTGTCATGGCACCAATGTTTAAGGTTAGACAAATAATTTCATAATGTGCTTACAGACTTTAATTCTGTAAATTATAGTTTTCCAGATCATTGGGAAAGAGTGAAAGAATCGCTTGATAAAAGTTTAAACAAGAAAGGACCAAGTAGTGACCCTGGAGGAACTCCGGAGTAGAATGCGTTTTACAGACTAGATTGCTTGTTTTAAATTAGATTAAAACTTTTTCAAAAGTGATCTATGATAATTTTAAATTATAAATTAGAATCATAGTGAAACGCTGAGTAGGAAAAGACCAAAGATTTGTCCAGTTTATTAAATTGAATATTTGAAGATCGGAGGTAAGGAACATTTGAAGTTTTTAGGGATTTTTTACGGGATTTTCTCTTAGTTTTTCTATAATACTTTCTTCGTAGAGGAACAGTGCTTATCGGAAAGGTTGACATGGATAGGACCAAAACTTTTGGTTTAATCTTTTGTCAAACTGTGCACTTTAATCTTTCAATTGATTTGCATTCGAACTGGTAGTGTTTTGGACCGATACGTCTTTTAACTCACTAGACATGTCCTTGAAAAATAATTAAATAAAAATATAAAATTACGAATGAAGGCCCTTGAAAAGTGCGACTTCGCAACAGAGCCGATTTGGCAATTTGTAATTATAATTTGAATTTAATCTTAGAGCTTCGGTGACTTTGCGTGCTCGGTGAAAAAAATTCATTAGAATAAAAACCTCTTCGTGTCTGTTTTGTCTTAGGTCGTTGTATTTTTATTTATTGTTCCATAGGAAATTTCCAACACCCGTATCCCTTTGAAACCAGAATTTCCGGGGAGGAAGTGCCATTGACTTTTTTTATCTCCACTAAAAAACCTTAATTAATTGTAATATATTAATTTGTCAAGCGGACCACGAAATTAGTGAAATTAGTACTAGTTAATTTGGAAAAAAAGGTGGGAAATGTACTAGTTGAAAAAAAAAAAAAAAATGGTGGGGACAAAGGACTAGTCGATTAACAAAAATATAAGATAGTTGGGAAAAAACAATCAATTTGATTGGGAAAAAGTACTAGTCGATTAGGAAAAATATTTTCGTTGTGAATAAGTACTAGTTGATCTGCGAAATAGTTCAAATTGCTTTGGAAAAATTACAAGTTTATTTCTAAAAAAAAATTAATTGGGTTGGAAAAAAGTACTAGTCGATTAGTAAAAATATTTTAGGCGTGAAAAAGTACTAATTGATTTTTTGAAAAATTGGTAGGATCAAAGGACTAGTCGATTGGCAAAGAATATAAAATAGTTGGGAAAAACAATTAATTCGGTTGGGAAAAATATTAGCCGATTAGGAAACATTTTTAAGTAGTGAAAAAGTACTAGTCGATTAGGAAAAATATTTTCGTTGTGAAAAAGTACTAGTTGATCTGCGAAATAGTTCAAATTAGTTTGGAAAAATTACGAGTTTATTTCTAAAAAAAAATTAATTAGGTTGGAAAATGTACTAGTCGATTAGTAAAAATATTTTAGGCATGAAAAAGTACTAGTTGATTTGCGAAATAGTTCAAATTGGTTTGGAAAAATTACAAGTTTATTTCTAAAAAAAATTAATTGGGTTGGAAAAAAGTACTAGTCGATTAGTAAAAATATTTAGGCGTGAAAAAGTACTAATTGATTTTTAAAAACATTTGTAAGATCAAAGGACTAGTCGATTGGCAAATAATATAAAATAGTTGGGAAAAACGACTAATTCGGTTGGAAAAAAGTACTAGACGATTAGGAAAAATTTTGAAGTAGTGAAAAAGTACTAGTTGATTTGCGAAACAGTTCAAATTGGTTGGAAAAAAGTACTAGTCGATTAGTAAAAACTATAATTTTGGGAACTAATACTAGCTGATTCGCGAATCAGAAATTCCGGGGAGGAAAGTAAAAAGCCTGATAACTAATGATGACAACTTTTCTAACGTTTCATACCCACGGTCGCTAAATGTGAAGTACCTTGATCACATTATACGTCGTCAAAATAACCCAGTACGCTTTAGTATCTTGTCTACTACAAAAAGAGCGATGAATCAGCGAGATGGTAGTCTTGAAACAGACGAAAACAATGCAAAACGAAAACAATGCATGGCACACAGCCAATCTTCAGTGTATTCCAGAGTATGATAACACAATATTTATCGAGACTTATTGTCACCGAAAAAGGCTTACAGTATGCATAGAAGAATTCTTCAATTAACGAACTTGAACTAGCTGGTTTGCAAAACGTATGGGTTTGGGCAAACAAATTGTTCAATTGGAAAAAGTATGATTTTGTCAGGGAAATTAGTCGATTTATAAAACCGGATTAGTTGACTTGAAAATAGTTCAATTTCATTTGTGAAAAAGTACTAAATCATTCATAACGAGTATAAATTGAAACGTGTAGTAAAGTCCAAACCGAATTGGTAAAAGTTATAATTTACTTTAAAAAAAGTACTAGTTGATTAGGAAAATTTGTAATTTTGTTGGCAAATTATTTGTTGAGATGGAAAAAATTCAAAATTCAGTTACAAAAAATGACATAATTTAAAAAAAAATTATAATTTATTTGGCAAAAGAACTAGTTGATTTGTACAATTTTCTAATTTATTGTAAAAAGTACTAACTGATTTGTAAAGAGTATAATTTTTAACTGGAATAAAGTACTACTTTATTAGGAAAATGATTAATTTTTGTCGGCAAGAGTACTTTGATTAGGAAAATCTATAATTTAGATGACAAAAATACTATTTGATTAGGAAAATAGATAATTTAGTTGGAAAAAGTACTAGTTGATTTGGAAAAACATAATTCAGTTGATGAAAAATATTATTTGATTAAGCAAATTTATAATTTAAATGACAATGGAATAGGAAAATAATTAATTTAGTTCGAAGAAGTACTAGTTGATTTGCAAAAAGCCCAATTTAGTTGGCAACAGTATTAGTTGATTAGGAAAATTTATAATTAAGTTGACAAAAGTATAATTTAGTTGGAAAAACGAACCAGTTGGTTTCGAAAAAGTACAATTTAGTTGGGAAAAGTGATAATTTAATTGGGGAAAGAACGAGTTGATTTAGAACGTTTATAACTTAGGTGGACAAAGTACTACATTATTCTGAAGATTTATAATTTAGTTGGCAAAAGACTCGTTGATTAGAAAAATTATAATTTAGTTGAAAAAAGTAATTTTTGAGGAAGAAAAAGTACTAGCGGATTAGAAAAAAATTGTACATTAGTTGGGAAAAAGAACTAGCAGTTTTGAAAAAAATATTAGTTGGAAAAAAAGTATGTTGATTAGGAAAATTATTAATCTCCTTAAAAAAAGTAATTTTTGAGGTAGAAAAAGTACTAGAGGATTAGAACAAAATTGTACATTAGTTGGGAAAAAGAACTAGTAGTTTTGAAAAACAAATTAGATGGAAAAAGTATGTTGATTAAGAAAATTATTAATCTACTTGAAAAAAGTAATTTTTGAGGAAGAATAATTATTAGAGAATTAGAAAAAAATTGTACATTAGTCCGGAAAAAGTACTAGTGGTTTTGAAAAAAAATTAGTTGGACAAAAGTGTGTTGATTAGGAAAATTATGAATCTATTTGAAAAAAGTAATTTTTGAGGAAGAAAAAGTTTTAGAGGATTAGAAAAAAATTGTACAAAGTATGTTGATTAGGAAAATTATTAATCTACTTGACAAAAGTAAATTTTGAGGAAGAAAATGTTTTAGAGGATTAGAAAAAAATTGTACATTTGTCGGGAAAAAGTACTAGTAGTTTTGAAAAAAAATTAGTTGGTACAAAAGTATGTTGATTAGGAAAATTATTAATCTACTTGAAAAAAGTAAATTTTGAGGAAGAAAATGTTTTAGAGGATTAGAAAAAAATTGTACATTAGTTGGGAAAAAGAACTGGTAGTTTTGAAAAAAAAAATTAGTTGGAAAAAAGTATGTTGATAAGGAAAATTATTCATTAACTTGAAAAAAGTAATTTTTGAGGAAGAAAAAGTACTAGAGGATTAGAAAGAATTGTACATTAGTTGGGAAAAAGTACTAGTAGTTTTGGCAAATTATTAATTTACTTGAAAAAAGTTAAAAGTAATAGATGTTTAGGAATATTTATAATTTAGTTGCCAACAGTACTCGTTGTTTTGCAAAATAGTAAATTCATAATTTAGTTAGCAAAAGCATTAGTGAATTTACATATAGTTCAATTTTATTGTAAATAAAGTTCAATTTCTGGGCAAAAAACATAGTTGGTCTGGAAAATTTGTAGTTTAATTTGATCTGGAAAAAGTTGATTTTGATTTGGCAGATCTTGTTACAATTAAGTAATACAAGAACTAGAAGAGAATATACAAAGATTTTCAATCATACCGGAAAAGCTGTATACATAACATAAATTTAATGCTTTTAACGTTTCGTTAGAAAACAACATTGAACAAAACGGTCCTTGATGATGGTCGTAATATTCTGAACCGTGAAGTTTATTTGGTCTAATTAATAACAAAATTTCAACGGTGCTTTCGGAACAATTGTAATGACTCATTTTCAAGAAGAAAAAAATCCACGAAAATATAACAAAATGAAATAATTTGCAGTAATTTTTTTTCGGCTTAAACTCAACAGTAATAATGGGAATAAGTAATGATTATTACTCGAGTTACGTTCAATTTAACATTCACGGTGTATTGGATACAACCTCGATGGAATTAGGTGTTTTGAGAGAGAGAGGAAAAAAAACTCCGATAAGATTTTCCCGAAAAGGATGTTTTCAACGGGAAAAAACCAGCCTTGTGAAAACGCTTATCGGCGAAAATTTCCAGAAGTCGTTCCCCTTATCCTAATAGGCAATTTCGATGGGAAATATTCGCTTTTAGCCATTAGTGCACTGATATTTAGTGATATAATTAACATATGGAAATCATATATTTCATAACCGAACCTTGCTTCTTTCAAGTGTGAAACTTATACAAAAATTAGAGACAGATTAGACAGTCAGATTAGACGGGAAATTTCAGATTATGATTATTTCTGTTATGAAATTTTCCGGTACGATTTTTTTTTTTGATAATATATTCACAAGTAATATCTTATTCTTATTTATGCTGCTTCTCTAAACATCACCAAAAATAAATTTAATAAGATTTATCAGAACTGAATATTTAAGTGAAAACAACTCTTTATGTACGATTCAGCGATGCAATGTGAAAAAAATTTATTAAATTAATCTGATGATCATGCGTAGGGATTATTAATTGGTCAGTTTTTTTGTGTAATAATAAACAAATCTACACGGGAATTTGTCCTTTTTGTGCTATGAAGAAATGTCATTAAAATATAATAATTTAAGAAATTGACGATAAAATTATTTTGATTAAGGTAACCAACATAACAACAACAAGAATAGTAAAGACGGGGGCGTCGGTGGCAGCAAGGTTTCGTCCTTGACACGGCGCTCATCACTATAAAGTAAAGGTCCCGGGTTCGAATCCAGCGGCCCTGCATTGGCTTTTTTTCAAAAACACCGGCACTCTGAGGGTTTATATATGACCTTTGCTGTTGCGAACCCGAAAAAAAACGAATAGTAAAGAGGTAGTAAGTTTGAGAGGTCTTCGGGAAGATAGCCTTAGTTCGGTCGTATCAGTTTTGGTCTGTCTACCATCAATGCTTTTGGGGTTAAGTCGTCTCGAAGACAATGTTTTGGACCAAAGGTTTGGACAAGTTTTACACTTTCCTTAATAAGTAGTACCATAACCTGAGCTAAATGTAGTATATTGTGAGATTTCTTAAGGTCTTCGGGGTGATGGAGTCGGAAGTAGGATCGCTTCCAATCTCCATGAACTGCCTGTCCTCCTTGTTTTGTTAACACTTGTATGAGCGAAAATTAAAACTGAAAGGACTAAAACACGGGGAAGAGTGACAAGATCAAAAAAACGCAAATCTAAAAAAGTTCTGAAATTCTGAAAAAAAGTCTGCAAAAGGATGGTTTGGTCGTATGCAATTATCTAGTCTGCCTGTCCTCGCTGTTTTGGTCAGTTAATAAAAAGGCATTAAAACTGTTATAATTAAAGCCATGGTAGAATATCAAAGAGAAAAAAAAATGAATGGAGCTCTGAATTTCTTCTGGAGCTCTGCACAGTCATGGACCTATAAATGAAAATTGGACCTGTAATAATTAAAAACGAAAAAAATGACAAAAACAAAAGTCCTGAAATTCATTTTTAAGTCTGCAAGAGGATGAACCAATGGTTTGATCGTATCCAATTATTTAGGCTACCTGTCCTCGCAGTTTCGGTTGGCGTGTATAAATGGACATTAAATGTGTAATTTCGAAAAATAAGATAGAATGCCCAAGAGAAAAAAAATGTATGAAGAAAAGTCTGCATAGTTATAGAAATGAAAATTGAGGCTGTAATAATTAACATCGAGAAAAAATGACAAAAACAAAAGTCCTGAATTTCACTTTTAGGTCTGTAGATGGTTCGACATGTAGTTTGGCCATTTTTATTCCTGGCTTTGCTGTTTTTGTATATTTTCTCTAAATGAGATTTAAAGTCGAAATAAGTAAAAACCGAGAAATAATGGCAAAAAAAAGTAAATCTTGAAAAGTTTGAGGTATGCATGGTGATTACCCTGCAGTTGGGTCGTTTCTGATCTTTTTGCTCTGACTGCCCTTGCTGTTTTGGTTAGTTTTGTGTAAAAACGCATTAAAGCTGTAAAAACTAAAAATGTCATAGAATATCAAAGAGAAAAAAAAATTCTTTTTTCAAAAATGAGGAAGAATGTTAAGAACAAAAATCCAAACCTAGAAAAGTTGTGAATTTAATTTTGAATTCTGCAAAGTACCATCCATGAACCAGACTGTTGGACATGTAGTCGGGCCATTTCCGATCATTTAATTTGCCTAGCCTTGCTGTTTAGATTTATTTTCTGTAAATGCGACGTAAACCTAAAGTATAATTTAGTTGGGAAAAGTGATCATTTAACTGGCGAAAGAAATAGTTGATTTAGAACGTTTATAACTTAGGTGGACAAAGTACTACATCATTCTGAAGATTTATAATTTAGTTAGCAAGACTCGTTGGTTGGAAAAATTATAATTTAGTTTAAAAAAGTAATTTTTGAGGAAGATAAAGTACTGGAGTATTAGAAAAACATTGTACATTAGTTGGGAAAAAGAACTGGTAGTTTTGAAAAAAAAAATAGTTGGAAAAAAGTATGTTGATTAAGAAAATTATTAATTAACTTGAAAAAAATAATTTTTGAGGAAGAAAAAGTACTAGAGGATTAGAAAAAATTGTACATTAGTTGGGAAAAAGTACTAGTAGTTTTGAAAAAAAAA
>CM077111.1:12397093-12417024 GCA_039619505.1 Cimex hemipterus | reverse complement strand
AATCTACTGGAGAAGTTTGTAGCACGAGTAGCAATTCACCCTGTATATCGGTTGATTTTTTTTGAAGTACGATAAGAAAATATTCGAGGGTATTGAAGATATGGAAATAAATAATTTGTCTCTGGGCAAAAGTAGACTGAAATATATTTTTTTTTGTTTCCAGTCAATTTTTCGATTTTTCCCCACTGAAAACGTCAAAATTCAAATTATTGTGAAAATCAAAAATTCTAAAAAATTATCGTCTTATTGTTAGTTTTTGCGTTGAAAATCAAAAAATATACAGATAAAGTTAAAACTATTCGATCGGTGAACATGAAACTTAAGAGGTGCTTAGAAATTTCGAACACACATGAAACTTAGCTTTCCTAAACAAAACTGAACCTTAGGTAGTAGTAGTAATAGTAAAATCCTGTACCATAGAGAAAATTGGGGGAAAAGACTCACTTTCACTCGCCTGTTGATAGGCCACACCAGGCTGACACGAAGGAGTTGCGCTTTGTTCGCGTTATAATATTTTTCGGTAGGTTTCTGATGTTACACACCGAAGTAGTCTAAATTATTTATTTTTATATATATTTGCATTGTTAAAGTCCCTGGTGTAATATCAAAAACCGCTGTGGCCGGTCCATTGAGTGAATGTACTTATTTGCGTGAGTGGTTAAGTGACCGTGTGGAATATCGAGTGCCCACCTGTCGAACCAAATTGTTTAACTTAGGATAATGAACGCATGGTTTTTACCGTGTGTGAGTGCATTTATTAGCACGAAGGTGGATATCGCTTTGCCTGGCTTCCAAACTAGGTACATAAACATAATTTTAACGTAGTTCCAGCGGTGGGGTCTCAGCAGTACATTTTGCTCTGCATATTAAGTACAGGCATACAGAACCAACAATTATTTTACTATTCATGAAACCAAACCATGCTTTTGTTTACACGCTGTGTCTTTCCTTTTTGAATATTTATCCTAATTTGTGGAAGAAGGCGGTTACAAACCTATAAAATTAAAAACAAATAATTGTTTAAATTTTTCATTCTGTAATGTATATCAAATGTAATTGGCTTCGTTTAACCTAATATTAAAAATATATCTGGTTTAATTTTTCTTTTGAAGACTTCATCATATGAAGTTGTCTTTAGTTCAAATGAATAAAAGAATAAAATCTATAAAAGAAATATCAAACTATCTGTATTAAGAAATAAGGAGATCGACAAATAAGAAAAGAAGACTTGTAAATATAAACAATAATTATTGAATATTAATGAAGTCATTTTTAAGCAATCCCGCATTTTGTTTTCGCTCATTAGTTATTCGATATAATGCATAATGTATCCCAAGTCACAATTATTCTTCCACGTGTCAATGAGATTTTCATATTTGTATTAAACGTTTTATCTTGTCCTTTTTCAGGATGATTTTATTTTCATACATATTTATTATTATTTTTCTCTAGTGAATCTAAGAAATCTCTAAAAATCAGCTGAGAGCCTTTGAAATGAACGAGAGAGTTTAAATCTGTTGGAAAACGCTTGAGACGAAAATTCATGGGGAAAAGGGTGGCATTGTGTCGGGTGAAAAGGCATGCAGTCTTATGGAAAAATGAAACGCGATGGACGCACTTGCGAAGGAGGCCGCAACGTCAGGTCCAACCGTTGACGTTACAAATTCCTAAAGATGACGGGACAAAGTTTTTGAAATCTGTGGCAAGAAAAATACAACGCATCAAATTTCGGCAATTATTACATGTCACTGTGCTCTGAGCTCAAGAAAAAACCCATGGTTTTTAGAAGGAATGTCAAAGGGGTTCTGTTCTACTATTTTTAGACTGAAGACAAATCATGGCCGATGGGGTACAAGAAGAGACTCGGTTTGGCATCGTCTCTGAACTGTCCCACTTCCTCTTGCCCTTCAAATCCTCCCCACATAATTTTTGAATGTCCAGAAAAAAAATGAAAGAGACAAAGCTGCTAGAACATCTGACCAAAGTCCCAAACGTTTTCAAACCAATAAACTTAGAACCTGTTCTAATAAGCAACAATCCATTAGGATTCAACATAATCTATGGATTTCTAAAGTCGATAAACGTTTCTTTTGGATTATCTTCTACCATGAAAAATTTAGAAGATGACATGATGGAACTGAGTGAGTGTGGGAGAGAGACCTGGTCCTGTCGGCAGTAAAATGAAAACAGAAAACTTCATGGGTAATATGCCAGCGTAACCCCTCCCCCCCCCAAAAAAAAACTATTTGTTGATATTATTTATTTTTAATTCATCAATGCCCCTTGTTACAAGTTTTTTTATTACAGTGCTCCATTTGTTTTGGAAATTTTTCACGCGCTTTCGCACCAACAGGTCTCCTTCTTGGCAATATATGATCAGACTTGTTCCAGTAGCTCCCCAATTGTAATAATGAAAACGTTTAGCCGTTTCTGTGGTGGTGTTTGGAACGTATTTATCACATCTTCAGTTTGCTTGCCGATTCGTCTCTGTGATCTATCACGCCATTAAACGATGAAGTTGTATAGAAGTATAACGATGCAATTTCCATTATTATGTTGACCGATTTGTTAAACACAAAAAGAACCGAAAGTTTTTTGTTCTGCTTTCTGGAGTCGGCAATGCCGTCAGAATTGCTACTGTCATTCTAGTCCTAGGTTTTTGAAGTTTTGCAGTTAATTTCGGCGAAGGTCCATTGATGAACTCGGCCTAGTCTGCATTCCCATTCGGAGGGAACATTTTTAATCTGAAGGATTCAGGTTTTGACAGTTTGGTATCCCATAATAGAGTTCAGGGCCAATAGTGGCATCGAGCTTTCCTTGGCCAATTTATTGGTCTCTTCATTGCACCTCTGCCCTGTGAGTGTCCTTGTATCAAGACAAGGGTAGAAACCTACCTCAAGGTAACCTTGTCGTGTTGTCCTAGGATAATTAGTTAAAGGCAAGTTCGGAGCTAAAAAACAAAGGCTCTTCGTACATCTATACTGCCAAACTGTAGTAGAACCGTGAATTTTTTATTTTCCTCTTTATTAACCCGTGTGCAGTTGGATTGTATGGACCTCATCTTGGAAGATAAACTTGTTCAAGGGGTTTTTATAGGATGTAATTCGACCCCTTTACTCTTTTGCTTACTTTCTGTTCCATGTTTGATCCATCAATGTACCATACGTCCAAGACAGGGAACCTGGAACTTGGTGTTGTCTTTCTTCCAAAGATCTCGTTTTTCCATGACTGCATGGACGGTTCTGTCAAAATTGAGTCCCATTGTTAGCCAATTTTGTGATGAACTCTCCCTACATCGCTTTTATTTATTTGTACCTCAAGAATCCGTTGGCACTTTTGGAAGCCAATTTTAGTAGAAGAATGTGTAAACGTGGGAGATATTTTGCAATGGTCCGGTCCTTTCATGAATTTTTCGCGTACCTCTGACCTAGTATAACTGAATCTAATTAATTTTCTAATTGAATCTAACTAAATTGTAGATTAAAAGATTGAATTTTTACAATGATAAAATTTTTTAAGATAAAAATGAATATATACACAATGTGAGAAAATTTTAGAATAAAAAGAAATGAATTTATACAATGCTGGAAAATTTTAGATTCGAAAAAAATGAATTTATACAATGCTAAAAAATTTCAGATTCGAAAAAATGAATTTATACAATACTAGAAATGTTAGATCAAAAAAATGAATTTATACAATGCTAGAAAATTTCAGATTCCAAACAATGAATTTATACAATGCTGGAAAATTTTAGATTCGAAAAAATGAATTTATACAATACTAGAAATGTTAGATTAAAAAAAATGAATTTATACAATGCTAGAAAATTTTAGATAAAAATGGAATGCTAGAAAATAATGAATTAAAAAAATGAATTTATACAATGCTGGGAAATTTTAGATTCGAAAAAATGAATTTATACAATACTAGAAATGTTACATAAAAAAATGAATTTATACAATGCTAGAAAATTTTTAGCATTGTATAAATTCATTTTTTGAATCTAAAATTTTCTAGCATAGTGTATATATTTATTTTTATCTAAAATATTTTTAGGATTGTTATTTTTTTTAATCTAAAATTTCTACTATTGTTTAAATTCATTTTTTCGAATGTAAAATTCTCTAGCATTGTATAAATTCTTTTTTTAATCTAACATTTCTAGTATTGTTTAAATTCACTTTTTCGAATCTAAAATTTTTCAGCATTGTATAAATTCATTGTTTCGAATCTGAAATTTTCTAGCATTGTATAAATTCATTTTTTTAATTCATTATTTTCTAGCATTACATTTTTACCTAAAATTTTCTAGCATTGTATAAATTCAATTTTTTTAATCTAAAATTTTCTAGCATTGTATAAATATATTTTTTTAATCTGGCATTGTCTTGCATTTTATACATTAGATTTTTTGACAATTCATTTTTTTATCAAAACTTTTTTTACCATTGTATAATTTTTTAATCTAAAATTTCTAGCATTGTATAAATTCATTTTATTCGAATCTAATATTTTCTTGGATCGTGTATATATTCATTTTTATCTAAAATATTTTTAGTATTGTATATTTTTTTAAATCTAAAATTTCTAGTATTGCATAAATTCATTTTTTTCTAATGGAAAATTTTCTAGCATTGTAGAAATTCATTTTTTAATCTGAATTTTTTTACTATCGTATATATTCATTTTTTTTATCAAAACTTTTTTTTACCATTGTATAATTTTTAATCTAAAATTTCTAGCATTGTATAAATTCATTTTATTCGAATGTAATATTTTCTTGGATCGAGTATATATTCATTTTTATCTAAAATATTTTTACCATTGTATATTTTTTTAATCTAAAATTTCTGGTATTGTTTAAATTTATTTTTTCGAATGGAAAATTTTCTAGCATTGTATAAATTCATTTTTTAATCTGAAATTTTTCACCATCGTATATATTCATTTTTTTATGAAAACTTTTTTTTAGCATTGGATAATTTTTTAATCGAAAATTTCTAGCATTGTATAAATTCATTGTTTTCCGATCTAAAATTTTTTAGCGTTGCATAAATTGATTTTTTGAATCTAAAAATTTCTAGTATTGTTTACTGTCAAGACTTATTGTTAAACCCTTCTGCTGTTCTGTTTTTGAAAATTCCCTCAACGAACTTTTCTTGGCCAACTTGTCGGTTTCCTTCCCCTGCCCTGAAAACCAGGTTGTACCGAAAATGAATGATTTTGTAGTTTTCTCCATGGACTGTATCATGCAAAACCGATGTATTCCAGTACTCTTTAGTGCCAATTGACTGTCAAATCTGATGGCTCTTTTTTCGTTGATGAAAGTCAGATTTTTAATCTCCCTGATACTGAGCAACAGCAATAGTCTCCTCCTGAAGTACAAAGGTATTGTCAAAGTCTTATACGAATTCTATTCCTTGGTTTAATTCTAAAATACCAGCTCCTCACGCAAATTAGTCATGGTGCCTGAGTAGGAAACGCGACAGGGGGATCTCCTTCTTCCAGTCTTCTCAATCGGGGGAAATTCCATGTGGTGTATCGAACTATTTTTTTACTCATGTATAATCTGAATTTCGGTACGGTCTTGGTGCAAAAAAAAAACCAATTACAAACTTTCGGCATATTCTATCCCAGTTGAACAATCTTAAATTTACATAATTATAATGAAAGAACGATTTAACAATTTCAATTTAGCTTGCCATGTAATAACCATAGGAAAGTAGGCTATTGGGCGAAAGTAAAATAACATACTACTTTAAAACAAAAAAATTTTAAATCGAGTCATAATATAATAATAATAATATAATAGTAAAAGTCCGTTCGAAGGTTATAAGTCAAGGGTAGATGATGGGAGCCGAGCATGCGTTCTTTCGTGAGAGGACGTAGGACGTAAAGCCCGCATTACATAATGTTTAAACCGCCGAGCCTCACACATGGACTTACGTGATCTTCAGACGTGGAATTTCCAGTTAAAACAAAAACGGCTTTTAAAAGCTCAATCGAGTTATAAACATTTAAAAAAATAAGTTTAAGATGAACATAAAAAAGAAGCTTATGCTAGAAACTTGATTTTATGTTTTTATGCTGGATAGGAAGGGGATTTAAATCTGATTTCACAAGATCCTCTAATTTGAGATTATTTACACAATAAGAAAATAAGAAATGGCAGAATAAACCCTTTTTTTTGGAAAGGTTTGAAAACTTTTATAAAAATTTTCATCTATTCTTTATATAACCAGTCCTTAAAATATTATAAAACAATTTTTTTTTCTCGTTATTTTGTACCTATTCCAGCGGTCAAAGAAGGTGAAAGTGCTTACTATACGATTTGTTTAGTCCGTAAATCAAATACTCGAAGGCCTTTGTTTTACAAACCGTACACTAAAATGAAAAGTTACGGTTGGTCAATCTTGAAATTAATTATTCAATTCATCGTGTTTATTATTAATTTATTCGATTATCACGGCCAGGCTCTTACGCATTTTTAATAAATTGCACCAGAGAAAAAACCCTTTTCTGACCTTTGTTCTGTCAATGAAAAGAAATAAATAAATAATTGGGTTCGATCGTCGCAAACTTTTGAATAAAAAGTAGGCAATTTGCATAATATGTGTAATAATATATGTGTAATTAATCATTTTCTGTGCCGCCGCGGTCATAGACCTATAAATTATACGATGAAATAATATTTAAAATTTTTGTTTTACAATACACATCTGTATGTATGTAAAATTAACATTTGTTTCCATTTATACATAGGTGTGGTACTTATTTATTTTTTTATTGAACAGCTCAAATTTTACGAATTAAGCCTGTTTAAAATTTTAGTCCAAAAAAGTTGAGAAAACAATAAAAAATTATCAAATTTCAATAAAATACAAATTACCAGTCTTATCGATTAATTATTCAGAGACCGTGAGATGCGGTCTGGTGTGATGTAGGTTTCAGAAAAACATTTTCTTTATCGTGCCAACGTTTCGACCATTATTGAGATCATCTTCAGGGCCTGGGATTTACAAACATTGTTTAAATGTAACAAATACATGTAGTACGTATAAAAAAAAATGTAAACAATGTTTGTAAATCCCAGGCTCTGAAGATGATCTCGATAAAGATCGAAACGTTGGCACGATAAATAAAATGTTTTTCTGAAACCTACACCACACCAGACCGTATCTCGCGATTTCTGAATAATTGTGTTTTTAATTTTAAACATTCTAATACTACTCACAGTTCATTAGATTTCTTGGTCTGATTGAATACATAGCATCTTTCAATTAATTAATATTTAGCCGAAGGCCGTGGGTTCGAATCCCGCTCATCGCCCTGACTTATTTTTTATCTCTACCCTCTACTTTCATAAACATTAATTAATAAAAAAATTCATAGTATTTTAACAATAAATATAAAAAAATACATAAATAAGGTTTTCTCTTGTCTTTGGGATCGATTTTCACGCATAATAGAGAGTTAATTAATTAATCAACTATATAATCAGTCAAATAATTAGCAATCACTAGTAAGCAGCCGTAAAGTTTAATTTATCGATTTGAAATTGCAATTAAGCAATATTTTACCGTCCAGTTGGTCGTGAAAAGTGTTTTTTTCCTTCTGCAAATCTGGAATATTGTAGCAGCATTAGCACATTAATAACATCCATTTGTCATTTACTCATTGGAATTTAATTTAATTTAATGTTATTGGCACATTATTGTCAATTAAAATTGATCAGCCACATCGTCGTCCTTGTTTAAAAATTGCGTTTGATAACATCGAAAGAGAGACTAATTATGAAAACAAAAATAATCCTTGAAACTGTTTCTCTGCCTTGTCCACTTTACATAAATTACCTTAAACGCGTATGTGATTATTCGTGATTATCTTTATCTTTGCCTGTCATAAAGCTCACAATGCTTATTGTTTTTATTAAAAATACGTCCAACAATAATCTCAACAATGAGCAACATGGCAGTACGATTAGAAAAAAAATTTTCTCGCAGCAATACTGGGTCAGGTCATACCGACATATCATGAAGGAACAAACCTAGTTCTTATGATTTTCACAATTCTTTTATCCGGGCCCATCCGGGATGAGAGAAGCCGAATTTTACAAACCATAATTTGTACTACAACAACTAAAATTGAGAGACTGACAAGAATAAATATCTTCGGAAAATTCTTCATTTTTTCATGGGGTCTGCAGGGCGATGGACTTGTATTTTATCGTTTCCGATCATTTTGATCTGCCTGGTCGATTTTCCTCCAACATAGACTCCTCGTGTGAATAAATATTGAGATATTAAAACTAGATGAGAAAGAATGACAAAAAGTAATGTTGTGTTGTCGGGACTTAGTCTGTGCAGTGGTACGTCTTGAGATTTCTTCGTGAGGTCGTCGTCGTTATGAACAGGTAGCTCGGTTGGTCCGCTTCTTCCCGCTTTTTTTGTATAAGTGGTCTCCAAGTCCATGTTTGAAAAAAAATTGTGAACTTGTTTTTCTTGAAGTCCGCAGAGTGATAAAACGGCCATTTGGTCGTTTCCGATCATAAGAAATTTCCTGTTTGTTTGTTGTCCTTGTGTAAAACTGTTACTCGTACTTGAAAAGCTCACTGACATTTGATTATCCTTCCTGTTCTGACAAGTGTTTGAATTGTTATAAAAAAATAAGTTGAAAGTATTGTATACATTTTTATGAAAGGTTTTGGTTTAAATGAAAAAAAGTTAGTCACGAACGGGGATTCGAACCCACGATCTTCGGATCAATACGCCGCTCATCTAACCACTTGAGCTATCGGACCCATCTCAACCTACAACCTTTCGACTTTTCTCTCTTTTTGCCATTTTTCCAACGTGTGGATCGAAGGGACGCTAGATCAAGTGATAGAGCAGCGGCGTATTGAGCCAAAGATCGTGGGTTCGAATCCCTCTCGTGACTAACTTTTCCATTTCAACCAAAACCTTTCATACAAAGTTTAAGTAATTGACGGAAGCAATTTGGTCAATAGACCAGTTTCGCTGGAGATCGTAACTGAAATATTTTCATGAAATCAAAACAGACTGTTTTCCTTTTATTTATTAATATCCTTTGAATAAGGAGAAAACTATTGTCCAAACGATATATTTACTTATGACATTTAACGTTTTAAAAATAATTATAATTAACATGCCTCCTTAATAGTGCTTAGTAACGTTCAAATTGTTTCCCTTTGGCCCAAATGACGAAACCAAGGCGGACATAAGAAATTCTTGCATTTGCTGCTACTGTAGAGTTATCCGAATCAGTTTGGGGTTAATTATTAATTATTAAAATGCAAATATAATTACAAACTATAGAAATCTGTAATTAAAAGGTACAATATTTTTTTAAATTATCTTATGCAACAAAACTGAAGTATGTTTTGTAAGGCTATTGGTAAAAAATCAATTTAAAAAAAAATGAAATTGTATTGGAAATTGTCGTAATTTTAAATGATTGGCTTTTAATGTATGTCCGAAATGGGTCCGTTCATACACGATATTATGTAAAAGTATGTTTTAACCGGTATGATTTTAGTTATGTTGGGGGGAAAAATTTTCTCGCTTCAACGATCCGAAATTGGAAAGTAATGTAATATAACGCCCGACCGTATTGGCAAATCAGCTGCTCAGTTACGTGAGTCATTGACCGATTTATTCCGGGACCCGAGATCAAGAGAGAGAGAAAAATCGTCGCGAAACGTTTCTCGTTTCTCGGTTCCCAAAGGCGCCAGGGATTCCGTTTGACCTGAACCGAATGTAAATCGGGCCCAGGGATTCAACGTAGGAATGCGTAAAAGGCCGAGGGAATCCTTGAATCGGGCGGACGTACGAAAGAGCCTCGATCACGCGCAGACACCGATGAAAAATTCATCGCAATATCGTACTCTACGGTACGGCACTGTCTTCTTAGTTCCTTGTTACAATGACACAATTATTTTTTCAAAAAAAATCCTCTGAAACGGTTAGAATTTCGCAGTGACCCCAGTGTGAATCAAACAGAGCTTGCCTTCTTGGCTTTTAGATACTAATACCATACTACCCGAATTTGTTACTTTAAACGGTAATGATTCCTCACCATCAGACAGGGCCAATTCAATGGGACTGTTTAAGCATCTCCACTTTGGATGGTCTGCCTTAAAGTTTACCTTTTTGAGGGCGGTTTATTTGATGGTTTCCATTTTGATCGGGATGGTATGGTATGGTGATAAGGATACTAAAAAGTACGCTTTGTACTACTTAGGCACTGCAGCCATCCTGCTCCTCAGTTCAGTGCAATTGACTCAATTCTTCTCCTTAGAAGTATAAGGTCAATGACTGTTGCTGCTGCAATTTGAGTCTCTAAGTTTTTTCCATGCGTTAGGTGAAATCTCCATTGAGCTGTTGCTTCGGATTCGAAGTTGATATGTTTCCTGTTGGCCTCTCCTCATTCCGTAATGGCATCATCGTTGTATATGCCCATGTTGTGGAGTTGTTTTCTCAGATGCCAGTGACCGGTTAGTAGTACCACTCCTCTGGGTTTAGCATTTTCCAGTTGCAGAAGTGATTTTGCCAGTCTTAGTGAAGGTTGTTTCATCAAAAGTTTACTATGTTGTAAGGTTTTATGTTGGAATTGTATATTTGTGGATCTTTCCCCAGTGATCAAGGAGCTTTATTACAATGACTAATTAAGATGGTCTATGAATAAAAATAAAATAAAGAATACCTGTGTTATAAAATGAACACGCACCAACACGTGGTCGTGAGTTATTGAATAAGGTTAAAACTCAACCAAACTGTGTTCCTCATGTAATTTATTGCCTTGAAACTCTGATCAAGTAAATATACATAAAATTCAAATGAAAATAAAAATACTTGGTAAAATGGATATTTACATAAAAAAAATAAATAAAAATAAAAATACCTTTACAAAAAAATCTTCCAGCGCTGAAGCAATTAGAATTATGTGCAACAGATATGGAATGAAATAAACAATAAAATTGGGTACCCACAAGGTTAATCGAATAATTACAATCGTAAAAAATCAGTTTGCACAACCTCTTCCGAGAGCTCTCACCATCCAAAAAAAAAAAAACTTCCTTGCGCCGATCCGTCTGCGCCCAGCTCCCCACTCCGTTATCTCTTCTTCGCGTCGGTGGAGAGTAATCGCGCGAATTTCCAAAAACGATCGTCATAATGTCTAGCACCGCTAGAGTTTATCCACTTCTCTTTTTTTTTATCCATTCTGCGATGGAGGATTCTATATTGGTTTTTGTTATCCCAAGTGGAATTTCCGCGCCTATGTATGGTCTTGCATTCTAGCCAGTCTATCTGTTTTTCGTTACCCAAAATTCCTCTGAACCCTGGAACCCAAGGTTGTTGTGTTTCCCAGGTTTTGGAAGCATTCACTGGCTGGGGGGGGGTGTAGAGTTCCACATTTTTTAAGGTTCCCTCATTTTTATCCACATCTGCTGTAAGACCCTCGTTACACAAGAAAGAATTATATATAACCATTACTGGCAGGCCCGCTTCTCCTTTGGTTTCGGCCGGGTGCATGGCTCTTTGGATCGGTCGATTTCATCATCTCACTTGTATTTGAAATATTTTTTAGAATTGTGTGGTGTTTGGTGACGGTTAGTTAATGATTATTTGGAGATTGTGAAATGCGGTATGACGTTTTCTTTCGTGCCAACGTTTCGAAATTTTTTGAGATCATCTTCAGGGCTCAATGTGTTAGGTTTCTGTATAGATCTGTGGCGCATTGGCTGTCGCGATGAGAGTGCCCACAACGACCTGAGGCCAATCTCAACACGACACCAAATGATGACGCATCTATACAAAAAACAAAAACTGAGCCCTGAAGGTGATCTCAATAATGACCGGAACGTTGGCGCGATAAAGAAAATGCTTTTCTAAAACCTACGTCTCACCGGACCGCATCTCACGATCTACAAATAATCACTTTTAGAATTGCTGAAAGTACATATTTAGACCCAGTGGTTAATGTGGTAGCAAAAGGCCAGAAAAAAAAACTCGTAAACAAAATTAGACGATATTGGGTTAAATGCCTCCGAAACAAGGCCTTCTTCACCAAAAGGCTTGTTTAGGTAAAACTCTTTGGACAAAGGACATAGGAAATTAAATACTAAAAGTTAACCATGGCCTCGAAAATTAATCTTATCCAGCTATATAAACGAAATTATAAAAAAAAGTCAAAGTTGCTATTAAAGTTTCTCCTTGATGACGCAGGTGAAGAACGAGTTTTAAAAACAAATAAAAACATGCGATTCACATAATTTAAAGACTTGACAAACCACCCCATCTCCGTAGGAAAAAAAGACAAACCCTGCGAGGGTAGCCATACCAAAGAGATCCGCCACGTTCCCTGCTTAATATCATTGCAAAATGTGTCTTGAAATCTGGTCAAATAAATTTTTAATCAATCTCCATTTTATTCGAGATGTTTTTCTTTTCTGGTTATTTAATTCTCACAACTTTTTACCTTAAAGTCCTTCCTTGATTTAATTCATTGAAGGTTTCTGTTTTATTTTGTACTATTGTGTCGTGTTTATTTCCTTTGCATTTTTTTTGTGCCTTTTGTTATTGATTTGAAAATCTTAACTTTAATTTTACTTTGGAGATAATTGACCTTTGAACAGCTAAGTACCTGGGTTTAAGCCTCATTATTAAACCAAGCAAATATTCAACTGTAGATAAGAACTTTGGAAACGCGTAAAAATTTATCTTCTAAGCAATTTTGTATTTTGTTTCTTGTCGGTCTCATGGGCTTTTCACTGCTCTTTCCATGAGATACCCGGGACTTTATGGAAAAAATGTGGCAAGTTAGATATTTAGAATATAGACTTTGAACAACAGTGACGTTTTAGACCAATTTGAGATGTAGGATCCTTCTGGTATCTTCCTCGGTTGTAAATTATCACGACTGCCTAAATACTTTTACAAAGCGAAACAATTTTTCACTAAATCTCTCTCGGTTGTCCATCTACGTTGCTGTTGCAATCTTCTATTATTATCGTGTAGGAAAATCGATTACGGCCAGTGGAACGAAAAAAAAGAGACAGAGAACGGAAATTGGCGGTTGCCTGACTGCGAGTCTGGAAGGGATATTCAACTTCTTACAAAGTCAGGGCCGAGCTTTCATAAAATACTCCTTCGCCACGAACACCTGAATTATCTCCATTCCCGCCTATTCCTGATTCTATTTCTGTATTTCAGCTAAACTTCTGGGCTTAAAAATCAGTGAAAACCTATTGCGAGTAGAAAAGAACTTAAAACAAAACATTTTTCTCACAAATCTTTCCCATCTATATACGTATTATTTGAATCTCCCATAATTAATATTCCATAATTATTATTTATACAAAATGAGGGTCAAGTTGTTCTAATCAATGTAGATTATCCATATTTTTTTTTTTTGAATAATGAAAATTATCAGTGTTAGGCAGAGGAGGGAACCAAAAGTCACTTTATCCATAAATACAAAAGCAATTCGCAAGGACACAAAAAGCAAAATACTTTTCTACTAAATCTTTCTTATTTTTCCATTGAAATTTTTCATAATTATGGCATTTTTACAATTCTTCTTCATACAAAGTGAAGGACAGGTTTGCTTATTATTTTTATCGTCTTAGCCCTGTTCTGCTGATTTGGGCGCTGATCCTTTGAATTATCATCGTTCTCACCTTTTCGTTATCCCATCTCCAAACCATTTAACCTTCTCGGCTTAAAAATCACTGTAGATTATCCATATTTTCCTTTGAATAATGAAAATCATCACTGAGGGAGACAAAAGCCACTTTATCCACCAACTATCAAAGAAACAAAAAACAGAACAATTTTATAATAAATGTTTCTCAGTTTTTCTATCTGTTCTACTGTCGAAATCTTCCATAATTACCGTGTAATTAACCTTTTTTTTCTTACAATAAGAGGGTTAATCGTATACTTTGAAATATTATCTTCCCAGCCATTGCGTTATCCAGTTTCAAAATGATAATAAAATTATCAATGTCCTGTAGAAAAGGACTAAACGTTCAATTTAACCACTATTATACAACTATTAGATCAAAAGGAAAACACCGAAATCTTTCTTAGTTTTTAGTCAATTTTAAGTAAAGACAAAGTATCGTGTAATTAAAATTCATCTTCAGTCAAAATGATTAAAATTTTCTTAAGATTCTTCATATTCTGTTAATCTGGCGATTACTCTTCATGTTCGCCATTTCGTTATCCTAACTCCTTTCGCTCGTAAGGGGCGAAAACTTTCGGAAATTTACAGACGATACGTCAGTTTGGTGATGTAAATATTAAATAAAAGTTTGGGCTTGGGAAAGGTACAAATGAGGGGGGGGGGCTTTTCGATGTTCACACGCACAAATTCCTCTTGGATGGACGTGTATTAGGAATGATAACGAAAAGTATCTCTGACTTCGTAAAACCCCGCGCAGTAAAAAGCTCAAACTTGCCATTACTGGACTGACGAATACCCGTGGTCTTTTTTAGTTCAAGAACGAAAAAATGTATCGAATCGCAATAATATTTTTTTTTCTTTTTTGCCTTAGTTGAATAGAAATCTTCTCTGAAGTATAGCTTACAATTTAAACTATTTTGTGGACCAGTAGAAACGGGTTTGATCATGTTGTTTTATATATTTTGTTCGATTTTACGCAAAACGACCGGGAAATCCGGCCTGGAGTTGGGTTTTTTTTTTGTCTGACCTTGTAACTGGCTGATGATGTAGTTATTTTTAATTAAAACTTCTATTTTTAAATTGTAACGTGTAACTTTACCAATTGTCTGCCGTTTGTTTCTGGGATCGATTACTCCAACGGTGTAAAGAAAAGGTTAAGGTTAAAAGTCCGTTCCCTCTACGACCCTCTGGAACGCTACCTATATTTTAGTTTGGAATTTCCATTATTACGTTGAGCTATTTGTTAAACTTAAGGCATGTTAACAGATCTCAAACCTATTTTAGAGGACATGTTTCGCTTCTGCTTCTTCTTCTTGGCAATACCTGGCCAGACAATCACAACTTCTACTGTCTTTCTAGGTTTTGAAGTTTTGCAGTTAATTCCGACGAAGGTCCATTGATGAACTCGTCCTATTCTGCATTCCTATTCGGAGGGTACATTTTTAATCTGATGGATTCCTGTTTTTTGACAGTTTCATATCCTATAATCGAATTCAAAACCAATAGTGCAATCGAGCTATCCTTGGCCAATTTATTGGCCCCTTCATTGAACCTCTCCCCTGTGAATGCCCTTATTTACAAGGGTAAAAACCTCAAACTTACCTTGTAGTGTTTTCCTAGGATAATCGGTTCATTTGGAAATTCCCAGACTAGTTTAGAGCTAAAAAAACCCACGCACTTCGTACATCTGTGCTGCTTAACTGGCCAAAAATATGGAGTAGAACCGTGCATCTTTTATTTTCGCCTTTATCAACTCGTGTGAACATAGTTGGATTGCATGGCCTTCAACTTGGAAGATAGAACTAGAAGGGGTTTTATAGGATGTAATTCACCCTCCCACCCTTTACCCCTAGACCTACTTTCTGTTCCATCTTTGATCCACCAATGTACCATTGGTCCAAGACAGGGCTCTTCCTGAAACGTGGAACTGATTCTCTTCCAAAGATCTCGGTTATCCATGACTGCATGGAAGGTTTTGTCAAAATAGAGTTTCATGATTAGCTGTTCAATAAATCTCTTTTATTTATTTGTATACGTGCAGTCTGTTGGCACTTTTGAAAGCCAAGTTAGTACATGAATGTGTAAGTGTGGGAGATGTTTTGTAATGGTCCTTAGATGAACTTTACGCACATCAGGAATACAACGAAATGAAAACTTATTTTTAACCCTTTTGCTCTTCTGTTTTTGGAAATTTGATTAATTTTTCGCGGTACCTGGTATTCATCCTAACTGAACTTAAATAATTTTTAAATCGAGCCTAACTAAACAAGATTAAAAAAATGAATTTTTAAATTGATAAAAAAAGATTTGGTTTAAAAAATGAATTTATGCCATGCTAGAAAATGTTAGAATTCAATGTAGATTCAATCAGTTTATTTGTACACGTCCATTGTATGTTTTTCATTTAATCTAAAATTTTCTAGCATTGTATAAATTCATTTTTTAATCTGATTTTTTTTACCATCGTATATATTCAATTTTTTATCAAAATTTTTTTAGCATAGTATAATCTTTTATCCTAAAATTTCTTGTATTGTATAAATTCATTTTTTTCGAATTTAAAACTTTCTATCATTATATAAATTCATTTTTGCAATCTGAATTTTTCTATCATCGTATAAATTATTGTTTTTATTTTATGTTTTTTTATCACTGTATACTTTTTTTAATCTAAAATTCCTAGTATAGTTTAAATTAATTTTTTCGAATCTAAAATTTTCTAGCGTTGTATAAATTAAATTTTTGAATCTAAAATTTTCTGGCATCGTGTATATTATTCATTTTTATCTAAAAGGTTTTTAGCATTGTATATTTTTTTATCTAAAATTACTAGTACTTTTTAAATTAATTTTTTCGAATCTAAAGTTTTCTACCATTATATAAATTCATTTTTTTATCTGAAATTTTCTATCATCGTATATATTAATGTTTTTATCTAATGTTTTTTTAGCACTGCATATTTTTTTAATATAAAATTTCTAATATTGTTTAAATCCATTTTTTTCGAATCTAAAATTTTCTAGCTTTGTATAAATTAAATTTTTGAATCTAAAATTTTCTGGGATCGTGTATATATTTATGTTTATATAAACTTTTTTTTTAACATAGTATATTTTTTTAATCTAAAATTCCTAGTATAGTTTAAATTCATTTTTTCGAATAGAAAATTTTCTAGTATTGCCCAAATTCACTTTTTTTAAATCGTTGAATTGTGTACCATCGTATGTATTAATTTTTATCTAATTTTTTTAGCACTGCATTTTTTTTAATATAAAATTTTCTAGCATCGTATATATTCATTTTTATATAAATTTTTGTTAACATAGTATATTTTTTTAATCTAAAATTCCTAGTATAGTTTAAATTCAATTTTTCGAATCGCAAATTTTCTAGTATTGCCCAAATTCACTTTTTTTAATCTGAAATTGTGTACCATCGTATGTATTAATTTTTATCTAATTTTTTTTAGCAATGTATACTTTTTTGCAATCTAAAATTTTTCCCATTGATTTTGTCTCATCCTATATGTATTTGTCAAATTTGAACAATGTTTATAAATCCCAGGCACTGAAGATGATCTCAATAAAGATCGAAACGTCGGCACGATAAAGGAAATATTTGTACGTCACATCTCACGATCTCCGAATAATCATTGACTAACGGTCACTAAACACCATTATATTTATACGATTTGATCATGGAGAAAATTTTTAATTTATACCCTTTTCCACCAAACAGTCTCTGTCGTAAATCCGTCTACCTCTTATTATAAAATTCGTCCTTTTAAAGCTCCTGAATCGTCACGATGAATGTAAACGACTTCCCGGTCGGAGAAGGCCGCACGTTTCGAAGAGCGGACATCGCGGAAAGAGAACCGCTGATCATTGGGAAATAGCCGTTTAAGACAGATAAGGCCAGTGTACGAAGAACATCTAATTCGAAAAGCAAACATTTCCTCCGTTTACACGGCGTTGCTTAATTCCGCGCAGTTAACGCTTAATCACCCGTTTCTATGTTTACAAACCGAGTCATTGTCCCGAAGTGTATATAGCTGCAATCATATATATTTCATGGCCGCGAGACGGTCAAAACAAATATTTATTATGCATCTTTGACGGTAATTGCAAATATTCGCGGTTTGCTAATTTGCAATGATGAATTTATGTTTTCCCTGCCTTGTATTTATTTATTTTTATTTTTTTTTTGTAAAGATACATCACGGGATTCCAATCTGATCTTAGAATCGCATTGCAATTTTTTAACAAACTACATCAAAATTACATTGCAATTAGTAAATTCTTTGCTATTTTTTTTACTCTCTTGAGAGGAGTTGCTAACACTTTTAGCAATCTTTGCGTACGTTATACAAACTATTTCTTTCTTTTTTACTATTTTTTATATTATACTACTACTAGAAATATCCAGAACACTGTCCGTTCAGCGTTGCAGCATTGGAGGAAGGTTTTGTTTCCAAATTGGACGCCAAAAGATTTTTTAAAAAATTTCTTCGCAAAGAAAATAATATTGTATTATACCCGAATATTTGCTATAAGAAAAAAAAAACAGAATTACAAAAAGAAACTCAGTCTTTCCGAATTATTGACAGGCATACATGAAAATTTGCACCAACCAATAATTTGGCTCTATAAAGGAAAAACAAATTCGCTAAATATAATTGTTTTTATCTTGTAAAATTATATTTATAGTAATTGTCCAGTGTTAAAAATAAATATAACTAACAGAGGAGAGAAAAATTTGAAAAAAAATTGCAAATTTCAAATATTGCTTTTGAGATTGGAAAAATCTTGAATCCCGGAATTGGATACTTTCTGAATCAATTTACCTGTGATGTTATTGATAATTTTTCATTGTTTTAAATAATTTCTTGTTGAATGGGTTGCGAGATGTTGGAGGTAGAATAATTACTCTAGTAATTTTAAAAAATAATTGGCAGAATCCAAAAATTCTCACTTAAAAAAAAAAAAAAAAACGCTGATGTTCTTTAACTTTCGATTTGGGTTAGATATATTTTTGCGAGTTTTTTAAAATTCCAAAATGAAGTTCGTCAAGCCGAAATACTGTTAACAGTTCATAATTTTATTTTTTATTAATAGAATTTGATTTTTCGTTTTGCAAACAGATTTCAAAAATTGCTTTCGAGATTGGCAAAAGTCTGGAATACTGGAATTGGATATTTTCTGAAGCCTTGAAGGCTTTGATGTTATTGAATTTTCAATCATTTTTGTAAATTGCTCGTTCAATGCCTTGGAAGAGAGAAGTTCGTCTAGTCGAAATAAGTTTACAGTTCATAATTTCATTTTCTATCAATTGTATTTTATTTTTATTTGTGAAATTGTTTGATTTTTTTTTTTTTGTCTGTTGCCTAAAGCGCTGTTAAGATGGAAACGTGGTGAAAATCAAAAATAGTAATGGTTAAATCATAGCCGGCGAAAGTTCTTCAAGGAAATGAACGGTCAAAATCACTAGAATCCTGAAATTCTTTGTCGACGAAGGGATCATATTTTTTAAAGTTTTAATTATAGCACGTTTTAAAATTAACTATTTAAATGTATGAATCAGGAAAAACCTTAAATTCAAAACCTAAAACCGAACTTGAGATCGGAATTGCTAATTTTCTAGGGGAAATGTAATTGGTGAGACTCGTTAATTATCTTTTATGAAAATTATCCGAAGTAGTCGAACAAAAAGTACGTTTCTATGAATACAAGTACTATAAGCTAATTGTCAACTGAGCCAATAAGCCGAGAAGATTTCCAAAAAAAAAGTGAAACATGTAAATTTCACTCAAGGAAATGAAAGTTCAAATTAAACATCCTAGAGAGCTAGCGAACTGCCTTAAGACATCGGACTCTTCTGAAATGTTCGTTCTCAAGAATAGATAAAAATGTTAAGTCATAGCTGCCGAGAATCTTAACTGAAAGAAGAAGCTTAAAAATGCGAGAATACTGAAAATGATAACTGATTTTCCCAAAGTGTGACATCCAACATATTTTTCGATTTTACATAATGATGCGGTCATAAATATTTTACGGTTTTTAACCATGGGGCCGCGGTAGCCGAGTGATTAGCGTTAGAGACTCGGTCGTGGGTTCAATTCCCGCCGACGCCTCTGGCCTTTTTTTCACGTTGCCCCCCCCCAAAAAAAAAAAAAACGAATACGCATAATATTAAAACATTGTCATTCGCTAATATCCTAGAAT
>CM077111.1:12379464-12390073 GCA_039619505.1 Cimex hemipterus | reverse complement strand
TAACTAGATCAGCTTCCTTCATCAAAAGAAAAAGCACCAGATCTACCTGTAGTTTAAAAATCACGAGAGCATGGGAAATGATGAGAACGTTTTTTTTTTTTTTTTGTTAGGTCGCCATCATAATTTGTAATGGTTCATCATTACGGCTATAATTTTCTTAAAATTTTAACTATGGCTATTCACATTTGGAAAAAGTGACTAGATCAGAATCTCTCATCAAAAGAAAAAGCATCAGGCCTGCCATTGTAGAAAATACCATCAAATTAGAATTTATTCAAAGTAACCGCCAAAAAGAAAACTTCTCCTACTAAAAGTGAAATAAAAACTAGTTTTGAATGGAGTTTAATGGAAATACTATTTCGAAAAAAACCACCGATAAAATTTAATAAAAGCAACCCATCTTATGAAATTGGACTCTTTTGAAATATTCTTTCTAAAGGAAAGCTAAATAGGTTAGGTCATAGCTGCCGAGAGGTCTTTAAGAAAATTGAAGGTTTAAGTAGTTCAGCAATTCTTTTCAATTAATTAAGGTTTTTGGTTGAGATGAAAAAGTCAGTGTCACGAGCGGGATTCGAACCCACGACCTTCGGCTTGATACGCCGCTACTCTGCCTACTCAACCTCGATCCACTCGGACATTAACTACCCAGCTCAACCATATCTTTTGAATTTTCCCTCTTTTTTGCAATCTTTCAAATGTCGTGTAATAAATTCGATTCCCGGCGACAAATGAAATGGCCAGGGAGGCCACTAGTTTTCGTGGTCCGCTTGACTAATATCATTCAGTTAATTATGATTTTTAGTTGAAATAAAAAGTCAGACCCACGACCTTCGGCTTGACACGCCACTATTCCACCACTTGAGCTATCGTGACTTCGATCCACTTTTATCCCAACCAAAAACCTTAATTAATTGAAAATCATTTGTTTGGTCAAGCGGATCGAGGAACCAAATAAAAAACCACCACAGGAATGTTGACATAACAGGTTTTCCCAAAGTGAAGTCAGCATCATAATTTTCCAACGATTTGTAATCATAAAGTTTTATGGTTTGAACTGTGGTTTTTCAAATTTCGAAAAATTACTAAACCAAGTTTCTTCATCAGTCTATGCGTCTGAGCTTACAGAAAACCGTCACGGACCCTCAAAACTGCAAGACCATTAGACAAATTGGCAGGACCGACAGGACTAAAAATAAAGGACAGGTAAAAGTACAAGTTTAGGAAGAATGGCGGCAAATCAACCTACGCGATTTACCACACAGAAAACGAACGTTTAAGAATACAGACAAGCATGAAACAAATAAATAGGACAGACAGAACGAAAGACATAAGAGTGGAACACATAAGATCATTTAGAGAGAGAATGACACAGACGCCCCAAAGCACATTTAACACGATTAGCACATCGTGAGATTTCTCCGAATTTTTTTTCTGATCTAGCTATCCTTGCTGTTATGTGACACACTGAAGATGGCGAAATGCCGAAAGGGGTCTGACCAACCCAGCTACCGGGGAAAAAAGTCAACGACCAAATTTCATGTAAAAACAGCTGAAAGTGTATTTGATCACTAAGGTTCATTTTGCCCCCAACCTATGCAGGTTCAACCCTTAGACAGAAAGAACTTTTTTTTTTTTTTTAACGAAAGTTTTTCATTTTAAAATATTTTCCGTGAAAGATGAAATTTAAATCTGGTTCAAAAACCCCACTTCACGCGTTGTTTTTTGCTTTTACGATTTGGATTTGGAATTAGCATTAGAAAGCGTGTGAAGTTAATTGGGCCAAGAATCGTTCAGCGTCGTTCCGGTTCAGGAAGTGAGGTCAAAATCGGTTTTTCAAGGTCTGATCATGTAACTGGATCTACGTATATTTTATCCGCTCGCTGATGAAAGAGTGAAAGGGGTCGGGCTCACTTTCAGAATCATTTCACGTCTTGGTTTAATACCTCATCAACTCTTCTTTTGTATATATGAGAAGATCCTTCCTTTCATCCTTCATTTCAATCGTGGAAATATCACACTCACAAGGAAATGGAAAAAATTTAAAAATTCCGTTTCCTCCTTGACCGTGAAATGTAAACCAAAATATCTCAGGAAATCGTTCTGGCAACCGGATTTTTAACGTTTTCCTTCATTCATATAAAATTTTCTCAAATTGAAAACTAAAAAAAGATTCGGTAAACAATTATTTTTACATTGGATTATTGTTGGGATGCATATTTTAAATTATTCGGCCTTGTTATTTACAGTTGAAATAGTTCGTGTTTTCTCTTATTTAGAACAATAATTAAAATTTGTTTACGTAAAATGATAACAAACAACCCACTACAGTTCGTGGTCCGATTGGCCAATTAACTTTTTTCAATTAAATAATCTTTATGATTATTGAAAGAACGCGAGATGCTGTCTGGTGTGATTTAGGTTTCAGTAAAACATTTTGTTTATCGTGCCAACGTTTCGACCTTTGTTGAGATCATCTTCAGCGCCTGGGATTTACAAACTCGTTTAAATTTAACAAATGCGAGTAGGTCGTGGAAAAAAGTGATTTGTACAATGAAAAATATATTTTTTTAATATTCAATCAAAGTATTTCTACTCTCTCTTTGCCAACGTTTCGATCTTTATTGAGATCATCTTCAGGGCCTGGGATTTACAAACATTGTTTACGTTTTTTTTCCCACGTCCTATATGTATTTGTTAAATTTAAACAATATTTGTAAATCCCAGGCGCTGAAGATGATCTCAATAAAAATCGGAACGTTGGCACGATAAAAAAAAAATAATGTTTTTTCTGAAACCTACACCAGACCGCATCCTACGATCTCTGAATAATAATCGATTAATGGTCATTAATCACCACACATTAATTTTTATGGTTGAGTCAAGTGTCACGAGCGGGATTCGAACCGACGACCTTCGACTCAATACGTAGGCTGCTCTGCCACTTGAGCTATCGTGACACTGGGTCGTGGGTTCGAATCCCGTTCGTGACACTGACTTTTTTTATCTTACCCAATACCTTTCATAAAAATTAATCAATTGAGATCACAATTAACATTTTTTTCTTTCTGGTCAAAGATTAAGTACGATATATTTAAATTTAATTTAAAACTACATAGTTGCATTTTTATTTTTAAACTTTTGCAAGCATATCAGGCTATCATGTGCAGAAAAAATTACCTCTCATTCCAGGAAGTTTTTTTTTTAAATGTAAAAGTATTTTTTGTGAGGAAGTTGCATACTTCGCGATAATATTTTTTAAACTCGTAATAGAAAATGGCAAAAAGGGGAAAAAATGTGGCACCTATAAACATACAAATAGGAAACGTTACGGCCTATATAACCTTCGTGACCAGGGTCGACGATAAAATATAGCTTAACATCTGTCCAGGAAGCCTTATTAAAATTACTGGAGCAACGTCCAATGACAGAAAAGGCAAACGGCATATCAAATCAATCAAAAATAGAGAGAATTTGAGAATTTTGGGATACAGGTCGTCACAAATTTCAATAATTAATGCTTCCGCCCACTAGTCACTAGCATATAAAATTTTATGTTCAATCCATAGAAAAAATATCCAGACAGAGTATAGAAAAATAAAAGACAAGTACAAAGAACTGATAGAGTAAAAAACACTTCACGCAAAACTAGCCCGAACATTCGCCAACGACCACAAACTTTAAAATAACTTCAGGACCTACACGATGTAGGTGTACATGGATAAAAATAGAGACAGACAGGAAAGAAATTAAAAGACTGGAGCATATAATATAAGAAGTGATTTAGAGAACTTCACACAAAGTCAAGACGAACATATGAACAAATTTAAAGTTACTACGTAATGTATGGAAGAGAAAGAAAAAATAAAAGACAATATAAATTATTAATAATACAATTAGAAAGATAATCAGGCTGACACATATTTAAAACCAGTATAAAAAATGGTACAAAAAATGAATATGCTCAAAAAAAACATAGACATACAGGAAGAAAAATAAATACATGTTACAAAGAACATATGAAGACATTTAGGTACAGTCGAACTATCATCATTTCACACAAATCTCCACGAACACTCGACAATACACACAAACCTTTAATTAACTGCATGTCAGACAAAAAACGACGCGCAAAGAAAAAATTCAGACTGGTAAAAAATGAAAGACACTAGAAAAAAAAGATATAACCCATTTAGAAACAATGGCAGGCAATCAAGTACGCCAGTTCACACGATACTACGACGAACACTCGAGAATACACCCACATCTAAAATACAACAAAATGGTGAAAAAAATTAATATACTCGAAAAAAAGCAGCACACAAAACCATATAGGCAAAATTGTGTATAAGTCAGACCTATCATCACTTCACACAAATCACCACGAACACTCGACAATACATACCAATTTTTAAATAATTACACGACGAACAAAAAGGACGCATTAACGTGGAAAGAAAAGATTCGGACTGAAAAAAAAATGAAAGATGGAAAGAATACATACAATCATTTAGGAGTAATTGTGAACAATCAAATAAACGCGGTCTGATTGTAGGTTGTAGAAAAACACTTTCTTTATTGTTCCAACGTTTCGATCTTTATTGAGATCATCTTCAGTGCTCAAAGTGTTTGTTTACTGTGTAATTGTGTTACTCTTGTGAGTCGTGTTGAAAGTGCCCTCGACAGGCAAGAATGGGAGAATTACGAAGAAACAAACACTTTGAGCCCTGAAGATGATCTCAATAAAGATCGAAACGTTGGTTCGATAAAAAAAATGGTTTTGTGTTTTGTAAAACTACGTCACACCAGCCGGCATCTCACGACCTCCATCATCAAGTAACTGTCACTAAAGACCACTCAAATCAAATTAACATCACATACAAAACCACGACGTACAGTACATACAATCTTTAGAACAACTTTATCACCTTCGTCAAGGATAAAATACGGATTTCGTCTGAAATATGGAAAACAAGATTATAAATAAAACAGAGGCAAAAAGAACATACAAAATAATTTGGTAAACAATCAAAACAATCACGAAACGCTCGACAATACAACCAAACTTTAAAACAACTTCAAGACGTACGAAAAGGATCAAAAATAGATTTACATCGGGACAGATCAGACAGACAGAGAAAAAATAAAACACAACTACAAATAATATATAAAATCATTTAAGGGCAATGTTGAAATTGCGCATCTGACCAGAACGGCGAAGAGTTTCGGACAGAAAGAGCTAACCTCCGAATATTTTTTTGTTGTTTCGTAATCACTGACATTTAATAAGCACGTCCGGTCCAAAAAAAAACCCCGCATGATTTATCTTAACGGAAGTGAGCTATTTTATTTCGCATTTATTTACATGTTTGGCAAGGAAGAACGGAAATTATACTTCTCTCTCTGCAATCCTAGTTGAGCAATCAAAATAATATCTCAATACCGAAGTGGTTTCATACGAGACTTGTGCTGAGAAGAAATCCTTGCTTTTTATTTAATTGTCTATTTTATTTCGAACAATTTCCCAGCGTAGGCAATCAAGTTAATGGCGGCGGAGGGAAAATAGCCGGAAAATTACCGCGGAAAGGAGATATTTTTTCATGAAAATACGTAAAATGGATAATGGGCAAATTTAATCGGTTCAATTGGGTTTTCAGAAATCCATCATTTCGAATCCTTGAATTCGCTTTTCGCCGTCTTCAGTAGTGGGATTATGGAAATAATTTATTTTAAAGCCTTCATTTTTTACGAACAAATAGAACAACTAACAAATCTAACAGATAAAATTTGTTAATTTTTGTAAAACGTCGGGTTACACACTAATAATCGATTATTGCTAAGTAGTTCCAATTATTTTGGCTTGCCAGTCCAAGCTGTTTTCATACTATGTTGTCTATTTCCAGTAGTGGTTTTGAATTACATCAATAGGGAAAAATCTGATCAAAAAATCAAAAATCGAGAATAGGCCAAAAATTAGTAAGCGACCAAGATATAAGTTCACCCCCGAAGACATCAAAAAGAATCTCTGGATCTTAAACGTTTTCTCTTATTAAATATTTACCAGTATTTGATCTTTTTCCGTAAGGTTTAGTTGAACTGAAAAATTTAGTGTCACGAGCGGGATTCGAACCCACGACCTTCGGCCCAATACGCCGCTGCTTTAACCACTTGAGCGTGGCTTCGATCCAACTCCCCAAATAAACCTTTCGAATTTTCCCACTTTTTGCCATTTTTCAATCGAATCCTGCTCGTGTGTAACTTTTTGATTTCAACCAAATCCTTACATAAAATGATTAACTAAATGAAAGAAGTAATTTGGTCAATAGACCAATGATTATAATGGATTTACCAGTATGTTAACTATAGGGCAAAGATTTCATTCAATTAGCCATGATTTTTTATGATTTATGATTTTTTTGCAGATATAGTTTGTTGGGGCCTAGTGGCTGTGGGAAGACGACCCTCCTCAGCTGCATAGTTTCGAGGACGCATCTGGACTGCGGATTTATCAAACTAGGCGTCACGAAAAAGTCGGAGATCGGTTATATGCCCCAGGTCCGATTGTGATGTGACGTGCTCTAGCCAAAGAATCAAGTTTTATAAACAAAAAAATTACTGTGTGCAGGACATCGCCCTGTTCCAAGAATGTACAATAAAAGAGATATTCAACTTCTACGGCACTTTGTACGGTATGAATCCCCACGAGGTAAAAACGAGGACGAAAGAGCTCTGCGGCATGCTCGACCTCCCGCCGTACAACAGATTTATTCACTCTCTGAGGTAATTTGTTCAAATCTAATTATACATTATCCATTTTTAGCCTGTTGTTCAAAGCGTTAATTGGGTTTGGAGAGCGGTGGTTTTGAGGTCATACCCCGGAGCGCAACCTCTCTCATACGGTTTGACTGACAATGCGTTTTCCGCTAATCGTATCGGATTGAAAATGTTTCACGATGCGAGTTTCGAAAACAAACTGGGTTAACTTTCAAACTTATAAGCTTTGAGATATTTTTTAATGATATTTTGCAACACCTCATATTTGTGCAACACAGAGGGCAACATACATTCCCAAAAGTTGGTTAGTTTATGATATGAACAAATTTGGTTATTACATACTAATCAGTTTTTAACAACTTTATTCATTGCTTAAGTTCTTAGTGTCCCTTTATTCTTTTATGTCGTTTTTCCGTTTTGTTACAGCGGCGGACAACAAAGAAGGGTTTCTTTCGCAGTGGCTCTCTTATACAACCCACCGTTGCTAATCCTTGACGAGCCGACTGTCGGAATGGACCCAGTCCTGTGTAAGACGTACGTTCCGCCTTTTTCATGGCCTAGAATGTTCCTATGATCTGTTCTGATTGTTCTTTTACGCCAGGATATGGGAGTACCTCATCGCCCTGACGTCGGAACACGGCAGGACCATTATCATAACGACCCACTACATTGAAGAGGCGAAGCCTTCGAACACGGTGAGTGTCAAAACAAAAAAGAAAATGGGAAAAGGATTGACCAATAACCTATTGCAGATCGGGTTGCTGAGGAAAGGGGTTCTGCTCACGGAAGAGTCGCCGAAAAGGCTGATGGAAAAGCAAAATTGTGATAATCTCGAAGAAGCGTTTTTAGCGTTAAGCACGAAACAGCATGAACTGCTTAAGTCTGAAAAACAATTTGGGGTAAGTAAGTAGTTGTACAAGGCCTTAAAATACATTATACACTTCAACGAATTGCTCAACACATACCACAAGCTCTAGTATTCAAGTTTTTCAAAATTTACTCTACAACATGCGTTACCTACACACAAAAAAGGGAAAACATTGATACTCTGAAAATGAAAGATAATCCGAAATATCGAAACAGAAGTATCAACACCCTGAAGCATCGAAACAAAATGATCGATAATCCGAAATATCGAAACAGAAGTTTGAACACTGAAGCATCGAAACAAAATGATCGATAATCCGAAATATCGAAACAGAAGTATCAACACTGAAGCATCGAAACAAAATGATCGATAATCCGAAATATCGAAACAAAATGATCGATAATCCGAAATATCGAAGCAGGAGTATCAACATTCTGAAGCATTGAAACAAAATGATCGATAATCCGAACTATCGAAACAAAATGATCAACACCCTGAACCATCGAAACAAAGTATCATAGCATCGAAACATAATTACCATTTCCCTGAAGCATTGAAACGAAATGATCATTACCTGAAGCGTCGAAATTCGGCTCTTAACGCAGTTTCTTTCTTTCTTCGCTTTCGATGCCTCATAACTGTACCTGTCCAAAAGCATGAAAACATAATTCGAGTGCATAAGCGTAATTGGCGAAAAGCCGGTGCCCGTAACTATCGATGGTTTTCCCATGATTAAAAGATTGTTGTACCTTCATTTTGGTTATTACCACCTTCAGGCACACTGAAGAGGGCAAAATGCCGAAACGTGTCGTACAGGCTAACCTTGCGAAGATAGGGTTGAGGATTTGTGCCAATACCCCTTATGTATTTGTTTAGTGCTTTAATTGATATTTACGTAAAACGTAATAATTTCAGGTAGCCATAGAATACCCGAAGGTAAAAGCAAATTCATCCCCACTTCCTATTCCAAACAATGAGTGGTTCAATTTTAGCAGATTTTCCGCCCAACTCGGTAAAAACGTAAGGTGGACCAGAAGAAATTTCGGGTATGCTTTTCGCACAATTTATCCAAAATCTGTAGTGTTTAACTATCGGTTCGATTTCAGGATTATTTTATTTATCCTCCTTCTCCCGGCTATCCAGTCCTTCCTATTCTGCATATGTTTTGGAAACGACCCAAAAGTTGAGGATCTCCCGGTCGCCGTCATTTCCGAGGAGCTGACCGCCCTGACGTACAACTGCGAACACTTCCGCAACAATTTGACCTACAGCCCAATATTGGAATGCAACATACCTTATTCCCTGCCGTGCGAATTTATCGATCGGCTGAAAGAAAAGCTCAACGTGGTTCGTATAGATAATTTCGAGTACTCCGCAAATATTGAAAATATTTCAACTTTTAGAGATTATACGACGACGTTGCCACGGCCAAGAGACTCGCATACTCTAATAAAGTTTGGGGTGTGTTGTACATTTCAAAAAACTTTTCGACATCAATCGAGGAGAGGATAAACAACGGGATTAGCACGTCAGACGCCGACATCGATGATAGTATCATTTCTGTATGGCTCGACATGTCAAGTAAGCTTTGACTCAACAAGATGAATTTACGACACATTGTCTAATTGGCGTAACCATTTCTCACGTTTACAGGTTATGTCATTTCGAATCTAATCAAAAGAAACATAGGAGACTGCATGGCAAACTTCGTCACTGGGATTATGAAGACGTGCGGGATTCCGGAAAAAGCCGGCGACATACCCGTCGTGGTGAGTGTTCCATTACAACGTAAAGCAGCAAATATTTAGGTTTCGTCATAAAAGCATGTTCAGATGTAATTAATAACATCGCTGAAGGCGAGAATTGATAGATGGTTTTTGCGAAACACCTACCTCTTTGAATTAACTGGGGCAGGTGGACCAACAATTTAGAAATAAATTATTCATCCCGTAAAAAATGTTTAATGTGGTATTTTTTATATAATTATTAATATAATTTGATATAATATTAAAAATATAAGTATATACTGATCATAGGTCAATCAGGAACTTAATTTGGTTAAGTTTTAAGGTTAAGTTCCTGGGAAATTATTATCCAGAGCAATTATTTCGATTATGAAATTATCTTTTTTTTTCTTGTTACTGTGTTTATTTAATTTAGAATATTGCCTATCAAATTTGAAGTCTTTTTTATTTAGATTCGAAGATTACCCAAAATTACGATGCTTTATTTAATTTAGACTCGAAGAATATGCGGATTTTGATCAGGTCATTTTAAAAAAAATATTTTTCATTATAATTTTTTTTACTATAATTTGTTAATTTATTTAGGCTCGAATGTGACCTTCCGTCTTTCACGATTCGCTGTTCATTTTGATTGAAATAATACGCATTATATATTCATGATATTCTGTCTTTTAAATTGAAAGCTTGCTTAGTATCTTTTTTCCCTAAGAATCGAAAATTATTTACCATTTTTTATGGTATTATGTTAATTTATTTATTGCCGAATAGTAAACCTGTACATTTGACGATACGTTGGACATTTTGATTCACAGAGTACCGGGCATATGTTCACGTCATTTTTAATTTAGGCTTGAAGAATACCTATTCTTTTTTCACTTCACTTTGTTAGATAGATTCGATGATTAAATAGCACCTTACGTCGAGAAATTATTAATTGAGATTTGAAAAAATGACCCATCATCTCTGGACGATACTTTGTTGATTTAGGATCGAAGAATGTCCAGAATCTTCGCACGGTAATTTGTTAATTTAGGCTCAAAGGATCCCTAGCACCTTTCCACGATTTATTAATTTAAGATCGAAGGATGCTCAACGTCTTGCCTCGATTTGTCAATTTGAGATTGAAGGACGTCCAGTACCTTTCCACAATTTGTTAATTTAACATTGAAGGATCCTAGCACCTTTCCAAGATTTGTTCATTTAAAATGGAACGATGCCCAACACC
>CM077111.1:12343827-12360663 GCA_039619505.1 Cimex hemipterus | reverse complement strand
TTCTCAAAGCAAATGAAACCTAATTTCAAAGCAAATGAAATTTTTTTCCCAAGTCAAAAGAAACCTTTTTTCAATCAAATGAAATCTTTTTCAATCAAATGAAACTTTATTCAATCAAATGAAACCTTTTTTCAATCAATTGAAACTTTTCTCAGTCAAATGAAACCTTTTTTTTTTCAATTAAATGGAACTTTTTTCCCAGCCAAACGAAACCTTTTTCAATCAAATGAAACTTTTCCCACTCAAATGAAACTTTTCCAGTCAAATGAAATCTTTTTCCCCAGTCAAATGAAACCTTTTTCAATCAAATGAAACTTTTCCCACTCAAATGAAACTTTTCCAGTCAAATGAAACCTTTTTCTCCAGTCAAATGAAACCTTTTTCAATCAAATGAAACTTTTTTCCCACTCAAATGAAACTTTTCCAGTCAAATGAAACCTTTTTCCCCAGTCAAATGAAACCTTTTTCAATCAAATGAAATTTTTCTCAGTCAAATGAAACTTTTTTCAATCAAACGAAACTTTTCTCAGTCAAATGAAACTTTTTTCAATCAAATGAAACTTTTTTTCAGTCAAATGAAGTTTGATGAATATGGATCTTCACAAGAAACATTCTTGTACCTAAGCCTTATGATTCAATTATTGTAACATTAATATTCAATCATCATAAAAATTATTAGTAGTACTGTAATGCCATTTATTTATTCTTCTACATAATTATCACTAGGTATTAGTTTCATTTGGTTGAAAAAAGTTTCATTTGACTTAAAAATGCTATATATTGATAGGTTGAAAAATTCCAACATCTCCTTGGTTGAAAACGTTTTTTCAATTTAGTAAATTAGATGGATGTTCTGGGCTCCTGGCCCATCATCAAAAACGAAACTTAGAGAAATCTCATGGTATAATTCACAATCTAAAGGCATCTTTTTAAAAAACTGTAATAGAAACTAAAATAAAATTACAGATTTTAAAACAATTTCGACGACATTCCCCTCAACAAATAAGGGGGTGGAAAAATAATATATATGTATCATTGGCATAGTCGAGGTATAAATACAAAAATTTTAAAAATTAAATACAAAAAAATATTTTAAAAAATACTATGAGATTTCTCAGTTTAGTTTCTGATGATGAGCCATGAGCCCAAACGTCCAGCTAATTTACTAAAGTGAATAAAAGTTTTCAACCAATCAATAGTGAAGATATGAACTGTGTAATTGTTAACATATAAAATAATCGCCGATTTCGCCCCCGCACTTTAACGCTTAAATTGTGATGCCTGGGAGGTGATGGACTTTGTATAACAAACTTTTGAAAATAACCACCCGCCGTTAAGAGGGGTAACAAATGAATGGAAGGGAGAAGCAAGATCAAATCGTGCCATCGTAAGGACAGTTGTGCACTACACCCAGAGATTTTTAGAAAAGAGAAAAAAGAAGTGTTTTCAACTCTGCCAACCTTTTTAGCCCTAAAAAAGTAGGTTTTTTTCTTCTTTATAATGTATGTATATTTGTACTGTTGTTATTTTAGATTAATATTGGCCTAGATTTATTTCACAATTTAATTTAGCAATTTTTTTAAATTTTTTTACAGATAAAGACAGAAAGAAACTAATACTCTTACAGTCAAAGTGTCACAATTCAAAGAGCAGTGGTTTTTTTTGTGTGCGTGTGTGTGTAATACAGATGGATTTTTGAAGTTTGCGTTTTTGCTTGTCTTGTACAGAGAAAGACAATATTGATCAACCATGATAGTTTTTATTGCCAACAATCATAACGGCGTAAATAATCGTGGCAATAATTAAACCCTTTAAAACCAGATGGACTTTTTGATTGCCTACTTTTTACAAATTTGTTATTTAATAATAATAATAATGGCTATTTTAAATTAAAATGTAAACATAAGTAATTTGTTTACCTTGACTGTAGATGAAATTTTTCTTCCTGTCGAAAGCAGCAATCGCCGCATCAGTTGCTTCATGTATAATATTTGTGCAGATGACTTGTATGATGTAGTCGACATTCACATTTTGCTGTCTTTCCCTTTGAAGGGCGGAGAGGAGTGGCGTCTCTTCTGGATTCTTTTCATACTGTTCCATATTCTCCTTCCAGAGTTTGTCCGAAAGTTCGAAAGGATTGTGTATCAAATCGAAAACTTCTTCGCTGAGCCTTTCCCTAGGGTTTGTTTTTACGTCGTTAGCGACTTCCATGAAGTTATTCGCTTCACCTTGGTCGCTGAACCTTTTCGACGAGTGCGACGAAGAATCGTCCAGACTGTCGATGACCTCGGTCTCCGATTCGACAGATAAGGATTCGTCGTATACTTCCTCGATTTCCTCGTGATTATCCTTTCCGCTCTCTTCACCAATCGCTTCTGATATTTCAAGGCTCTTCGTCGCCGGGAATGACGGTGGGCTCGAGGCTGCTACGCTCTTTTCGTCGGACCTTTTGCCTGGCGATGATTGAGACAAATTAGGCTGTATCGTTGAAAGCTCTTCAGGTACAGAGAATACGGATTGCGACTGTTGATTTTTATTCTCAGAGGCGGTTTCGACCTCGTCGAATTCATGATCAACGTTTGTATACGAACTGGCCACTGACATTTCCCCGGATGATAGCGTAAATGATTTGTTCTCTTGGCTTGGGGAGTGCTTCTCTTCTAAAAATTGAGATATAGTCCTTTTTGAACCTTCTTCCGTTTGAAACGTCGGAGAATATTCACTCAACGATTCCCTGAGACTGCTGAGAAACGGGTCTTTTTCAAGTTGTTCGCTGATACTTTTGACATTCGATTGAGGACTCTTTTCAGGAGTAAGAGTTTTCACGCTTTCAGTAGGTTTTGTCTTGCTTTCTTCCGACGGGATGCACGTAGGAGTATCAGAAGAGCTCGCCTTCGAGTGGAATTTCTGATCATTTGTATCGTTTGATTTTTTAGACAAATGTTCGCTAACTTCATCAAGGTTGTTCATACTTTCAGGAGAAATCGATGAAAAACGTCCGGATCCTGTTTCAGTCCCGTAAGAGCCAATTAACTCACTGATGATGTTCGTTGCAGTATGAGACTCAGAGGAATGAGACCTAAATTTACTTTCTGTTGGAATCATACTGGACATGGTGGTCTGGTTTGTCGGAGAAGTTGAAATATCGTGTATTGCCTTGAAAGACGATGCTGTTTTCACCTCTGTGTTGTGCCCGTTCGATTCTTTAGTTTCGCCGCTCATATGTGATTCTTCGATACCTGCCTTGGTCTCATCACGCACGGAAGACTCTTTAACTTCCGGCATGATAGTCTCTTCAGATGTGTCTTCTTCGATTTCGATCCTTTCACTGATTTCCGCTTCCGATTTAGTCGCAAAGCTCGCGTCGAGATTTTCAGAAACTTCTTTCGTCGGGCTGGAGCTAGATTTGGAGGGGATCGAGCTAGGTATGTTTTCTGTTATTTCTTTCAAATCAGATTCAGGATTTGTCGTCGGCAGTGTGGCTTGTTCGACATGTTCCGATATTTCTTGCATGCTCGTTTTCGTCTGCGACTGAGTGAATACGGTCGAAATGTCGCTGACTGGTGATCCACTGGTGATCATTTGATGGGCGATGTCTATGACTTCCTGCGCCTGAGCGGATATCTGTTCCGGCACACTGCTTTGCGACTTTGTGCTAGTGGCATATTCTAAACTGCCGGCTATTTCGGGCGTCGGTTTTTCTTCTTTGACCTCGGAAATCTTTGATGTCTGTTCGACCTGGGACGTCACACTCGATACGACTTCACTGCTTGCGGACGTGATTTTACTTGCATCGGATTTCTTCTTCTCATTATATTTCGGCTGCTTTATCTGCGGTTTTGTCACTTTAACATCTGGCTTTTCCAATTCGTTCTGCAGCTCGTTCTTAACTTGCTCGATATAAGAATCATAAGCCTAAAACATAAAGATATCTCATTTAGTAATAATTAGTATATATTTATATACGTTTTTAAACAAAACATTACATGAATTTGGCTAATTAAAGATTGCTCTTTTGCACGTAGACGTTCCCTCTGGCTCTTATGGTATTCCTTCCTTAATTTTTCCAACTCGTTCTTCCTCTGCTTCAGCTGGTGTTGAAGAGCGGACACTCTTATTTCCATATCACTCTGTTCTGAAAGTGTATCTGGGAACGAAAAGTTTCACGAGAATGTTTAGACTGTATTTGTTGTTTTATAATTTGTTTATTTTTTTGTTTAAATCATGACTAATCATAAACCGAAGCCGAAAATAGATCTGCTTTGTGTTAAGAATTTTGTAAAACGTTCATGAATAATTAATGTTAAAATTAAAAAAAAAAAAAAAAAAAAAAAAAACTATAAGTACCATTTTGCGATAGTGTTATTGATTCATCGGAACCAGTTGAATATCGCCTTTTCAAAATTGTTACTCTCGGAGACAAAGGTGATTTCAATATCGTCATTGGTTTCCTTTTATATTGAACTCTCGAACTCTAAAATAACCAACAATATAAACCAAAATAACAAAATTTAAAATTTAAAAAAAAAATTACATGTCTGCTTCGGACAGTAACATTTTTCATCGTGTGCTCTGATAATCCTGAAGACATCTCGAAACTATCTGAATATTCATTTTGGTTGTCAGAATCCATTAAACTATAAAAAAGAAAAAAAACAAATTAGAAATACATTAAATAATTAAAAATTAAACAATTTACCAAAGTTGTTTAACATTTTCTCCTTGGCCTAAGTTTTCAATAGGCATTTCAAGTCCTAACGGTGAAGTGCCTCTGTCGATAGTACCTGCAGAGAAGAATATTACAATAGGAATCTTTAAGAAAAAAAAAAAAAAAAATTATCAGCCTTACATGGGAAAGAAGCAAAAGTTTGGATAGGCGCGTTAAAAGGCGATCGGGCAATAAGGCTCTCCATTTCTCGTACACGCCGTTCTTCTTGTTCCAACTTCTGCTTCCAAGCAACTATAGCCTCGACGTTCTTTTTCCTTTCTTTCAACAGCTCCTCTTTTTCTTTCAACTGCCTACTTTAATAAAAAAAAAATAATAATGTTAGGAAAGTACCCGACGGGCTTTGAACCGATGTAGTACCTGGTTTGCAGAAGGACTAAGTCTGGCGATTCGGCTGAATCGCCTTTCATATTGGAGGATGGTATTACTTTAGCAAGCTAAAACAAAAGGGCGACATTAGTTTTAAAAAAACCTTGATTAACAAAGATTCAAAATCCTTACGTCTTTTTTAAGCTGCGAAGGTACTACTTGCATCAAATCTTCTTTCGTTTTTTTGTTTTTACCCGTTGACTTCTCCAATTTGCGAAGCCTATCACAAAATTGTATTATATTGAAAAAAATTAATAATAAACATTAATAGTTCTGCAATTAGACTGACGGACTGTGCCATGCCTTAAGGTATTTATCACTTTTTTTTTTATTAAAAAAAAATTGATAAACACCTTTATCTATCTAAACGGTCTATGGGGTGATGAACTAGTGAATGAATGAATGAAAAAGTACTTTATTACATAAACAAAAGAGAGTTTAAAAAATTGAACATAATCAAAAAGCACATTTCGGCAATGGTTATCAACCTTCTGCCGCAGTCAGACTATACATTTTTTAGTAAACAAGGAACACATGTCTTCTTAAGGAATAAACAAAAGAGAGAGAAAAAACTATATAAATAAACTAAAATAATAACATATTTATGCACATATAAATAACCAGGGTGTCTCTGATACAGTAAACATTTAATAGTTGAAATAAAAGACAAGCATTTTCCTGTAGTTCCAGGCTTCCATCGCAAACTTTACCAGATTTAAAGACTCGGGGTTGTTTAATAAAGAGATTAGGTGCTCTCTCGTCAACATGCCATGCTCGGAACTCCGCTAAAACTGGGCTGCTAGAAAATGAAGACAGTCTTCTCGAGCCTGCCTGTTGCAGAGAGAGCACCTATTGGAACTATTGACTCTTGTGGAGGTTAAGGTACAGTAACTCCCACCTAATTTTGAAAAACCAGCGAGCTAGCGGAATGGACGGAATTTTAGAGTATTGCGCTATGTTCAAGAAAGGTTGACTAACATTAAGGTCCTCATAGAGCAAAAACCTAGAGGAATTTGGCATGGAGGTGACATTTCACTGTGTGCGGATATTAATTAATTAATATTGAGTGTAAACGTGGCCATTCTTTGAAATTGTCCAAGGAAAAGTTGTCATTCAGCTGAAATTGTTGAGCCAAGTTATTCCAGGAAGAGAACCATGATACGTTGGACCTTATGATTTCCAGCGCTGTATTCTTAGGAAGGTTAGGAAGGTTTAGGACCCTGTAGACATAGGAAGAATGTAACTGTAGTGTAAATTGAAACAAAAGTTCCACTGAGGTCTCGAGGTTAATTAGGCGTGAAAGAAGGGAGGTGATAAATTTTACAGATAAAATAGCGTTGTAGGGATTCAACTGTTTCATAGCGCTGGAAACCCCAAGCCTGGGATGCATAGGACACAATCGAGCGGCAAACAGCCAAAAACAGTCTGTATTTGCTGCACACCGGGACTAGGTTATTGGAAGTGAATTTAGCCCAAATTGAATTCATTGCATATTTTGCAATATGAGATGAACATTGAGTGAAAGTTTAGGAGTGAGAATTAGGCCCAAATATTTATACTCGTTGACTGTTTCAATGCGAGAGCCATTAAAACACCAGCGTTCATTAGCTGCAAGACAAGCCAAAAAACTAAAACGATGAACTAGTAGTTTGATCATTTCCAACCATTTTGGCTCCCTTAGCCTTATTTTTTTTTAAATTTTTCAAATGCTTGTCACTGATGATGGGAAGAAGGCAAGAAGTCTGTCAAACTACCAAAATAACCAGAGAAAAATTTAACCATATTATAATCACTCATTTTGGCCTAAATAAGAAAAGCACTTCACCATAATAAACCTACCGCAACAACTAGGAATACAATTTTTTTTAAATAACTGGTGATTGTTGGACAGAATTGAGAGAGAATGAATTGTGAATACGATTTTTTTGCAATCTTAACACTTAAAAATTTTTTTTTTGCCCCCAAGGCACATTAGACCCTCAGACACCTTTCTAATATTTTTTGACCTAATGTTACTTTTAAACTAGTTTCATCAAAATCTGTAATCTCACACCCTTAGCCTCTGTAAGCCGAACAATGTTAGACATGAGTCTGAGCAGGAAAAAAAAATTCATAGTAGGGGGCTGTGGTGGCTGAATTATTAGGCCCACTCATATTTTCCATAGTAGTCCTTGTTGTAGTCCGCGACTTTTTAATTGAGAAAAATATGAAAACAAGCTTTCTAATAGTTGCAAATAACATTTAAATAAGGTTTTTAGTTGAAATAAAAAAGTCAATGGCACAAACAGGATTCGAACCCACGATCTTCAGCTAAATATGTTGCTGATCTACCACTTGAGCAATCGTGACCTCGGTCCACTCAAAAGGTGGGGTTGATGAGGGAAGTTAGTGTCCGAGTAGAGCAGTAACGTATTAGCCGAAGATCGTAGGTTCGAATCCCGCTCATGCCGTTGACTTTTTTTATCTCAACTAAAAACCTTAATTAATTGTAATATATTAATTGGTCAGGCGGACCGTGAAATTAGTGAATTTAAGGAATTGCAAGTAACAATGAATGAAAATAAAAATCCAAACAAGTTATTAATTTTTAAGTGGAACTCCAGACATCATGAGAAAAAAAATTGCCTATGTGAAACCAGACAAAAACGTCCATTTATTACAATGAAAATTTGTATATTAGGGTTTTTGTCCAGTGGAAAAATGATAAGGTTCCATTTTTTGTTGAACATTTGAGAAACACTAAATTTAAAGTTTCATGACTACTGGTGAAATAGGTTTTTTTTTATGTTTGGTTCAATAATGACAATAACTTTAGAGTTTTTTCTAGGTAATTCTCATGACACAAAAATCATTAAACACTCATTTCGAACCCAGGAACAACTAAGAAAATACCACGATTATGAAATTTTATTATTAATTTCAAAGATGAACAGACAAGTGAAATGAAAATTCTGAAATGATATTTAATATATGAAATTTTAGATTAATTACTGTAAAAAGAAAACTGAAAAAAAGTTAAAAAGCTCTAAGATGAAGGGTTTTGCGTTACTCATCATCCACCTCGTAATTAAAATAAACATCAAACTGAGTTTCTGTGGCAGTTCTGTGAACAAATTATTGGCAACTTCACTGGTGAAAAAGGTCAGGTGTTACGAGCCATATTTTTCCAAATTAATAAGGAGGGGCCCATTAGGAGTTACAAACCTGCTGCTTTGGTGCAGGGTTCTTTCCTTTTTTTCCCTTTATGTCACCCACACGTTGTGCTTATTTATAAACTCTACAGAATGAAGTGTGGTGGTGTATAAGAGATGTCTTCAAACTTCATTCAGTTTGTTCATCGGGACCAAGTAATTCATCCCTGGAAAATTCCCTCTTACAATCGATAGCAGAGAACAATTCCGTGTTTAACCAATCAAATGCCATTTTTGATTAATCGTGCTCATATCTATATCTCATTCCATTTAAGCGCCATGGATGGTAAAGAAAACTTTTGCACATTCTCCCTTATATTCTCCCTTTTTCTGTTGCGAGATTGTGAAGGAATCGCGGAATTGTATAATTTTTGTTTTCCCCTGCACACGAGTCATAAAAATTTATAAGCTGATTGCTGTGGAAGAATTTTTAAATGATGGAGATTTCAAAAATCCTCATCGTTCTTCTATTACATTTTTTCCTTCTTCTCGGGAAAAAAAAATCAATAAAGCTTAAATAGTGGCAGGACGGACCGAGAAGAGAAGCGCGAGAAGCAGGAAGCAATTCGCAGCCCGTAAGATCCTGATCGGGATGGCACTGGGTCCGAAATTGGAAAAAAAAAGAAAGAAAAAAAGCAAAGGGAAACAGTTGGGTATAGATGTTCCGAGGAAGAGGTGATCTCCGCAAGGAAAAGAACATATTGGTTTTGTTTTTTCAAGTGTATGCGTGTGTGTGGTTTGTGAACCTAGTCGTGCGGTTCGAAGAGCTCCTACGAAGAGGAACTGGCTGATCCCGGCATGTGAGGGAGGAGTGATCCCGTGAGTTGGCACATTTACAATTTCTTACCACGCCCGATAATTCTGGACTAGAGACATTAGCTATAAGTTTCAGCCTTTGTTAGCTTTTACTTTAAAAGGATTTGTCGATGTACTTGTTAATAGAATAGTTGTGATTAGGATTCATATATATTTTTTTTTTTTAAATCGTACTTTTAAACCTTAAGTAAGGTAATACTTTAAGGCATATTGCTTGTGTTAATGTATTAATTCAGATAGAAGCAGGAAAACTTCAACATTTGGCTCCCATCATCCTGGTTGGAAGCATTATCAGGAAGAAGAGAACCAGAAGCGCTGCATCGCTACCCTCCCTTTTCCCTTCTTCCTATTGTTCTACTCTTCTTTTCCTTTTTATCCCCTCGTTTCGGTATTTATCCTTCCCCAAAAATACCGTGTCACTCAACGTAACACATATAAATAAACTTTCACCTCCTCGCCGACCATCACTTGCCTCTCTCTTCAACACGTTCCGCCCCAACTTTTTTCCCATCGTTCTTTCACTGTGCCGCCCATTTTCAAACGTGATTTTTAGTGGTTTTCCCTAGGCATATTCGATGAGTTAATAGTTAATAGTCAACAGATATAGGTGAAATCTCGATTCTGGCATAAAATGGACCTTCATCCTTTTTCCACTGTGCCCTTCATGATTTTTTCAACAAAAATGTTTTGTGGCCTATTTTACATTTTTGTAACTTTTTATGTATCTCACCTTATTTTTTTAATCCTAAATGAAAAAAATCAATTTAAATATAATAACCTAAAATAATTTAAATATAATAACCTAAAAAAACATGCACAAAAGACAGAATCCCTTCCCAAAAAAAATAAAAAATAAATAAATAAATAAAACAATTAGAAGAGAAGGCAAGAAACTCCGACACAAGTTACATTAATTTTTCAGCCTAGTATCACCAAAGGATCATTGTAATTGCGATTGATGACTTATGATGCATTTTTAAATAAATGTCCAATATTTATAATAATTATTCAGATATCGTGCGTATTATTCTGAAACCTACATCACACCAGACCGCATCTCCCGATATCTGAATGATTATCGACAAACGGTCGCTAATCTCTACACACTATTAATAATTAATTTTTTTTACCTAAATATTTCTTTGAGATCTTCGTACAGTTTTAACATCAAAGCTCTTTCCTTCTTCTTTAAAATGCTTGCTTCCGAATCTTTCCCCTTTCCTATTAATTTTCTGTTGAACATAAAGTATGTTTATAATTTTTTTTTAATCGACTGTTGATTATTGAAACTTACAATCTCCTAGATTCCATTTCCTCTATACACGCTTTAGCCTTTTTAATCAGAGAGGTTTCATACGAATTTAACGATCTGTAATTTTGCTCTGCTGTCCTCGAGTCATTAGGTTCATCAAACTGGAAATTAAAAAAAAAATTAAAAAATGATCGTGGAAATTTTTTTTAAAGATTTCAACTGTCGATATTAATGCGTCACTCCTGCTAACGGTAGGATTATCGTTATGGGAAAGATTTCTGTAGCGAATGTTTTAAATTTTGCCGATTGTTATAAAGCCGAGAGGAAAAGCCATCCAAATATCTTACTCATAAAAAAAAAAAAAAAATACATATTTTTATTGATAATACTTACATGGCATTTAAAAATACTCTAGTTTTTTTTTTTTTCAATTTTTACAGATTTTCTATCTACACAACTTCTACTTGCGCATTTCTACATGTGCAATGCTGAAAAAATTGTATTTTAAGTATAACAGTGTGAAAAAGTGTTTCTCTCAATAAAACTGTACCTGAGGTTTTTTTTTAAACTTATACGTGTTTGTGTATATCAAATAATCAAAAGTGTCGATATAAACTTATAAATTAATCATAAATGCTAAGTAATAATATTTGTTAAGTTAAATAGTGAAAATTTAAAAAAACCAGTAATATAAAAAATTAATAAATTAGAAGGAATGAATGTTATTTATTGAAATTGAATTCCTAAAATGACTGATGGCGTTGTGTGCAGGAAATTGAGTGTATATGCCAAGGACTGAGGGGAAATGAGGAATAAGGGCGAAATATTAAAATAAAGGGACACTTGACATTTCTCTCAATTGATGGCTTATCTCTTCGATGAGCATTTAAAATGTCGAGAGCACTAAAGTTTTCTGAACGTTATATACATTACCTACAATCAAAAATATTTTATTGGTCATTTTTAAAAATCGGATATCAATGAGATGGTTCGATAGGTGCCAAGAGCATTTATCATTTACAATATATTTGACATACCACCTGGGAGGTTATTTTGGCGATCTTCATTTCAAGAGGTCTCTCTTCGAACGTGTTCGGCGAATACGTTTCGATGCTCGTAACTGTAAACGTAACACGGCGTTAAGAAATTTTTTCAATAGGACATATCATTTCGTACTCACAAGTGATGTTTTTATCGATTGATGAGCCTTCTTCAAAATCGAAAGGCGGATCGTGAATTGAACTTCGTAAACTTGTTACTTCCATTATCTCACTTATACCGTCAGTCTCTGCCTTAGCCTGTAAAACATAATGTTACAAAAAATCTAACAAGTTCAAACCATCTGTTTTAAGGCATTTTTTTTTTTTTTTTTTTTTTTTGTCAATGTTATACTACATTTGATGATTTTTATTTATGATTACTGTGTGTTGATTTATTCTAAAATTGTTCCATTTCTACTAATTTTATACAATTCTAATCCTACTGGTAGGTCAAATTCTTCCTGTATAAATGAATAAAAAGACTGTACTTCTACTTAACGATAACACATCCTGATAGGTCAATTAATTAATAATTAATAATTAAATCATGAAAACAATTTGACTTTAACAAATAAGCCCTTTAAAATTTTAATAAGTCTAATGGATAAAAGCATACTTATTATTGAAACTCATATTGAATAATGCAGCCTGGATTTCAAATTTATTGTGGCCTTTCATTAATGGTGTTCATAAAATGAGTGTTTTTTTATCGTTTATTTAGAGGGACAGAAAGAAAAAAAATCTTGTAAAAATTGCAAATAAAATTTGAAAGCCCGTTTTGATCAAAAAATTGAGTGTGTCGAATGAGATTTATTTAAAGCACTGCCTAATGGAAAATAAGGTTCTTTGTTAGCCGTAAAAGGACAATGGAAAGATATACCTGGTAAAAGCCAACTTGTTAAATCAATACTTGGTTTCTTAGAAACAAGTTCAAGATTAATGAAAAATCTTTAACTTACTTTGACTGATTGACTAGTGACTCGGTGGAGTTCGTTATTGATCACCGTATTTCCTCTTGTAAGAGTTCTTGAAAGTTGGACCATTTCGGAGACGCTGTCGCTTGAATTGTCGCTGAAAATGCTTTCAGAATAGACTTTCTGAATGATCTTTTCCCTGGCTTTGGCCGCTTTTTCTGCCGTCATTATGACAGGGAGGGTCGTGTTGACGTCCTGGGACGGGCCTGCAGCAGATTCTTGGGTTATCATAACCGGCGTCTGAGCGACAATGGCCGTCGGGATAGGCGCTGCGTGAGCTGCAGTGCCAGAACTCCCTGCCATGTACGCCGGAGTGGTACCGTAACTGCCTGACATCGACTGGTACATAGCCGGTACGTAACCGGCCATTTGGGAATAACTGTACATGTCCTGTTGGCTAGCCGAGCACACAGCTATATTTGCATTATTCATCGAGTACGCCCCTACGTTCTGCGGATACACATATTGACCGGCAGACGGTACATTTCCATAAGGTGACATGTTAATCATATATTTTGAATAATTCACTCCTGTTGACGAGTAGTCGCTACAAACGGGATAAAAATCACGATGATTAGAACAATATCCGATATGCATATGACTTTTATTTGTCTCGTCATTTGTCATTCCTGCCATGCAAGAGTAATTTCCGTGATACGTAGAAAACCCTTGATTATTGGCATTCATATTGTTTCCAGACTGGTTGCTCGAATATTCTGACAAAGTGGCATAATTTTCAGACTGTGCTGATGAACAAATAGTTTCAATGACGTTGTTATCCTTTCCGTTAGGGTCTTGATTGATCTCTTGATTTACTGAAGTCGTCGAAGTCCCTTTCTGCTTACTTGAATGCTTCGACAGTTCATCGGGTTTACTAGGAAATTCCTCTGACGAGGCTCGCACGAGAACATTTTTCTTGGACGTCCTCTCCTTTTTATGACTGGACTTCTTCTTTTCACACTTTGTAGGACTTGCCTTAGAGTCGGAATCTTTAGAAGCCTTCTGCTGGACCTTGTCGGTTTCTACATCGTCCTTTTGAGGGATAGTCTCTCCAGTTATAAGTTTCTGATATCTAAGGTTGAGACCCTCCAACGAATCACTTAATTTCAGAGGAGTAGCTAATGCAAGTGAAGTATCGCTTTTAGAAATCTGCGGTTTAATGATATCTGCCTCTGGCACCATCTGTTGCTTTTTCGCCCTAGTAGCTGACTTACTTTTTGCTTTTTTTACATGCATACTTTGCTTCTCTGGCATGGATGTAATTAAGCTGTACTTGTTTATTTTATCTGCGCTTAGATTCACCAGCTCCTTGCCGATTTTATTAGGACTTGTCAACTCCTTAACGTTGTACGTAGCGTCACAAAAATTCAACTGTGGCAACGAATTGATGAAGTTCTCAGTCGTCGTTGCTAATTTCGAAGTCCTGTCTGTTAAGTGAGGAATGCTGGCCATATCAAGGGCAAAATTGTGAACATTCAAGTCCTGGACGTTCTGTTGTATTTGCACTGAATCCCGCTCCTTACGATCTTCACCTTCCAGCAACTGCAATTTCCTTTTAAACGTATTGATGAGGTTAAAAGGATCCGGATCTTCGGATAAATCTTTCAACCAAAATGGAGTTCTGGGCCTGTCTAAGTTTTCATTCTGCAATAAAAATAATTGATTCATATAGCAATAAAAACCATTCAAATTTTAAAGTCAATCATTTAATTGTTAATATTAATTTAATAAACAAAAAACTAAATAAAAGCCTAAATCTATGATTTATATAATTGTGCAAGTTTAAATTATAAATATTAATATAAATTTATTTTAAATTACTATAGTATATCTGTACTTTATCAAAGATGATTTTATCACCTGCAGACCTCACTAGTACAATTTACAATACACTAAATTTCCATTATATTTAATCATTGTATAGTGTCAGCAATAATATTTTCATCTACTGATAATAAAAATACTAATTAAAAAATAAATATGTTGTTTTTAGGTCTTAATTATCAAAAGCAGTACGTTATTTTGTAGATAAAATTCAAAAATGTTTTATTTTTTTTAAAGCGATTCAATCATAAGATCAAATTTCATGACAATGAAAAAACAGGACAAAAAAAAAAATATGAATTGTATTTACAAAAATTTTGGCCTAAAAACAGCACAATTTGAAAACGTACATATCGGAAAACAAATTAAAAAAAAAAAATAAAATCTACTCTAAACAATCTTTTCTACAGAGCACTAAACAGAATACATTTTTGAAAATTTCAAATTCACAATTTAGTTACTCGTGAAAGCCAAGTTTCCATCCATATTATCGGCTCAATGAGTTAAGCGATAATTTTTTTATGAATAATAAATGCACAATTTTTCAATTTTGGAAAAATATATGTATTTTTTTTATATCAAGAACAGCAAAAAAATCCAATATAATTTGCCATTTTTCGGTCCGCTGGACCAATTAATATCGATCAATTAATTAAGGTTTTAAGTTGAGATAAAAAGAGCCAATGTCACGAGTGGGATTTGAACACACGACCTTCGGCTTGGTACACCGCTACCGCTTGAGCGATCGTGACTTCGATCCCCTCGGTCATTTCATTTGTCGCTCGAAAAGATTACACGACATTTAAAAAAATAGCAAAAAGGAGGGAGTAGTCAAAAAGGGTGTGGTTGAGGTGGGAAGTCGGTGTCTCAAGCGATCAAGTGATACAGTAGCGGCGTATCTAGCCGAAGGTCGTGGGTTCGAATCCCGCTCATGACACTGACTTTTTTTTATCTCAACTTAAAACCTTCAATAATTCAAAAATCCAATATTTGATGTGAAATTAAAATTTAACTAGTCATCACCTATTTTATACATTTTACAGCCAATTAAATTTAACGGTTTAAAATTAAACATATTGAAATAATTATATTGTGTAATTATTTCAATAGATAGGGTGAATAGAGATTTCTTTGACTTCTTTTATAAGATTTTCGGTCGATTACTTTGATTTTTTTTTTTAAATATTCTTAAATCTTTACTAATCTTCAACTGGTATGATGAATACGGTAAATACTTTAATTACAAAAAAAATAACAATTGTATTAATTTCAATAAATGTATTGAATTTAGACATGCTAGTCACTGGGATAGGCGTTCTTTCATTAGATATACGAAGAACTGATTGCAACGTGAAGAAGATATTGAGTTCACATTTAATTCCATTTCTTGGCTTTATAATTGTTAATTCATGAAGCTGAAAAAATAACTTTACATTATTAATTAGACACAAGGATTAATTTGACAAGTTTTGAATAATTTCAGAATTAGAATAGAAGACCGTTTGCTAATAATTAATAATGTAAACACTAAAATTTCAACAGCGCTTCATGAAGAGAGAAAAACGGAATCATCGTAGAAAACAACAACCAATTTCATACATGTAAGAAAAGCAAAATTCCTTCTCTCGTTTAGATTCCAAATGCGGGCGAAATAAGAGGGCAAAATAAAAATTTTCTTACCAAAGGGCTCTCCCAAGGGACAGCTTCTAAAAATTTTGTCATTGGAAGTTTCAAGGAAGCCTTCGAATCCTCAGTGTAATTTAATCTTAAACGTTTTTCTCCTTTTAAAGCTTGATCGACATTTTTTAGTGGATCTAAAACAAACAATAGAAAAAAATTTAGTTGAAATATTTTTTATAAACTTATTTAATAATTTATTACAATTCGTAAGTTCTAATTAAAACATGTAATTTGTGGATGTACGTGTACAACAATTTACATTGAGGGGAGCAAATAGTCAAGATTATTCTCCAATTTCACTAATGAATAAGAAAAAACATGATTTGGTGCCAGTGTCAATGGGCCAGATTGGCAGGGAAACTTTTGCGTATCAAGAGCACAGTTGATAGGTAGCCCTCAGAGGATTTAGGTAGGACTCTTACAAGAAGGGTCATCCTCAATCGATTAAGAATAGGCCATGTTAAGTTGGCACATGCCAAAGCCTGCATCTGTCCGGCATGCAGAAAATGGTTGCTCGATGTGATCCAACTAATTGAAGGATCAATTCCTCAGCTCCATACACAGCTTGCAGTAATGCCAGCGAATTTGAAAATTGTACTTGACCATAGCAGTGAGTATTTGGGTTTCCTGTCCCGATTCTTGGAGGAAACATGATTATTCTAATGTATATAGTGGGAATAGTTTGTATGCCTAGCTTGTTTTGAGAGTGAATGTATTTATTAGCTAGAATGAACTTAGCAGGACTATTGACCAGTTGACCCTGGATTAGGTTAGTTCAAAAGATATGTAAATTGTGATGGAGGAAAGTCGAGAGCTCCGCCAGAAGCACAAATGATATGTAAACAGGAGTGAATGTACTTATTAGCTAGAATGAACTTATTAGCAGGACTATTGACCAGTTGACCCTCGATTAAGTTAGTTCAAAATATATGTAAAGGGTGATGGAGGAAAGTCGAGAACTCCA
>CM077111.1:12301478-12341674 GCA_039619505.1 Cimex hemipterus | reverse complement strand
TTTTTTTTTTTTTTTTTTTTTTTTTTTTTTAAATGGCCTCATGAACTTTGCATATCTAGCCAGACTATGTAATTGTTTATTGCGTATTCGTTTTTTTAGGGGGGAAGGGTATCATGAAAAAAAGGCCAGAGGCGACCGCGGGGTCTTCTAGCCGAGAGTCTATCACGCTAACCACTCGGCTACTGCGCCCCCCCCCCACAATTGGCTTCTCTCTCAAAATTTTTGTGAAATTGCGTGTAAATTTTTTTTTTTTTTTCTAGAAAACCATTTGTCCGCTACTTATTTACATCTCCGGGAATGCCCTTCTTTCCTTTATCTCCCACCCTTGCGCTTTCTCACCCTCCAAACTATTATCTACCTGAGTTTTAGCTTCTTGCCTGTCCAGTGCATATTTATTTTTTATATATAATTTTTTTTCTGACTCTCAAACTAAATAAATCAGTAATCAGTATTTAATTTATTTTTAGAATATTATGTTTTTAAATACATAATAACTACTTTTTGTAAAAAAATAAATTTCAAATTAAATAAAACTTCATTTTTTCCTTCCATTTGCTTACTTCTTTTGAAATCTATATTCAGGAAAGTATTGTCAAATGTTCAACAGAATCGACACATTTTCGCATTCACTTCGAATTTTGATGCGCGATGCAAAATAAATCAGGAGTCAAGGGTGAGAATGTAGGCAAAGGAATACGCTTTAGCATCCTAAAAGTTCCCAAAAATGTATCCACAATTTTTATGCAAACTAAGCTGTATTTCATTTCATACATTTCTTTTAAATTAATATTACTAGCCCACATAGAAAGATTAGAAAGTAACGTAACTTTCTAGTTTTTATTAAAAGGACCGGGGGCGTCGGCGACCACAATGGTTTAGGCGTTGAACACAGCATTCCTGACTGTAAGCTAAAGGTCCCGGGTTCGAATCCTGCGGCACCGCATTCGAACAAGACATACAAACAAATGTTGTTTTTTTTCTCCCAACATCGGCACCCAAATAAACCTTGCAACTGAAAAACCCCCGTTAAAAATTTAAAAAATAAATAAAAATATTGGGAAACGTGTAAACCTTAAATTTTATGGATTTCAGGGAACTTGATAAGGTGCCCTACTCATAAGTATCATATTTGTGATTCTAGATTTTATTTCCAATATAACTGTTGGACTTTTAGACTGAATAATTTGGGGGGGGGGAAAGTATTGTAAAATTATCTGGCAAGTTCTCCTTTTTTACTAGTATCGATTTGAATCAAATTAAAAAATTAAAAGAACAACCTCGGAAGGACTAGAAATTATTAAATTTTAAATTTTTTACTATTATACAATATATTACAATGTTATTTGAATTGTTAATTTACACGATGGATGGATTTTCATTGTTATACGTTATACACTAGTTTTATTAACGTTTTCAACCTTTTTAATCAGAAAATAACACTATGGGTATTATAAAACCAATAGCCGACTTCTGACAAAACTTTACCTTCTTCCATAAAGAAATATTTTTTCTAGAATCCTTCTATAATTGGAAGAGACAATGATTCTCTTAAGACAATATGCGGATTGGAAAAACTACCTGAATTAAAGGAAACATGTCAAAGAAGTCAAATAATAGTAGAAGACACGATACGAACTTACCAAGTGGAGAAAGCGAGTTGCTCTTGATGCGTTTTTGATTTCCGTTGGTGAGTTTCTGCGAAGAGTTCTGTTCGGATTGAACAGTCGGGAAATTCTTACTACAATCAATGTACGTGTAATTGACGAAGCTTGTATCCGAGCTTTTTAGAGCGGATTCGGATTTGCAAGTTTTGAGAGAAGAGATCTCATCGCTTGTACTCATAAGGAAACTATCGGGGTGCACGGGATCCTCGGCGTATTTGTAATCGCCTTTATTCGGGATATCCACGGGTCTATTTCTTCTGATGATCTCCGTGTTCTGCCTGATGATTCTCTGGGCGTTGTTGGGATTGTTGTAGTCCATGAATAGCTGCCTCTTGTTCCTGACGTTTGGAGGTACGACAGCCGGGACTTTGTGGAGGCCCATGGCCGCCGCGAAAGTGACCGTCCCAGGACCTCGACTCCTCCGATTCGTTGGAATTTTGATTTCCTTCTTTTCTTTAGGCACAACCTCTAACGGTCCTATCCACTGGGGCTTATCCTATTGATTAACAGAAATAAATTAATTTATTGTAAGATTGGAACGCTTTATTTTAAATACCTGGATAACGCGCCGTTTGCATGTTTGCAAAATTTTTCTCTGTGTTTCTTTAAGTTCAAGAAGCTTTTTTTTCCTCTCTTCACTTTCCAAGACTTTTCTCTTCTTTTCTTCAATATTTCTTTCTTCCCTTTCTTTTTTCTTTTGCTTGATAAAGTTCCTTGTTACTTTTAAATCGTACTTCTTTTGTTTGGGCGTGTTAGCCTTTAACACATTTTCCTTTTCTGGTGTAACTGAAGTAGAAAGACAATAACGTTTTGATTATAAAAGTTTTATCTAATATTGATTTTAAAATTTGTTACCTTTTTTAGTTGATATTCCAAGGCTTGATTTTCCTTTTTTGGGCGTCTTCTTTACCGGCTCAGGTTGTTGTGCCGTTTCACATCTTTTCGGAAGTTTTTTGGTCTGTTCTACTAACTCGGAAACTTTTTTAATTTCCTGGTTTAATTTAGTTATAAGACTGTTAGTAGAATCATCCAAACTTGGGATCAATTTTGGTTGGTCAGTTTCTACCTTTGAAATAATGTTTATCGGATTGATTTCAAATTTTTTCACATCACTCACCAACTGGGCTTTTTTGACTGGTGGCTAAAAAATAACGATTATCGGTCAAATTTGTTCATAGATGTTAACAATTAAATAATATTTACATCGTTTGTCAACCGCACAGATGTGTCGACTAATTTAGTCTTTTTCGGATTCTTTTCTTTATTAGGCCTGCTGGTGGCTGTAACAAGAGACATTTGTAAGAAGGGTTTTTCAACGGATAGAAGGACAAAAAGAAAATTACTCTGGTTCGGTTCTTCAATTTTAAGCACTTTGACAAGTTTGCCATCCTCAGAAATATACTCCTTGTCCGGCTTAGTTACAGGCTCAAATGTGGTAGCAGTGACAGGAGATGGGTGTAGTTTCAAATGGGGTACATTGCAAAACCCAAAACTTGATCCTGTCGGTGTTATTATACTCTTTTTAGGAGGAGCTGAAATTAAAGAATTAAGAAAAAAATCAATTGTAACGGAGTCTTAAAAAAAAGATGTCTCTTTACTTTAAAACTTAGTGCTTACAGTACTAATAACAAAGAAATAATAAAAAAAAGTTACAATTTATCAAATTTTATTTATCTAACGTATAATTTTATCATCTAATTATATTGTTTTACTTTATACTGTACTCATATGTTGTAACATGCTTCATATCCAAAAAAAAAAAATTTTTTTTAAATTCACTACACTTCAACCCTCTTTACCTACCTATTTGCATAACAAAACGCATCTTTTATTGATGCGTTACTAAATAAATCACCAAGTTTTTAATAATTCATTATCACTTGGTATAAAATTATATTTTAACATATTTCAGCCCAGGTGATGTCAAAATTAGAAAGTAACTTTCTCCCCATGGTCTTGTATAAAAATTCAATTCAAAATTGAAAATTAACCTCAGGTGATTTGATTAATTATGATCAATATTTATAATAAATATTTAAAATTAAAGGAAAGAATGTTGAAGTTATTTATAACAATCTGTTTTGACATAAATAAATCCAATCTGATTTTTTCTCATTTTCATTTATTACACTTAAAAAATTATACTGATTGAAAACAGTAACAAATTTTGGAGGCTTAAAAATGACTGGAATTTATAACTAAAAAGCCCATCGATATTGTGCATAGAAACTACTGTTTTAAAACAGAAAGGGGGAAGAGAATTGAAGAGAAGAAAGAGAAAAGAGAGAAGGTAGCCTGTACAGATCCTGTAAAATACCGCGGATCGATAATTGTAAAAAGAACGACACCGTTTAAACAGCCAGCTGAGTATTTAAAAGAAAAAAAAAAAAAAAAAATTGGTAATTACAGATTTTCAAAATTTTTGTATTGCTCTTCGCCTCGGAGACATCGCTTTGGCACTTTTCCCTCAGTGCTACAAGCTCTAAGAGCTTGGTTCTCAACACTTGAGCAGCCACTTTTCAAATATAATCGTTCAACGAGTATCTTGCTAAATAACATCAAGCCCTTTCTCTACATTTACTACAGAATTTAAAAACTTAAAAATATGAATAACAACAGGTTTGTGCTTTGAACATAATTTGGAACTAAGAGAAAAGAGGAACCATTTGATTGGTATTTGTTTTTGCTAGGCAAATGTTAAAGCGATCAAGACTTTATTGTTTAAAAAGCCTATAATTAAAATTAATTCATTTTAAAAAAATAATTACGATATTAAGCATTTTTAATTATTTAACTTACAATTATTTATATTTTTTAAATCATTTTTTTCTAATAAGTTAAATGTGTATTGATCTTTTGGTCATAATTTAATTAGAAAACAAAGCTGGCAGTGGTGGATGGCAGACAAATGAACATCTCTTAGGTTCTCTCTCCTTCTACATTTTTAAACGGCATAAAAAATAAGTTTTTTGGTTAATTTCAATATTTATCTCCGACAAGTAAACATAATAAACAATAAAAAACAATTAATTTCCTACTTAAATTTTTGTTTATGCAGTTACTAAATGATACGGGAGAATTTTTAAAAAAGTCGATGAAAACTGGATTTTAAATCAGCAAAATTCATTTTGCTCAGCTGTTTGTTAATTAAATTAAAAACAATACTGGGGTTTAGAAATGAAAAGTAACTATGTACCAAGAATTGTAACTCTGGAAGTATTATCTTATGATAAAGTGCCAACATATAACATATTTACCAAATTAAACAACAAATATCATAAGCGAATAGCCTGTAAATACAATTTAAAAAAATATATATACATATTTGTAATTTGTAAACAAATATTATGGACTGCCTATCTTTAGTGTGATGGTTTGAATTTCAGCAGTGTTGGATTTGTCGGTGTGACCTACCAATGAGGTAGAGATAGAAAGACCACTGTGCTCAGTAGTTCATCACACCATAGTAAATTTTTTTTCTTTGTGTGTGCAATAAATTTAAGAGAAAATTATCTGACCATTTCAACACTTTCTGAGGGTATCAAAGAAAGAAAAAAAGTTCTATCTTTCTTTATTGCCGTTGACTAACTGGTCAATCTGGTTATGGGACAATTGTTGATAATTAATTTTTTTTTCATAATTCAATATTTTTGCTATGTTGGTCAACCAGATGCGTTTCAAAATTTTGCCGACTTCAGTGTTTGTTTTGTGTGTATGACAGATAAACATAGCAAAGTTAAGAAGACTGCAGTGCTCGGTAATAACCAAATTACTGGTTCAATACCCTGCATTAAATATTTTTAATGTAATAGATTTAAAAAAAAAAATCTGACCATTTCAACACATTCTGAGGGCTTAGAAAAAATAATAAGTTTTATTTTCCCTTATTGTTGACTGGATGGCAATTGTTAACAAATAATAAAACAACACTCAGTCACTGAATATAGTAAAATGTTTATTTTTCGCTATGTTGGTCAACGAGATGCTTTCCAGCATTTCACCATCTTCAGTGTTGGGTTTGTACATAAACATAGAAAAGAGTAGTGCAGTGCTTAGTAATGACCAAATTTCAGGTTCATTACTCTGAAGTTAATGTTTTTAATGTAATAAATTAAAAAAAAAAATCCTCTGACCATTTGAACACACTCTGAGAGTACTTAAAAAATAAGTTTTAACTACTCTTGTCGTCATTGATTCTAACTGTATGACAATTGATGACAATAAAACAACACTCAGACCCTGAAGATGGCCAAATATCTATCCTTGCAGTGTTGTTCTGCCAGATATGTTTCAGCATTTTGCCATCCTCAGTGTTGGATATGGGCGAATATGCTTCCGACAGACCAATTACCAAGGATAGGCAGACCAGGATGATCGCAAATGACCAAGCTAAAATTTCACAATACTAGAAGCACTAATCAGAACCATCCTGCTCATGACACTGACTTTTTTTTAAATCTCAACTGAAAACCTTAATTAATTGAATAGTGTTAATTGGTCAAGTGGACCATGAAAAATAGTGAATTGATGAATTAAAATGAAATATAATTCACGAAAGCTTTCCGTGGCCAATTCATTTGTCGCCGAGAATCAAACAGATTATATGACATTTGAAAAATGGCAAAAAGAAGGGCCAAATGGTGGAGTCGAGATGGGAAGTTAGTGCCCGAGGGGATCGAAGTCACGACAGCTCAAGTGGCAGAGCAGCGGTGTATCAAGCTGAAGGTCGTGAGTTCGAATCTTGCTCATGACACTAACTTTTTCATCTCAACCAAGATCTTAGATTAAAAGATTAAATTGAAATAATTAAATTGGCCAATTATAGCTGATAAACATATAGGAATTAATATAATAATTAAAGAAGTAATTACTTTTCTAACAAATTCCATGGCCATTGTCACTGAGAAATGAATCTTGATTACACAACATTTGAAAACAGAGTAAAACGAGGGAAAACTCGAAAGGCCGATGAAGAGTTGGTGTCAAGGGGGATCGAAGTCACAATGGCTCAAGGGTGTATTGAACTGAAGGTCGTGGGTTCAAATCCCGCTCATGACACTAACTTTTTCATTTCAACCAAGAAGAAGTATAATTAATTGAAATTTAATATTCTGTTTTATGTATACTTTTTGAGACATGTTTCTAAGATCTTACCATATTTAATAAAGCGCAAGAACTGACAGTAAATAAAGGAAAAAGAAAAGACTACCACCTCAACCTGATAGCTAGTGAACAACATTAGGCGAGTTTACTTGCAGGTAAGGAATTCGTAGTCCAGAAAGCAGTAAATGAATTGAATGTAATGAAGACCACTGTTATTTAGAAATTGATGATGGGTTGGTGGACTAACGCTGAACCAGCAGTAGGTTACTTTCGGGTCAATCTTTATCTTATTGTTCAAATCAGTTTTGGCATTGCACCATCTTAATGACTGTCCAGGTCACAAGTGAAGACCCAATAAGTGATCCTATGCCGGTTCAGCACTTGTCGAAGGAGAAAGAAGAATGTAAACAAATGTCATACGTTTGTTCGATGTCAGGTCACCGGATGCCTTGACCGACTTGTCATCGGTGAAGATCTCCTGGCAAAAGAGCCTCGGCCTGTCCTGGATCTGGCTCTTCCTCGGAGACAGATTGTTAAACTTGTCGGTGACATCTTTGATCGAGTCTCTCTGCCCCGATGACCTCCTGTGTCCGAAAGACCTCGAGTTTTCGATCCACTTCCTCTGGGCCTCTTTGATGCCGACAAGCTGTTCGAAAATTGCGTTCTCGTGTATTTCGGAGAGAGTCCGGACTGGGAGGGTCTTCTCGTCCTCGTGAGATTCGCCTTCGGCCGCGCTGCCCTGTGGCCAGTGGACTGCAGTCCTCTCCTGGGACGGGCATCTCCCCGAGTGCAGCCCGTCCGCGTTGATCTGTCCGTTTTTCACCCGTTTGTCCTCACGTTCCATACTTGAATTTAAAGTTAACTAGGGATGTGTAAGTAAAAATGTGTGTCCGGCCTTCTAATTTAAATAAACATAAACACATTGCAATATTGTAGTCTTGTTTTTTTGTTTTGTTTTTTGATCGAACGCCTGGTTAAATTAAAAATTAGACATCAGTGCACATTTTGTTTTAAAAAAAACACTCATCCTCGGTCCAACGGACTTAGTTTCAATCAAAGGACACATCTTACAGTCCTTAAACGATGAAGAACTATAACTTCGATTCCAACACCAAATCCAAACATGTAACGTAAATTGTAAACCCTGCGCCGTTAACTTCAAACTTCACGGGAGGTTGCAAATTTTCCAGCCAACGGTCGACAAATTTCTCTTTTCTTCACTTTGCCTCACATTTTACTGTTTTTCTCATTCCCCCCCTTCAATTTAGAATTCTATTTGTCTAAACAAAGAAAAATCTAATATTGAAAATTACCCTGTTATTAATAATCTTTCCTTGACTTCTAGACTATTTGAAAACCTAGTTCATGAATATTTCCAAATTTTCAAAACCATTAACATCTTTCAACAGCATGGATTACCAATTTTTAATTATTAGCAGTTTCATTTATAATTGAAACTTTTATTTAAACAAATACCCTTATTTATTGACTCTCTTGTTCTAACATTTACTTTTCAATCCGGCTTCTGAGAATTTCATGGTTGTGAGACACCCCTTACCAAAATTTCAAAGGATATCCATTTAGGAATTAGCAATAATAAGTGTGCTGTTATTTATTTAATTTGGAATAGCAAAACTTTCCTCTATTTTAAAATATTTGAAATCCTAGTTCAAGAATATTTCCCAATTCTTCAAAACCATTAACATCTCTCATCAGCCTGGATTTACCATCATTTACCAAGTTTTTATTATTAGCAGTTTATACATTTATTTAAACAAATATCCTTATTTATTGACACTGACGCTTTTACATTCCCTTTTCAATCTGGCTTCTGAAAATTTCATGGTTTTGAGACAGCCTTTCTCAAAATTTCCAATGTGAAGGGTCATTTTTATTTAGAATCTCAAAATTTAGATATCCAGCTCATATCAGTTCTCTTCCTACTAACAAGACAGGATTTTAATGTTGGTAAATGTTTTTGTTTGATCATTCATTAAACATTTTATCTCTATTGTTTTTTTTTTGTTTTTTTTTTGAAGAAGCAGTTCTCAAAATATCTTCTTCAGCATAGCATTTTTAATCAATGGAACCAAACAAAAATTTATGATTTTTCACTAACGGGAAAATGTTTAATACAAGATAAAATGAGTCAATGTAATCCAAGAATCTGACAAGATTGGTAAAAAATTTCATTTAGTTTTAAAGTTAGAAAAAAAATTGGAATTTTTAAAACTCAGTTTATATCTGTATAATGCATTTTGTACAGAATCAGAAGAAGCTTATAGTTTGTATTTTTTCATTTTATTTTACTAAACTGTGGAGATTATTCCATAGAAAATGTTGTCTGCAGGGTATTGAACCTGTAATTTTAATCAGTTTATCCTCATTGCATTGGTCAGAAACGATTTTATCTGTTGGTCAGGGTTATAAGCAGGATGGGGCTAGAACACAAACCCAGTCAGAAGCCATTTTAACTGGTTGGTCAAGGTTATAAGCAGGATGGGGTTAGAACACAAACCCAGTCAGAAGCCATTTTAACTGGTTGGTCAAGGTTATAAGCTGGATGGGGCTAGAACACAAACCCAGTCAGAAGCCATTTTAACTGGTTGGTCAAGGTTATAAGCAGGATGGGGTTAGAACACAAACCCATGTCCTACAAGCAAGGATAAAATCCCAAAATGATTCGTAATGACCAAATAAAATGTATTGTTAGTTTTAACACGACAAGATGCAATTTTCTCCAAAGTAATTATATTTATTATGAATTTATATAGGAGACAATAGTTCTTAAATGGTACAATGTAAACGAAGGTAAACCTTGATAATAACAAAGTAAAATAATTCCTGTCATACAGGAAGGCTAAACATCAAACTACCAGTTGTAAAAAGGGAGTTCAAAATGCTTTACAGTACTTTTTTTTACACTATTATCAATTAAAAAACCATGGCCGGGTTTCAAATGTATCGTGGTAAATACGAATCAGATCCCCTTACCACAACGCCAAGCTACGGTTTGTAAAGATTAACCACAAATCCAAATTTTCCTTTAAAATGCTGTATTAAAGTGATCTTAGCAGTAAAATTATATTATACGAATCTTAATATAGAAAGATAATACAAAAGTCACTTACTTTGAATTGACGCTGTTGTATTTTGTCTCTTGAAATATAAATATAACAACACAATTTAAAAAACAAAATTTATTTGTATGCATAATGCAACATAATAAACAAATCTGCTGAATGTGGTTCATGGTGAGTGAATGACTAATGCTCGGTGGTGTCGCTCTTACCCGAGTATCTTACTTTTTGAAGAGACCCACAGCGTTTTATCGTATGGGCAGGTTTGTAGAATGGAATAGATTTTTTAGTAATTGATTATGATGAGGAGATAATTTGTAATGGAATATCAGATAGGTATCGTAGATAGGGCTTGGCAAAGTCTAGGTTATACGGGAAAGTATACTTAATCGTAGGTTAATATTTTCTTTTGGTGGCTTCATCCCCAATCTACCTTTGGAAAGAAAAAAACATACTTAACCATACGGTTCCTGATCGGTAACGGGTACTTTTTTATTGCAAAAACTTTAAATTCGACCGTCTGAATACAGTATTGTTTAGTGCATTGCAGTCCTGTAAGTTCGTATGCAAATACTTGACGGTATAAAGCATCTTTTTTTTCTGAAGTTTTTTTTATCATTGAATTTGCATGTTTTAATGGCATACATACTTACATGATTATGAATGTTATTTCCCCTAATTTTTTTATACTTGTATATTTATGATGTAGCCTTTAAAGATTATTTACATAAATATTATTGTTATTTAATTAGGATTTCTTATGTAATGTTTTTTTTTAAATTAGTTGTGTAAATAATTGCGATATGTTCTTTGTGTCGGATTCCTTTCTAATCGTTATTTTAAATTTATTTCAAAAATTTACATCAAATTTTATAATTTTCTTTAAATAGTCCACTGTATTGACATTTATTTATTTATTTTTTTCATATACAAGCATTCACAGAATAAAACATAGTGCGTTTTCTTCACTTGATAAACCGAACAGATTGAGACGAGGGAAATTGCAGAAAATTCGAGCATCTCGTGTCATGCTGTCGTACAATCTCCTGTGTTACTTTACGACTTAATAAAAGCCAATCACAAGCTAAACAGGGTAAATATATATATATAAAAAAAAAAAAAAAAAAAAAAAAAAAAAAAAAAAAAAAAAAAAAAAATGTAAAACTATTTTTTTCCCTCAATAAGTCAGTAATTACAAATTTCATTTGGAGACTGAGAAATTTGATTTTCGGTCATTCAATCTGTCAATTTTGTCTGTAATAAAATTGAGATTAGTTTTAAAAGTTTCCTTTTCTCTATGTCAACCCCACATATTGTTTGGGTTTATTATAAATAAACATTGGCTTTTCAAGTGTTTGTTGAGTAAAAGGAAGAAAGATATTTTTTTTAAAGTTTAAAATGAGGTCTTGGTAAGAAGGATGTTCAGTCAATATTTTCCACAGGTTCTTTTTTTTTATATAGTCCATCTGAGGAAAAGATATGATAGCATGGACAAGAAAGTGTGAAAGAATCGAAGTTATGAGTTAACATAAGCGCAGCAAAGAGAAAATATTTTCTGTCTTATTATCAAATGTATGGAAGAAGAGTTTTGCTAAAAATTCAACCTTCAGATCAATATTTACAACATGCAGGGCAAAGTCTCAGGATTTTTAGAGAAATGTGAAAAAATGAAAGGCACAGAGGAACTCATAACAAAAACGTATTTGTGGATCTGTAAAAAGTCTGCATTGTTTGAAACTTGCTCTTTTGCCATTTTTTTTAACATTTCAGCAAAGCATGCTCGTATTTTTTAAAGCAAAGACATACAAGACTTCCTTGAATGAAGATGCAAGTACGGAAATCATAAAAAGGCAGCCAATCTAACAAACTGTATTTTGAGAACCAAAACTTGATGGACAAAAGCAATTTCAAAGCAGTTAAAAAATTTAATTTCAACTGGGAAGCCCTTACAAATGAAGTCCAAGACCTTCACTCAAATACACTTTTGTTTATTTATTGCTATTGTAGTCATTTTTTATTTATTTATTTTTTTACAAAGGTTCCCAATAGCAGAGGTCAAATCAACCCTCAGGGTGCTGACGTTTTTGAAAAAAAGAAGCCAGTTTGTATACCGCATTTGAATTCAGAGCTGCTGGATTTGAACCCAGGACCTTTGCCATGCCATTAGCACCATGTCAATTCCTTACTTGTAGTGGCCACTGTTTCCTTCTGTCAAACTCATCACCTTTAACCCCCCCCCCCAAAAAAAAACACCATGCAATTTTCACCCTATTATTATCAATTAGTGTTTTTGATAATAAAATTTTTTTATATTTTACTTGTAAGTTCTTAGTGTCATTTTTGTGAAGAAAATTTATTCCCCTCCACAAACGTTATCCCCAAGTCTACGACTTCAAACAAGGGAACTTCTTCTTTTGAGAAGATATTATATGAAAGGATATGAAAAGGTAATGAAAAGAAGGTACTTTAGAGTACCTGAAATCTACAACTCACTATAGCAGAATGTACTTTTGACAAACTGAACTTGATTAAGCTTAAAGCCTCTAAAAATGAAATCCAAACATGCTTCAACGTTAGGAAGCCTGAAATTGATTCATTCAATTTTCCCCCCGATTGCTTTACAATTTTTTTCATAGATTATTAATGTTTTAGTTATTAAAAAAGTTTTTTTTTAAGAGAAAAATTTAAGTTTGTGTGGAACTTCTTAAGAAGAAAATATTTTCCCTATCACAAAAGCTTACCCCGAAAAAGACATTTTCAATTCTGCGATTCAATTTTAATTAAAAATGATAACGCGAGAAGCAAAGAAAAAAATAAATCCAGTATAAATAGGTTTAGTAATAAAATAACTTGCCCCCATTGTACAGCGAATGCTTGAAAACTTTACGATTAATTGACAAAATATTTCGCCACACAAACGCTTCCTGCTTTGACCTGTTCAATTCTCTGTTTAATATTTACAATTTTTTTTTTTTTTTTTTTCATGTCGCCTTTTGATGACAAGTTTTACTTATTTTACATACAAGGAAAATTGCATGATTAGAAAATCAGTCGTTCCCTTTTGATTAAAACTTTTTTTCTTATCAAATTATAAAAATATAATTTTTAAGACGCCATATCCTGAATTGTGAATTTTTTTTAATTTGTTATAAAAAAATCCTTTAAAAAAAAAAAAATTAATCTCAAAATCAAATTTCCTTTGGCACAGTGATACGAGGATAATGTTGAAAAATAGGAAAGGGTCAGTTGAAAAAGTGAAATTTTCTATTTTCAGACGATTGTTTTGTATTAAATCAAATTGAAAATAGTGATATTTTGCCGAGAATACTCAAGCTCCAACTTTTTAAAAAAAAAGTTGGAGCTTATGACTCGATTGGTGGTGGGTATGTTTTATCAGTCGCTAATGGACATCCTTAAAAAGTTAACTTTGGCTTAATTTCTGTTTCTCAAGAAATTCAATAATTCTGTTAGTAATGTTCTTTAATGGATCAATGGAGGACAATAATTAATTCTAGTAAATTTCATTATTTCGCTTTTTTTGAGGATGTTGGCTTTGGGAAGTTATAAAGTCCAGCCTCGGCTTTAAAAACTACTCTTTGCAAATAAATCTTTGCATACGCTAATGATTTTCTGCCTCGGATTTTTCGTAGGCCTTCTGTAATTGCTTTTGCGAGATCATCAGATGTGCTGTTAAATGCAAAATTAAATATTATTAATCACGAGCTTGTTATTGCTGAACTTTTCTCTAACATATAAAGTTAAATTTGGGCTATATATAAAAACATGTAAAAAGAAAATTATGATTTCTCAATAAAATCTGTATCGTCTTGCTCATTTCTGTACAGAAAATAAGAAACAGATTTTCGGGTTGGTACGGTAACATTTTTTAAAAGTTTAAACTTTGTTTCTTCGATTTAATTGATAGAAAATAACGTGCTATGCTTTTCCAAAAAGAAAATGAAACTGAAGCCCCCAAAATCGATATTATTACAAAGAAATTAGTTTGACGGTTGTCTAGTTTCTGAAAAGAAACCAGGAAATATAAAAAAATCAACCGGAAAAAAAAGAGTAAAAATGAAAATAAGCATTATTGCCATTTAGAAAAAAAATATATATCAATGTTTTTTGAATTCTTAGATTATATAAAATACTATTGGTTGAACCCAAGTTTTGACATTGTGCTCGATAGGTTAAAATATATACGATGTTACAAATTTAAACGGTTTTTTGTCTGTGTTTTACCCACAATTATCTTAATAAAAAGTCAATATTAATATTTCTAAGAAATCTTGACCATTGCCCTTAACAATAATTTTAGCGTATTACAAATCGAATTACTTTAATGTTTGGCCTCCTGGAATTCTTTTCAGTGAACGGTTTCGTTTACGCTGATTCGGCATGTATACTCCAGTTTCGGCTTCGAATAGTATTTTTTGGATGTTAAACTTTGCCGCTGCAATCGTGTACTGGTCTTTAACGCTTCGCAACTGAGACGCTATGCTCTCGCCAAATGCTTCGTACTCGTCTTTGAATCCTCGTGTCTTTTTCTGTTGGCTTGTATTGAAATTGTGCGCGGCAATTTCTTTTTTATTTACTTCCGGATCTCTTCTTAAATTGTAACTATCCCTTTTGACGACGACCCTAGATTTGTCTGACGAAGATCGCTTTAAACTGGTTTTCAGTACCGGGTCGGTTTGCACTTCCATTTCTTGTCTCTGCGGAATCGGGTCTCCTGAGACTGAGGGCAAGACACAAATTTGAATTATTTAAAGAGATTAATTTCAGTTAATATTTCGGAATTCTACTTACCTCTTCTTTTCTGGATGAGAAGAGGTGTTGGATTTAATCGTCCCATTGTTTATGTTGTTTAAACTTAATGTTGGTTAATGGTAAATGGTGTAATGAAGAAAAAATGAATGTTTGTGTTTTTAAGATTATTTTTGTTTACAAATAAATAAATCATATGGAGTCTGGACCACATGAATGTTTTGTGTATTGTTTCATAAACCAAATAAAAAAAAAAGTATATTCTTCACAATCCATAATCATTTGGAATGAAAATGAACATATATCTCTGAATTATGAAAAGCTTGTTCTAAATGTAATATAATAGCTATAATAATCAATTTAAAAAGCTGTTTCCTTTCTAAAGACTGTAAAAGTATTAAAACAATTCCTATTGTTCTAGTCTAATGTCAACCTAACCTAACCGTTGCTGTCATGTACAGCTACTTTTTACAAATTAACCTCAAATGTGCAAGGACTATGATTTGAACAAAGAAACGCTAGAGTGGCCAATACAAGTCAGACGCCCTAACCAATTGGCCACTACTTTTCAGTGATTTTTTTTTTTTTTTTTTTTTTAATTTTTTTGGCCTGGAATTTGTAGGCTAGGAAAGTTCACTAAGGAACTAAAATATTTCCCATAAAATCAGCTTATTGATCTTAAACGTGATAGAACATTTAAACTTCATGTGACTTCCGTTGAAAGTGAGCTAATACAGGGCAATTTGACAAAAAGTCGTCGTGGTCTTCAACATCATTAGGGCGTAAATACATTCTCTGAGCTCAATAAAGGAGTTTAAAGATACAATAACAGCATTTGCTGATGAAATTTCTATGTTTGCTTGCCGTATAATTTATATTTTGTGGGACAAATGTGAAAATGGTATTGTGTTAAAGTCCTGGTTCAACCACATAACCCGTCCGGACAGGTCTGCCGACGAAGTCCTTATTTCCAATGTGAAATATCAGATAGACAAAACAAAAATGAGTTGTAAAAACTTTGTCTAACAAGAGGAGAATAAATTTCAACTTTAAAAAAATTCAATATTTTACCACCACATTTATGATTATTTGAAGATCGTGAGGTGCCAAATGCCATCCAAATAATCATTAATTAACGGTCATTAAAAACCACACAGTACTTTATATATATTATAATTTTAAGAAAATATTTTTACAGACGAGGAAATCAAATAAATAAATGTAAAACTTTAAATTCTAAATTGAGGAACCCAGTGCATCATGTGTAGCCATAACCTAAAACCTCTCTACACTTAATAAAAAAGAAAAAAAAAGTGTACAAAGGCCCTAAAAGGGCTCATAAACTTCCATAAGGCTTAAAAACCTGCTTTAACTTTAAGAAAACTTTAAAATAAATTAAACCATGGCTCTTCAAAGTTGGCGGAGAAAAAAATTCAAAGAAAACACATCAGCTCTAATTTTAAAAATCCGACAGAATATATCAAGTTCGAAACTTTTACCAAAGTAATTCAAAGTTCATTTAAATTTTAAATTTAGTACCCTATAAGTTGATTGATATTTGAGTTTATCAGTTTGATATTTACCTTTTTAAATATGTTAGACCAAATAAGGATAATCGTTAATATCAAGTTTTATTATTTGCTGCACATTTCGAATACTTACCGATATTTTTGAAAACCCAATAACATTAATTATTATTTTATGTATCTATTAGTGCCAAAAACCTAAATGTGTATTTGACGTTTGGTCATTTTTGACCTGCCTTGGCTCAGTTGGCTGACCCACAGAAAACAATAAAAAATCTCATGTTTGCACTAAACGCAGTAGTTTTTTGTTTAATTTTAATCCTATAAGACCTTCGTAGCTCAAGTCCTGTTTCCCAAGCTTTCGAACAAACCGAACTTTTATTGCTTTCAAACGATCCTACAACTCAACATTTTTCGGTCCTCCGGGCCGGATAAAGTCACCTAATGTGTAGTCATGATGAAGTTGGCCTGTCCATAGTGCAGTAAAATATTACATCACTTTCAAGGCACATAAAAGTTGAATGTAGTCTGTAGAGGAAGTCGAAATTTTAGAGAAACGAGCTTTACAATTTTGTAAATGATGCGTTAATGGGGAAAACAAAAACAATTCACTACAAACAACAAAATATTTAATATGAAGATCTCTTTTAAGCCTCCCTTCTGTTTTTTTTTTTTTGTTTTTTTGTTTTTTGCTCTAGCAATAAATTTTGATTATAATTTTGTTACAAAAACACCATTAAACAATTTTTTTTACAGTTCTGCAATTCATATTTTTCATCAGTTAAACTACACAAAAAGAAAGAATAATTATAATTGATTAAAAAATAAAAATGAAATAAAATAAAAATAAAAATCTAAACCCAAATTGAAAACATCAACTAGGCGTATGGTGGTATCGATACAAATTTTTTAATTAGATAATCTTTTACACCCTCAGTCGGAGATAGTTTGAACAGCGTGTGATACAATCTGTATCTGAAATTCTCGTTTACGTACTCCCTCTTTGGGCTCGTGGATAACAGGGCGTCTTCAAATTTTGCAAAAAGCACGGGGTCGTCAACGTAACCGATCGTGTCATCCGAAGGTATGCCGATTTTACAAAGGTACGATCGCAGAGTTTCGAAATGGGGATACGCTCTTTTAACATCCAGCGTCATCAGCCGGTCCATTTCGCACATCGACTCCGCTTGTTTGCACAAAATTCTACTCTTCAATGGGTAGGAGCCTGAAATTGTGTTTGTTTATAGGAAATTATTCTGAGAAAAAAATGGCTCATTTGTTTTTTTATTAGTTATAATAGTTACAGTAGTAGTAATAAAGAAAACAATATTTTTTTAAAATTTTTGAAATGAAAAGGTTAAGAAGAACCAAATAAGAAAAGACCATAATTATATTTTTATAATTCAAATAATAAATGATTAAATTTTAATTACCTGGCACAAAAGTTATAATTTTGATACCAAATCGTTCCATCTCTATACGGAGGGACTGGGACCAAGCGTCAATCGCAGCTTTCGTGGCGCAGTAAACCGAAAGCGATGGCAACGACGCTTTGGCGCAGTGAGACGTCAAATTTATCACGCGCGCTAAACAGTAAAAATGGCCGATAATCGGAATTATTCCCGAGAGAGAATAAATTACATTTACCTCGATGTGTCCGAATTAACGGCAACAGGTATTTTGTGACGGTGAGGGTTCCAATCAAATTTACTTTGATTTGATTTTGGATATGGTTCATCGTCAGACATTCGAAATCCGCGAAAAGCAAAACACCCGCATTGTTAACAAGTCCTAGTAATTCTGAAAAAAAAAATGACTAATTAAAAATTGTAATATATATATGACATTTCGATCAGGCATGCTAAAATAGTACTTCTTGCTCATATCTAGACAGACTAATTAATTTAAGGTATGGATTTGTATGAAAAAAAGACAAACATTTTAACTATAAATCTTAATAATCTTACAAAAAAAAATTAGAAGATTTTAGAGATTTTTTTGACTAAATGTTAAATGAAAATCACAAGTACAGGAAAATAGGAAAAAAAATGGAATATACACAATAGCAAAAATCTTTCATGCCACGAAAACGTTACTGTTCGACCGTACAAATTTTTAAAATTCAAATTAAAAGATCGCAAATATACAAAACAATTGTATACACATAAAACGTTATTTTCCATAAACCTTGATTTTACAAGGACGAGGGTATCTTTGAACTTTGACGTTGTTTATCGTTCATAATGACACAATATTATCTCTTCATTGCTCCGTTTAGAACGACAGTTATTCTCACAATCAGCCTACCGACTTGTCGCTGTACCGTCGAGGTAAGATTTTATAAATTTTATAAATTTCTATCAACTGTTTAATTAATATTGGTGCAAATCAAACTTTTTGAATATTCAATTTTAATACAATAAAAATATTTAATTACAATACAATTTTTAACTAATAAACAACTATTAAACTAATTATTTAAGTATTAAACTATAAACTAAGAAAAAACACAATTAAAAAAAAAAAAAAAAAAAAAATCAATTTACTAGCATTCAGATGATGATTTAAAGGCATGATATTTTATGCTCATCATCATGAATAATAAAAAATAGTAGGCATCGAAGCCCATATTTGCGTGTTGTTTCACAAAAAAAATTTTTTAACGGTTTTCTTAGATATTCAAAATGCTTTTGATCATACCCAGAGGTGAATAAATCTAAACGCTTTCATGTTTTGGGATCAATGATAATATTTTCAATTTTGTTAACCATTTTTTAAGTAATCCAAATTTACTGTATGATGCGGATCTGCAACCTTTGACGGTTACAATCAAGAGACTGGAGTGCCACAAGGCAACGTCATTAGTGCCACATTGTTTAGTATAGCGAGCTCCTCGACCTTTTCTAAATCCACATTGCCAGGGGGGGGGGCATATTTGGCAGATTTCCAACTGATAAAATGCACAACGTACATTCTTTGCGACAATTATTATTTTTTTTCTTTAATGAACTTCACTTTATAAATTTAGAAGAAAAAAAAAATCAAGCTTATTTTGAAATTCAAAAAATTCAGTCATGCCGTCAACTGCGTACTTTTTTTAAATCGAATTTTGTATTAGGTTTAAGAATTGAATATTTTGTGATCCGATTGACCAAATAATATCAAGCTTTATCTAAGTTATTGGTTGAAATGAAAAAGTTAGGTCATGGGTTCGAATCCCGCTTGCGACACTGCCATTTTCATTTCGACCAATATCTTACAAATAGGCTAGTTAATTTTTCAAAAAATTTTTTGTTTAATGTAACATCAATTTGAATCCATGGCAAAACAATTTAGTAAAAATGTACATGTTACTTAAGAGAGGAAAGAACCAAGATAAGATTAAAAAAAAAAGTGAATGCGATTATTACGTTAATTTTATAAATTTTATTATTTTTAGATCGAATGAATTAAGATAAGAAAGTGATACGTTAAAGGACAGTTTTTATAAGTTATGTAAACGTTCAAGCTAAGAAAAATACATTTCTTTTAAGCCAAATAAGAAATCATAACACGAGATATTTTCCTGATTCCTTCCAAGATTTTTTTCCCTCGATGGTCAGAAATAGATTTAAGAATATTAATTTTTGCCAAAAAATTAATGAAATATGACTGAAGGTCATTGAAAATCTAGTACTTAGCTTGTCCTCTTGAAAACAATTGAAAACCTTATTAAAACTCTATACACGAGGAGAAAATAAATAAACACAAATATCAATAATTTGTGTTGTTGACAGAAAAAAAATTAACTTTTTGAGGTCAAATGACTGCAATAACCAATTGAAGATAACGCGATTAATTTTGAAATAAATTTTGGGCAACTACAATATCGGAAAGTAATTATGCCACTCTTGTCAGATAAATAAAACAATTTCACTCAATAATACTCAAGTGGTAGTGGCTTATCTAACAGAAGGTCGTGGGTTCGAATCCCGCTTATAACACTGAACTCAACTAAAAACCTTAATTGGAAAATAATTAATATTACAAAATATATAATAATAACTGGCTGAATGAGTATTTACCGTATCCATTTTCGTTGATGGTGTGCATGATTTGTTCTGAGACGTTTTTGACGACTTCTTCCTTCGTCACGTCCATTTTGTACAAGTGTACCAAGTACCCGGCGAGCTCCCGGGCTCCATCACTGTCGAGGTCGAGCACGCAGGCCAACACGGTCATACCTCGTTCGACAAAGTGTTTGGCGAATGAAAACCCCAGGCCGGAATCGCAGCCGGTTATTATCACGGCTTTGGTGCTGTCGAGGGGCTTAGCTCGTACCAACTTGGCCCAGAACTTGTAGCCTAAGTAGGAGGCAGCGACTGCGGCTAAACCGACGCTGCAAACTTCGACGATTTTCATGTTCCCCGTGGCGTTCATCGCAGAACTGTAATAATTCTCCCCTTTTAGAATGAAAAAAAGGACCACTGGATGAATTATTCACCGACCCCGCTCCTACGACGGACTGTTCTTTTAATCCACGACCTTTGGACTTTCAACACTCTTCGAAAGCAAAATATAGAATCCTTAAAGGCATATTCAATAAGAAAATAATAAGTTTTTATGACTGTTTTCAAGGGAAAGGAGGAAAAAGGAAGATCCCCGTTAAATTATTATTCAAAGGGGTATTTTAAAATAAATGAAAAAAAAAGGAAATACACAAGTTGATTTAAATAATAACCAACTAACCACCAACCCATAATATTTATCAATACCCACTGGTGTACAAACTGTTATGTAAAAACTTTATAAATACCTTTCGTATTAAAGATACCTTCGACTTTAGACCGATTCCCCGATCGTTATTTTATACAGACTAATTACTTTTTTTTTCTTTTTTTTACAATACATCCATAAATCTGTCCTGATGTAAAATTTATACCAAAGATTTTTTTTTCAATATTCAATATTTTTTGCAGTTGAATGTTCCCATTCTCTATTTTTGAAACGTAGGGCCAATAATCGCTGAAAATGGATTTCTTTATTAGCCTCAAAATATAGGAAATAAGGAAAAACATGGTTTCCGAAAATCGAGAAAAGATCACGTCATGGGCCAATAAATACTGACAATTGTCTTCATTTTTGGTTTAAAATTAAATCACGATATCTGAATAATTATTTAAAATTAAAACTGAGTCAGAACATTGTCTCTGAAATGCAAGAAGAGATCACATCATGGGTCAATAAATGCTAACAATTGCCTTCACTTTTAGCTTTAGTAAGTTAAAACTGAGTTCAAACACTGTTTCTGAAATAAAAAAAGAGATCACGTCATGGGTCAATAAATGCTGACAATTGTCTTCGCTTTTGTCTTTAATAAATTAAAACTGAGTCAAAACACTGTTTCTGAAATAAAAAAAGAGATCACGTCAAGGATCAATAAATGCTGACAATTGTCTTCACTTTTAGCTTTAGTAAGTTAAAACTGAGTCAAAATATTATCTCTGAAATACAAGAAGAGATCACGTCATGGGTCAATAAATGCTGACAATTGTCTTCGCTTTTAGCTTTAAAATAAAAACTCAGTCAAAACACTGTTTCTGAAATAAAAAAAGAGATCACGTCATGGGTCAATAAATGCTGACAATTGTCTTTACTTTTAGCTTTAGTAAGTTAAAACTGTGTCAAAATATTATCTCTGAAATACAAGAAGAGATCACGTCATGGGTCAATAAATGCTGACAATTGTCTTCACTTTTATCTTTAATAAATTAAAACTGAGTTAAAATATTATCTCTGAAACACAAGAAGCGAACACGTCATGGGTCAATAAATGCTGACAATTGTCTACACTTTTAGTTTTAGTATGTTAAAACTGAGTCAAAATGTTATCTCTGAAATGCGATTCACCTCATGAGTCAATAAATGCTGGACAATTGCCTTCACTTTTATCTCTAATAAATTAAAACTGAGTGAAAACACTGCTTCTGAAATACGAAAAGAGACCACGTCATGGGTCAATAAATGCTGACAATTGTCTTCACTTTTAGGCTAAAAATTAAAACTGAGTCAAAACACTGTTTCTGAAATAAAAAAAGAGATCACGTTTTTCTGGAATTAGAAGTAATTTGCCTGATGACATAGATAAATATTTTTGATTGTCATCGTCAAGTTGATGACGTTTTGTAGCTATAATTTTTCCGTTAAGTAACTTGGAACGTTTGGTCAATAAATGCTGATAATTGCCTTCACTTTTAGCTTTAATTAGTTAAAACTGAGTCAAATTAATGCTAATACTTCCTAATCGTGATCTATCATAATCAAACCAATTCTTAACGAAATGCAGCAATATGCAACAATCAATTTTTTTTTGATTATTGAACGCTGGACTCACTCCTCAATAGTTCACCGTTACATATAACGAAACAAAGTAACACTAGATGATCTGGTCTCTGTCTATGAGCAAATACCTCAACCAATTCTGCAAATTGGAGACTTCAATGCCCACAACATTTTATGTGGAGGAAACCAAATTATGTTGGTAAAATATTCGAACTTTTTATCAATCACTTTGCACTTAATGCTCCTCTCCAGGCCCTGATGATATAAGTTTTTCAGAAACTTAAAAGGAAGTGACTTTTTAAATATCATTACTAGAATCCTTGTGCTGGGTCTTAAAGGAATCCCAAACTGTGGAGAACAACTGTAATAACTATCCCAAAAAAAAAAGACAAACCTTCCCACGACGTTAAATTTATCGATTTACTCGTACCTCGTGCAAAATTGAAAAAAAAATGTAGCGATCGGCTTCATTCATCGAATAAAGGGCCAACTTCACCAATGGCAAAGTGGATTTGGTAACCAAGGTACTTTGTGCAGTTGGCCAAGCACAATGTTGGTAAAATATTCGAACTTTTTATCAATCGATTTCCACTTAATACCTTAAATGATGGCTCACAGGTGTATTTTTGTTCAAGATCAGGAACAATCTCCTTTATAGACGTTTCACTAACTTTCACTAACTAGTGAACTGTTCGTAACCGAGATACACTAGATGATTCTCATGGGAGTGATCACTTTCAATTAAGGGCAAATTAATAAACTGCAAACAGAAACAATTAAAAACAACCAATTGGTCGGATTTCCAGGATTGCATAAATTTAAGTGATCTAGATATACACCAATCAGAATGGTTTTTGAATTGTAATGTTCAAATTGACTTTTTTTTTGGGTTGACTATTGAACCATTCATGGTTTCGCTTAGGTCTAGATTCTTTGAACAGTTTTCGACTATCAATCGACGAAGAGTACAGTCAGGTTGTGTCAACGTAGCACATTGCACGGACCCCACTGGGTGCAACGTGGCCGGACGCCACTTGCTCTGTCGACTGTACGCACTACGCAAGCCCAGCCCCGCTTCAGTGCCACTTCCCGGATCACACTTCACGGTCGCCACTTGCCACTCGTCTCGAGACCCGCCATCACCAGTCAGTCAGTCGCTCAGTTCTCAGCTGTTTCAGCCACGCAGTTTAAAAAATACAGCTGGGGATCAGTTTTATTTCAAAATTTTTTTCTATTCTCTTCCGATTTCTTTTTTGAGGATCTGCCAACAAATTACCAAGGTAAGACCGTTCATTTTTACCCCCTTCCCACTGGATTAATTTCAAATTGGAACGCTCGATTACAACCGGCTGTAGATTTTCGACGCATTCTAATCTCAACTGATAAGATTTATCTTAAAATTAAAATTTCGACACAATTTTACCTATTGACAATACTGGAAATTTAATAGATTTGTAAATATAAACCGTATTCGGGCAATTTCTCGTCTTACAAATGCTAAAATCCCATTGGCAGTGCTCCTTAAGACATTTGAAATTTTTCCCACCCCAAGAAATACGCAAAAATAAAAGTCTACGATGCAGTAATTTACAAAAAAAAACAAAAAAAAACAAACAATATTTTCACTAAAATGGTGGATTTGGATTGTATACGCGTTCGTTTTTATAAAAAAAAAAATCTCATGGAATTTCACTTACTTGCATGAAATCTCATGATGCAGCAGGAACCCGATGATTTAATCCGGCTTCAAGCGTTTATCTTATTGTAATGTTGATTTATCATGTTTATTGTTTATGAGACTTTTTTTTTTTACTTGATTGAGGACTTTTGCTGCTTCAAACTTGTGACTTAACCTTACACAATATTTTAAACTGTTGCTGAATAATCTTTGTTTATAGTACGATAAAGGGGAAAAAAATTAGTCACATTTCTGTTTTAAAAATCGCATTAGAAAATCAATTGATTTCTAACTTTTTTACAGGACAGTACATTTAAAAAAAAACCCAGAATAAATGAACGAAGGAAAATTCATCCTCCAACAATGCCCATGGAATTTATTGATTTTTCATTGTGATTTCAGTAATGTTTATTTAGCATTTTTTCATCAAAGAGGCGGATCCCAATAATTTTCGTACAATTCGATGACATTTGGATAAAACAGATCGTATGAAAGATGGCCAGTTTGAAAATAGATACGTGAATTTTCTAATTTTTTAGTAGCTGGAATCTGATTTGGCCTGGTCTTCGGAGTTTATCTCCCAATTTGCAGAGAATTATATTTGAGAAAAAAACATGCATGGCAAAATTTTTACAATAGGTTTCATTTTAACCATTTTTTTTTTAAATGGTAAAGTGAAATAAAATAAATTTCATAACCTAATTCAGGGGCGTCAGACTCTCGGCTAGTAGATCCCGCGGTCTTGGGTTCGATCCCCACCGTCGCCTCTGGAATTTTTCTGACGCCTAAGGGGACAGGTGGCCGCATTAAAAGAAATTGGATACGGCACTCGTCAATGGAAGGGGCGGGACTGGATCTCAGTGTCCCTGAATCTGGTCCCCAACCCCCTTCAAAAATGAGTTTCTTCGATAGAACACTGGTACAACGGGGGCTCCACCAAAAATGGATCCATGGTATAGTACAATAAGCTGAACAGCTGCAGGGAACTCCTCCCTGGTGACCATTGTATCCATCCATAATCTCATTTCTTCTCAATCGTTGGGCCAGCTGAATCAAACCAAATTGGCAATTCTCAGACTGACCTTACAACTTTGCTGGATTAAGTAAAAATGTTAGATGTATCGAACACCTTTTTTTACTCATGATTAGTGTGTATCTTATGTCAGGATGAAAAAAAAACCTATTTATCAATGTCAAGCTTTCTATTTCAAGATCATCAGGTTAAACGATTTTAAAGGTGTTAAAGTTTCAAATTTATTTAAAAAGACTCAGTCCCAACATTGCCAAGCGCTGTAACACCGGTTTTGAGGTTAAGTTATCCCTGAGTTAGGTTTAGGTTAGCGTTATGATTAGTAACGTAAAGTTAGGTTAGGTTGGAATTTAGGATTGGGGATAGTAGTGTTACATAGGGATTTGAGCATGGTTATCAGGGTGAGCAAAGGGTTAAGTTAGGGTTGGGATTAGTGTTAGGATAGGATAAGCAACTGGTTTGGTTAGAATAGGATGCGATTGAGTCTATTAACAAATTATTTCAATTTTTAGACATCTTAAAGATTGTTTTGCCTGATGATGATCTTAGAATAGTTCGAAAACTTTACTGATAACGATTAATTTTTTTTTAATCCGGGCTGACCTAGATCGATTTTATTTATTCTACGTGCTTGGTTCTTCTAAAATATAGCCGAATCCAATAATGAATTTACGAGTATTTTGCCCCTGGCTTGACATGGCAGATTTAGTTCATTTACAGAAATTAAAGATTCATTAAAAAAAAGAAGCAAAGTTGAGGGCGATTTGGACTCTTTTTCATTTTGTGCCTGAAAAAATATTATTTCACTAAGTACACTTTTTATTATAGTACGATGAGCCTGACTATTTATCCAAGAAATCCAAGAAATGTGCTCGTTTTTAGAAAAAAATCCCAAATTAGATAAAAAGTATAATTGAAATTATTTTTATGGTCAACTATGACCTCTGAAAGTACATGGATAAAAAAAAAAAAAAAGAAAAAAAAAGCATGTTACAGCATAGATCATAATCCAGCTTCAAGCGTTTGTTTTACTTTTCAATTAAGGTTTTTAGTTGAGATAAAAAAGTCAGTGTCACGAGCGGGATTCGAACCCACGACCTTCGGCTTGATGCGCCGCTGCTCTTCCACTTGAGCTATCGTGATTTCGACCACTCTGACACTAACCTCCCATCTCAACCTACTGTTCGAATTTTCCCTACTTTTCGTTTTTTCACCTTTTATACCTTTGAAGCATATAAAAAAATTAAAATTGTACAGCTTCAAATTTGCCTAAAAGTCGATTCTTTTGCTGAGTGTCTTACGTTTTTTTTTTTTTATAATTCCATTTTATTTTCCTTTGACGAGAAAGTGAAATAATACTTTTTATACTTTGCCTAATTTCTTCCCGCCCCGATAAGCTGAATTAATTATTAAAATAATTAAATTAATTAATTTATTAAATTAAATTTTCAAATTTATATCGAAATTGTCCTTATCTCTTTGGTGGATTGAATAAAAAAAAGAATACACAGATTTTTTTAACCCAATCGTTCGTATCTTCCAAAAATAACTGGATTCAACCGTTTTTACGAGCACTTTGGCATTGGCTTGCCAAGGTGGACTTCATTTTTTTTTCAAGTCTGTTTAACAAATAAAAGAAAGCATTTAGGACGATTTTTGTAAACTGGTTCTCCGGACAAACCGTTAAAAAATCGTTGACTTTTTAAAATTTAAAATTCTTCGCTTATTCTACAATTAAAAAAGTTGATTTGATTTACGTATGTTCACGTTGTTTTTTTTTTAACATTTCATTTTCTCAATTTTTGACTTCCACCGTGGACGATTTATTCACCGTGAAACCAACATAACCCTATGCAAGGTCGGACTTCATATTCAAGTTAGAAATGGGCACGAAAATGTTACACAGTTTCAACAAAGATGGCGTTGAGAAATAAAAAAGATTTAGCCTTGTTTGAGGGCGATGAACTGAAAATTTGAATACGATGTTAAGAGGTTACTAAAGCATTAAAATCTTTTGGCTTATTGCACTTTTAATAATTTCTTTGCCAGTCCGATTGACTGCCATTTCAATCCTTTTTCCAGGGTCTTCTTGAAATCCTAGGTTATGTCTCTATTGAGCAGTTGCTTAACTTTCGAAGATAGCAGTTCTCACTGCATAACCTGCAAATGAAATCATAATTATCCTTATTTTTCTAAGTTTTACGAATGTGCCTGTCAGTTTTAGCGAGGGTTAATTGAATCACGCGTTTTCTATGGATTTTGGTTGTTGTAGACCCGTTCTTTTCCCGTTCTCGCAGTCAACCGGCATTTCAAGATTTCGTGATTCTATTTGTTAAATAAATTACCAGTAGGTGTCGAGAATCGCCCGGGTTTCGGCAGTTCGGGGTCAGACCTCGGTCTTATCCTCCAGGGGCTATCAGGAGCTAGGTCATTACAGCCCCAACGTAATCTATCTTTCTATTCACACTCTAATAACCTATTATGTAACTAACCTAATTGAATCGCTCCTCTGATTTCACGCCAATAAATTGTATGGTTTGGTAAAAAAACTAGGAAGCCGGGTTTGCGCTCCCCAAGCACTACCTGGCTTATTGTACATTCCTAGTTCAGTGCAATAGACTCCATCCTTCTCCTTAGAAGGTAAACTTTGCCAAAGGTCATTACCATAAATTTACATTATATGCATATTAAAAATCTACCTTGATAATCGACTCCTAACATTGCCAAAGATTGTATGGTATGGTATGGTGATAAGGAAATAGGGTTTGTACCCCTCTGGCTTACTGTAGCTTCCTAGTTCCTTAGTCAGTGCAATAGACTTTATCCTCCTCAGAAGTATCAGGTCATTGACTGTCACTGCAACATTTTCATTCCCTAAGATTTTTCCGTACGTTAGGCTAAACCTCCATTGAGCTGTTGTTTCGCATTCGAAGATGATATGAGTGGCTGTTTCCTCCTCTTCATTACATAATCTGCAAATGGGATCATCGTTGTATGTATGTTGGGTAGATGTTTTCTTAGATGCCAGTGACCGGTCAGTATTACCACTCCGAATTGCACTAATTGCCAGTCTTGGTGAGGGTTGTTTCATCATAAGTTTACTATGTCCAGCACAGCTAGAGTTTATCAACTTCTCCTTTTTGTTTGTTTGAATCCATTCTGCGATGGAGGATTCTGTATAGGTTTTCGCTATCCCAAGAATAGGTACGGGGCTTAAGGCCAAGGCCAGATCCTCCTCTGAGCAGACTGTCCGGTTTCTCATTACCCAAAATCCCCTTTGCCCTGGCACCCAAGATATCACCAGGTGTTTCCCCATGTTTTGGATATTTTGGGTGTATCCTCCGGCTAATTTTGGTGTGATTCTTTCACATGCCAATGCTTTAATGGCTGCTTGGCTATCAGATCTTATGAAGATTTTTCGTCAGGGCAACCTCTTTTAAGATTTTGTAACCTCCTCGTAAGTTTAACCTCTTCCCGGGCACACGCCAATAAATACATTCTCTCTTAGTACCCTCTACGGGATATGACTATCAGTTCTATTATTCCATAAAACAACCTTCCACCAATAATTAGAACATGGAACAACCATCCCTAACCATCCCTAAACATGGGCCATATTAATGTAATAAAACATAAAATTTATATTTATGGCGATTTTTGTAGCACAGTTTTTGTTCATTATGCCATAAAAATCAAAGATTTTTCCTTTTTAGTCAAAGTTTGTCCCTTGACTTTCAAGCTTAAAACTTAGGTTCCAAAATTCCTATGCCATTTGGCGACTTTTTCATCGTGCCGTAAATAAAAGATTCTTTGTAATAGTTCAGGCATTTTTGTAAAGCTGCTTTTTAGTTCGTCAGTTTGTCAAAATTAATAGACTAAAATTTCATAGATCACTTCGTGTCCGGGGGGGACTGAAAAAGCTTTGTGTGACCGTTTCTTTGACATATTATCTTCATCGATTGGTTCTTTTCTATAAGAATTACAATGGGACTGAAATACTACATAGTTTTCTTTTCTTTTCTGACATTCCAGGTCTAGGCCGGTGAAAGCTCGTCAACCTTCGATTTATTAATTTGCTAGAAAAATCCGTCCGAAGGCCGAATTCAACGTTCCACATTCCTTTTCTCTATGAATCAGGGGGCTTATCGGCAAGAAATCTAAAGCATCAGACAAAATATTTACTTTTACGCTTTTAACGGGGCAAAGTTTAAACCTTATACAAGTGATTCGTTCAATATAAACAGCCGTATTAAAAATTGAGAAAAATTCTTCTTAAAATAGAACGATGAAATGTGGGGTTTTGACGTTTCAGATCGTCCTAGTCGGAACTGGCTAAAAGAGCGAGGCTGGACGGACGAGGATGATCGAAAATGACCAAACGTCTTAAAATAAACAGTGTACAAAAATTATCAATAATAATTAATAATAAAATAAAATAAAAATTATCAATGTCTTAAGGATATATTTAAGTGTGAAAATTTCTAATTTTGTCCGTGAAAATTTAGGAATAGTTTACAAACTCGAGATGCCCGTTTTTAAAAATAGACCCTTGAAAGTTAAGCATCCTGAACTTCGTTCGAATCTTGATGAAAAAACGTAAAATATACAATCTGGTAATTACGAGACAAACCGAAAAGAGAGAGAAAAAAAAACTATTTCTGCACTTGGACGATTTCTCTTATCTAAATTTTATGGCCGAGAAAAATAAATACAAGGTGCGGAATTATCAATACTTTAGGACCGAGGTATATCGAGGTCTAATTCGGCGCAGAAATCAATTTAGACCGTAGTAGCATACACTTAGAGGTAAATTCTGCATTTCGTGTACTTTTTAACAATCTTGCCACATATTTATTAGTACGTAATACTAAAAATTTTGCTAGAAAATATTCAATCTTATAATTATAATTATATAATATATGATAATTAGCGACAGTTAATTGAAAATTATTTAGAAATCGTGAGATGCGGTCTGGTGTGATGTATGTTTCAGAAAAACTTTTTTCTTTTACCGTGCCAACGTTTCGACCTTTATTGAGATCATCTTCAGTGCGCAAAGTGTTTGTCGGGCACTCTCGACACGACACGCAAGAATGGCACAATTACAGAGAAGATAAACACTTTGAGCCCTGAAGATGATCTCAATAAAGGTCGAAACGTTGGCATGATAAAGAACATGTTTTCTGAAACCTACATCACACCAGACAGCATCTCACGATTTCTAAATAAATAATTCTAATTACTGAAGATAAATTAGCAATAATTTATGTCAAATAAACAATAGTTGGATGATATTTATAAACTAAATGTTGTAGAACCAGGTCTCTTAAGAAGATATTTAATGTTTAATTTAAATTATTTACTCAATTAATTATAAACAATGAAAAATTTGTGTAATAGGCGGGATTCGAACCCACGACTTTCGGCCAAAAAAATTAAATTATTCACTTAAATTGGTAGTAAAATAATTTTTGATTTTCTATTATAAATTTTTGTTTCGAAATATTTTCCCCAATTTTCTCAATATCGATCCGACATGTTTCATTTTACAGTTACAAAATGAGCACCTACTTCAATTATCCACCTATCGCCCTCCAAGAGGAGCTGAAAAAAATCGCTTCAACAATCGTCGCACCTGGAAAGGGTATCCTAGCTGCCGACGAGTCGATCGGTACGATTGGAAAACGTTTCCAAGAGATCGGCCTGGACAATACCGAGGACAACAGGAGACTGTACAGGCAGCTCCTTTTCACGTCAGACGTTTCCCTGGCCGACAATATTTCCGGTGTTATACTCTTCCATGAGACACTCTATCAGAAAACTGACGACGGTACCCCCTTTGTCGATATTCTTAAGCAAAGAGGTATCGTCCCTGGCATCAAAGTCGACAAGGGTGTAGTACCTCTCTATGGGTAAGTTAAATTTGTTTTTAAATTTAATTAAAAAAAAATTAAATCCGTGACTTAATTTTTTCTTTAGTTCGGAGGATGAATGCACGACTCAAGGTCTCGATGACCTTGCCGAAAGGTGCGCCATGTACAAGAAAGACGGTTGTCACTTTGCCAAGTGGAGGTGCGTCCTGAAAATTTCCAAAAACACTCCATCGTACCAAGCGATCATGGAGAACGCGAATGTGCTCGCACGCTACGCTTCAATATGCCAAGCCAACAGGTAAGACAAGTTCGTACGAAATTGGACCGATGAAGACCACTAACGACCCGATCTGACAGGCTCGTCCCGATCGTCGAGCCTGAAGTCCTTCCGGACGGTACGCACGATCTTGAAAGAGCGCAGAAAGTAACCGAAACGGTTTTGGCCGCTGTCTACAAAGCGCTGAACGACCACCATGTTTTCCTTGAGGGTACACTACTCAAGCCGAACATGGTCACTGCTGGAATGCAGTGCCAAGTAAAATACAGCCCAGACGAAATTGCTCTAGCGACCGTCACAGCTTTCCACAGGACTGTACGTATATTATATATTTATTAACTTACTAGTTATTAGTAACATATTAGTAGTAGTAAAAAAAAACTCTAGATACATTAAAGAAAAAGAATTTAAACCTCTTACCTATATTATAGAAGTACTTCCACTTGTGCCATCCAAATTTACTTGCTTTATTTATTATAAATTCTTTATTATATTCGTAAAATTATTATAGAATATTGATAACTTCATTTTATCATGTTAATAAGGAACATAATTATGATTGAAAAGAATAATTTATTTTTTGATGATTAATGGATTGTTAGAAGAGAAAACTTAACTGGAGAAAAAGGAAGCCTTGTTAGTTGCAATTAACACAGGAAGAATTCAAGTTATCAAGTTGAAAACGAAAAGAAAGAAAAATTGTGTTGCTTCAGGCAATGAGGGAAGATAGAAAATGTTGTAAAGGAGCTTCGGGAGAAGTAGGCAAAGAGCCTTGTAATGAGAGAGAATTATTTTATAGGTACCGCCAGCCGTCGCAGGAGTAACTTTCCTTTCAGGTGGCCAATCGGAGGAGGACGCTTCCGTCAATTTGGACGCCATTAACAAGTGCCCGGGAAAGAAGCCGTGGCCGTTGACCTTTTCATACGGAAGGGCCCTCCAGGCGTCCGTCATTCGAACCTGGAAGGGAAAAAGCGAAAACGTAGAAGCGGCGCAACAAGAACTCCTCAAGAGAGCCAAGGCTAACGGGCTTGCCAGCCAGGGCAAGTACTCCGCTGGAACTGTTAAAGGATCTGCAGCCAAATCTGATCTTTTTGTCAAAAATCATGCTTATTAAATCACATTGCGCAAGATAAAAAAAGTGCCATTAATTAATTGTTTTGAAAAGACTGCAAAAAGATTTTCCGATTTAAAAAAAAAAAAAAAAAAATCATTCCTTAAATTCTGCATTAAATGTTTTCTGAAATTCTTTAAAAAAGTAATGTTTAGTAAATAAATATATTATTGATGTTATTTTCAAATTATTTGATTTAAATACTTTATTCCCTCACCAATCCAAAATATTTCTGCCATTAATCAGGAACTTTCATACATAATTTTACATTGAATACATTAACTATACAATAATCATCATCAAATCCTTCCAAATTAAATTACTAATAATTACTAATATGTATTAATATATTTTAATTAATAATTAAAACACACTGTTTAAGTTAGTGCCACAATTACAATGTGAAACAACAGAAATTTTTTTTTTGTTTATAGCAAGTTTGAATAACTTGAGACATTTTTTAACATTCATGAATACACGAATCATCATTTACAAGATTATACAATAGAAAAAACAACAACAACAGGCACAAATTAAAGTGAAAGAAACAAAAAAATCTTACATTTCCACAAAAACGAGCCCCAACTGAACGACAAATCCTACAGGCGAAGATTTCAAAAAGCTGACGTATGTTTGACAGACCAAAACGATGAAGATGGGAAGACCAGAAGACCAGAATAAATAAATGGCCAAACTTATATTTTGACGTCAAATTTGAATTCAGCTCTGGCATTAATTTTTTTTTTTTTTAACAATATTGAAATTTATAAAGTATTTTTGATAAGGTATTTGTTTTAAAAATGTAAATGGTTTAGTCTTGTAGATTTAAATGAAATTTTACTAATTGAGGTTATTAACTTTTGTTATTGCTGGGTCGTTTCTTATCAATCTAGTTGTCTAGTTAGTTCTATCAATCTAGGTGGCCTGTTAAAAAAAAAATCAACTATTCAAAACCATACATAAATTTCCAACAGTAAAACACTCCATTACTTACAAAATGTGAAGAAAACGGAAGAAAATGCATAAATTCAAAATGAAAACAGACCAAGGATTTCGATAAGAAACTGAATATGATTTCTTTTTTGAGGTTAGGGGTTGATTAAGGATATTTAAAATCCTTTCCTTCGCTGCGACCGATCTATTGTGGAAATGTTTTAAAGGCTTTTCGCTTTCCACGATGCCTCTGCATACCTCTTTCGGTGTGAGAATTACAAAGGATGTGTGATGTAGGATGTGTTCTGTGTGTTGACAGCTCTGGTTCCTACTGACGGTTCCACCATGATTCTGTCTCTGCTCTGCTTATTTTTTTATTTTTTTTTTTAAAGTTGTTTCTAAGAAAGCAATGGCCATCATAGAGATCCAACGAAGATGGCGAAATGTTGACACTTCCGACAAACGCAAGTTTTTCCTGAACAGAATGATCATAAATGACAAAAAACACCCTGCAGACTTGAAGAACAGATCTCACAATTGTTTTAATGAATTACTTCTTCGACATTAAATAGCTAGGTTAAAATAACACCAAAAGCTGTACCATATCGAAATATGTTTACCGCTGATTATAAATCAAAAGGATGGACTGAGAATCTGAGCATTCGTCGAACCGTGGAAAGAAAGCATAAAGCTGCCCATAACACAATGACTAGGTTAACATATCAATATCTGACGCACCAGAGAAAATTCTGAAGAATAATTCAAAATAATCATTGAAATGGGAAGATAAAGCTAAAGATGAAAAAAAAAAGAAAAAAAAAAGAGATATTCTGTAATATACAGATGTTTCTAAGGAAAGAGCACAAAGTCCTACAGGCACCGCATGTCCTTGGGATCAATCACAATAATATTTTACCTGTTTGATTGATAATTGAAAACTGGAGACGAAATTACCTAACTAAGGATGAACTAAAAAAATACAACCCAGGCATCTCTTAAATTTATACGATCAAGCCAAAAACAGCCTGGAACATCTAAACACTGAAATGCTGAGACATTCTAAGTCTGTAGTGGTTGGCTGGGAATTGTACGAAATGTGGGAATCTTAGATTGTCAGAAAACAACAAATCAAGAGAAAACAGAGGGGAACATAAAGAAAAAGGCAATCCTACTTAACAGGAAAAGAGCCAAAAACCCTATAGGTTAATACGACATGCTTCACTATGTGTACATTATTCATGTGCTGACAGTATCAAGTGCTTATCAAGCTCTGTGCTTTAAATAGAAAATTCTTCTTTTTTTGTGCATCTTTGTCATTGATTCATGTTTTGCCTCCTGTTTTCTCATCTTGCTAACCTCTCGAAGTTACGTCAGGTTATCAAATTGTTATTAAGAGAACAAGAAAAACACATAAAACATACAGATTTTTATGCTTCGTGCTCAGTAAAATACCAAATAAAAAAAAAAAAAAAGACTATAAACACATAACCTAGTTTCTAGAGGAGAGAGAAATGACATAAAATGTTCTACGCATATACCCTACGATAGAAAGAGACTGTGGTACATTGGAAAGCCATTCTTGAGTCGTCAAGACGGCGATAACGCTGAGAAGAATTTTCTATTTTATTGAAAAATCCTACATTTTTCAGAAAGAGGTTAACTTGAAAAATTTAGAAGAAGAGTATATCGATCAATTTATGGATAATTATTTTAGTAGGTGTAGGTATCGGTGTTTAAATATTCTGTAGATAATATAAATCGTTTGTATTGTTTTACTGTAAAATTAGCAATTTTTAATGTCGAGTTAAATTAAATGTAAGAAAACAATCTTTTGTATTTGTTTGAACAATTTAGTGTTAAAATGTTATCAGAGTAACAAATCAAGGAAATTTATAAATACACTTGTTAAGAAAAAAAAAAAAAATTGTGATCACACGACAAAAACAGTCAATAAATGAACAATTGTTATAATTTAACTCCACTTAGAAATTCTGAATTGTGGCAGTGCTTAATGCAGGAGAATGGTGCACATTTTGATTCCAATGAGATTAGAGGTAATATGTTGCTTGTAAAAGAAAATTTTATTTTTACAATCTAATTGTTTTAAACCGATGTTAATAATAATAATTGGAGTGTAAATCCTAATAAGAAGTTAAACAAAAAAAAATAAATTTTTACAGGTGCCTCCAGCGGTTATGGGCATTATGTTTTTATCCGGAGGACAATCGGAAGAAGAGGCATCCGTGAATTTGGACGCCATTAACAAGTTCGTCGGTCGGAAACCGTGGCCTCTTACGTTTTCGTACGGCCGGGCCCTTCAAGCCTCGGCACTTCAAACTTGGCAAGGGAAATCCGACAATGTGCAAGCGGCACAGGACGAATTGCTTAAGCGAGCCAAAGCGAACGGAGAGGCTTCCCTCGGCAGATACATCGCAGGCAATTACAAAGGAGTGGCAGACGATGCAGACCTCTTCATTAAAAATCATGCTTATTGAGAATGAAACCTTAACCATACATTTCAATATTAGCAAATTTTGGTATTACCATTATACTTTTAATTATCACTCATATTGTATAGCATTATTTATACATATTCAAATAAATAAATATATCTAAATTTGATTTATTATTGCTTATTGATTATTACATAAAAATATTTTGGGTTTGATGTATATAACTTAAATCGGAGGACTAAAGTATCCTATGGTTAGGGTGTGTGGCTCATATTTGCTCTGATACCACTTCTGGGTTCAAAACCCATGTTTTTTTAAATTATAAATATGTCAAAAAATATTATAAAGTAGTTTGAATCTTTGTCCTTAATACCTAATATGTAGTTGGACGTTAAGCTCTCCTTATTACTTATTTACAAATTAAATTTGCAAAGCTTTAATGATGAGAGGTCATTTAAAATATTATTTAACTGAGACAAGCTGTACTTGTTATAAATCTTCAACAAAAATGAACGAAAAATAAAATGATTAACAACGTTAACTCGTAAGGGCACCGAAATGACCAAAGAAGTCGATGGCGCCTGACTAGAGCCCAGCTCGGAGTCGCTCATGCACCAAGGGTCTCGCAATTCTAATTCTAATTCTAACAACCTTAACTTTCGACGATTTTTTTCGGATGAGCAATAAAGTTGATAACACGGATGGTAATAATAAAAAGTGGAAATTTTGATAGTTTAATATTTAAATTTAATATTCCGTACTGAAATGCTCGGTGTAAATTGTAATTGATTTTCTTCAGGTGCCACCACATGTGCAAGGGATTCTGTTGCTCTCAGGGCAACAGTCAGAAGAAGAGGCGACGGTAAATTTGAATGCGATATGCAAAACCAAAGGGAAAAGACCTTGGCCGATCACTTTCGCTTTCGGCCCCGCTCTTCAGATTTCTGTTCTCCAACTGTGGCAGGGTAAACCGGAAAACGTGTCGACGGCGCAGGAGGAACTTTTGAACCGGGTGTGCGCCAACGGAGAAGCCTTGGTCGGACAATACATACCCGGAATTATGGAAACGTGGCACGATAAAACCGGAATATTCGCAATGAATGCGGCGTATTAAAAATTTATGTATAAATCTATCTATTATTTTATTTCTTTCTTTTAGACTTTTAGCCTGCTTTTATTAATCATAACCAGTTCATCTTAAATGAGCAAAGAGATTTCTAAATTTTTCCCATTGATCACTGGAGTAAGGCAAGGCTGCCTTTTTAGTACCACGTTTTTTCTTCGTACATAAACCATCTGACATTGATCCTTGAGGAGTTAGGGTGAGGAGCGTTAAAAAAAAAGAAAAAAAAAAAGGCAAGGCTCCTTTTTTGCCCCACATTTTTTCTTAGTACTTAAATCACCTAACATTAAAAAGTCTGGTAGACTGAAGTCAATCAAGAAGTGGTTTTATAGAGGTTCTCAAATAGGTGTTTAAAAAAAATTTTTTTTTTGTTTAACGAGGGTTTGCAACAGCAGAGGTTATATAACTAGTTCATGTTAAAACTTACAATTTTGTCTAAATTTATCGATGTTCTGATAAAATTGATTCTGCAGTATGTTCCGCCGTAATGAGCAAGGAAATTTCTAAATTTTTCCCATTGATCACTGGAGTAAGGCAAGGCTCCTTTTTAGCCCCACATTTTTTCTTTGTACTTAAATCATCTAACATTAAAAAGTCTGATTGTATTCTTCAAAAAGTCTGGTAGACTGAAGTCAATCAAGAAGTGGTTTTATAGAGGTTTTCAAATAGGTGTTTAAAAAAAATTTTTTTTGTTTGTTTAACGAGGGTTTGCAACAGCAGAGGTTATATAACTAGTTCATGTTAAAACTTACAATTTTGTCTAAATTTATCGATGTTCTGATAAAATTGATTCTGCAGTATGTTCCGCCGTAATGAGCAAGGAAATTTCTAAATTTTTCCCATTGATCACTGGAGTAAGGCAAGGCTCCTTTTTAACCCCACGTTTTTTCTTTGTGCTTAAACCATCTGCCATCGATCCTTGAAGAGTTAGGGAGAGAAAAAAAACTCACCAGTATATGCAGATGTTCTTATAGCCAACAAGCCACTCTTCCGTAGAATATAAACTTTGAAAAAAAAAAAATTGTGAAAACTTACATCAAACTCTGAACTTAAAAAAAGTCAGAAAGGTTGGTAGGCTGAAGTCAACCAAGAAGTGGTTTTATAGAAGTTCTCGAATAGGTGTTTAAAAAAATTTTTTTTTCTTATTTAATGAGGGTTCGCAACAGCAGAGGTTATATAACCCTATAAAGTATGTCGGGTTTGAATGGAGCACTGCTGGATTCGAACCGAGGGCCTTTACCTTACAGTGATGGGCACCCTGTCAATGCCTAAACCGTTGTGCCCCCCCCCCAAAGGTGTTGTTAAAACCCAAATATTTGAAACAATCAAAAAGTTTCTAGGACTAAGCTGGGTCTAAACAGAAACTTTTCTGCATTGATTTTATTTTATTATTTTTTAAAAATAAAAGGTTAATCTCCTTTACAATCAAAATTGTTTTATAATATTGTGTTGATCTATAATTTGTTACGCAACTCAAAATTGGGACTGTAATTACTATCAGGTCTTGGAAAAGTTTCAAAAGTATTTGATAAAAAATTATTTTCTTTCCCTATAAATACCCCTGTTGAACTAACTTTCTTATATACGTTATTTCCATTTTAAATTTTGTTTGTTGTCACTTGGGTCATTGATTGGTAAATGCTGTCGCCAGGGAGTAAAGCGTACGGCTCTGTGGTTTGTCCTGGGGTCTCTTGGCTCGCAATTGCTTTTGTGAGTTTCATCTTTCCGTAGGCAATGCGCCTCAGTAGAAAACTCAGATTTTCTTACTTTTACGGAAGACAGGAGTAGTTCATCTAGAAAAGTCTTTTTCTTCTGTGCAGAATTCTTTCAAAGTCAGCGTTTTTGGCTGCATCATTTTGGATTGAATCTTTGCCAATTGATATGGCTGTTCAAACTGAGAGGAAAATTACTATTTATCAATTATTTGCCCTGGTTGAAGAAGGATCCTTTTTAAGGTTCGCAATTTGAATGATGCGATTTTCTCAATTTTCATTTGCAATTGTTCTGTGCACATTGGGTTGGCGTCGTGGTCTGGAGTGGTGCATAACGAGGTTGTTCATACATTGGAAAAATGAAGATGGTGGCAGTGATGATATCATGATCATCACGATACATCAGGAGATGTCCAGAACATCAAAAATACCCAAATGTGATATAAGGAAGATATTAACTAAAAAATAATCATTCCATCTCTCACTAAAACATTGCTACAGGAATGGAAAAAGTAGTACAATGGTGAAAAGGCAGGTTCTTTTTTAAGTTTTTGATTCCTGGGATTTCACAATGAGGGGAAAAAAGGCGTTTTTATTGGATTGTTAGAATTAATGTGTGATGATTAGCGGCCGTTAATTGATGATTATTCAGAAATTGTGAGATGCTGTCTGGTGTGATGTAGGTTTCAGAAAAATATTTTCTTTCTTGTGCCAACGTTTCGACCTTTATTCAGATCATCTTCAGGGCCTGGGATTTACAATCATTGCTTAAATTGAACAAATACATGTTGTATGTGGAAAAAAGTAAATTTATGTTATAAAAAAAAATGAAAAAAAAAATTTTTTTTTACTCGTTGTATTCTTCTTCTTCTCTTAACCTGGCATGCAAGAATGGCCCATTTACGCAGAAAATAAAATTTTTGAGCGAATAAAAAAAAAAAATTTTTTTTGCATTGTATAAAAATTCACTCTTTTCCATATCCTACATGTATTTGTTAAATTTGAAAAATGTTTGTAAATCCCAGGCCCTGAAGATGATCCCAATAAAGATTGAAACGTTGGCACGATAATTTTTTTTTTTTTTTTCTGAAACCTATGTCACACCAGACCGCATCTCAAGATTTCTGAATAATTTTTAGAATTAAGTTGAACCACTGCATACGCGGGGCTGATCAGAGAATTGTGTAACATGTGATGAACCTGAGACAATGCGACATATTATGTTTGGTTGTCTGGAGTTGCAAGGAAATCTACGTTTGAACGAATCTTCAATTGCCAGTGAATGGAAAATGAAATGTCGTTTAAAATATTGTTCTAATTTTTAATCGAAAACAAATTGAAGGATTGAATACCAAATAAAATCTATTAAGAGGAGCCTGGGTCGTTCTGGGAGGCAAAGGGCAAGTGGTCCCTGGAAAGCAGGGACTTTTCCAGGGGCATCTGTTGTCATGTAAGCTTTTTACCTACCTGCCTTTTGGAGGCGGCCTGGATCGGTCAGAGCAGATCATTGCGGTGGCGAGGGTTCCCACCAAAAAAATTAGACAA
>CM077111.1:12225510-12238322 GCA_039619505.1 Cimex hemipterus | reverse complement strand
CCAGTACAAATATGAGATCAGGGGAAGGACCGTCACCGGACTTCACCAGGTCGCCGACCAATACGCTGGTATGCTCATGAAAGGAAAGCTCACCGTCCAACCCAAATCCGAAAATGTCATCACACTTCAGGTAACATTAGTTTCTCTTGAATCTTGGTAAGTTTGGAAGCTAAGTTTAATAAAAAAATGTACTTTTTTAAAGATCGGTCAAGCTCAATACGCCGATGTCCATGCGAACCTCACCGGGGGCTGGTCTTCTTACATTCCAGACAACAAGTTGAACTACCGTCAACTCCCCCTTTCCAACAAGCCTTTCGAACTTCACCTCAAGAATGGCGTCGTTGACAAAATGGTCGTAGACAGCTCCGTCGCAACATGGGAACTTAACATGCTCAAAGCTATTGCAAGTCAGCTTCAGCTCGACACCCAAGGTGAACATTTGATGAAATCCAAAATCAACCAAGTACCCAACACAGGCGACCATATGGGCATCTACAAGACCATGGAAGTAAGTACCATAACGGCTTAGCGGATTATATAAAATTTCAAAGTAATAACACTAAATTTCATTCGTAGGACACAGTGACAGGATTGTGCGAAACCATCTACGATGTATCTCCCCTTCCGGAATACGTATTGCAAAGCCGCCCATACCTCGCTCCCCTTACTCACTACCGTGGAGACGGACAGTTTATTGATATCGTGAAAACCATGAACTACTCCAACTGTGACCAACGTGTGGCTTACCACTTTGGCATCTCTGGATTGACCGATTGGGAACCAGCAAGCAACCAGATGGGAACTTTCATGTCCGTGAGTATCACTCAATGCCGATAATTCCATTTATAACTTATAACCGTTTATACGATAATAACTAACGATGATGTCATTTTTAGCGTTCGTCTCAGACCAGAGTCATCGTTTCAGGATCCCTCAGCCATTACACCATTCAATCTTCCGTCACTACCAACAAAATTGTCTTGGCTCCACATTTGTACAACAGCCAGAAGGGAATCGTTGCCAGCCGCATGAACTTGACACTCGAAGCCGTTTCGCAAGGATCAGGCAACGTACCATCAGTCGCCAACCCCCGTACAGTCAAGAACCTCGTGTACGAATACAACGCGGCCACAGAACAGGAAGCCAAACAAAACCATAACGCTTACAAGGTATACAATAGCCGTGAAGAAGCGTCCAGACCCTCTTCATCCTCTTCGTCCTCCTCATCTTCTGAATCCTCAGAACAAATCCACTCAACCCACAAAACAAGAACAACTACCCATCAACAAACAAGAAGTCGTTCCCGTCGATCTGTTGGACAGAAAGAAAGATCGGGTAAAACCGAACACTCCTCCAGTTCGTCAAGCTCCAGTTCCAGTGAATCACAAGAAGTTCTAGGACAAATGAAAAAAGACCAAAACAAGTACTACTCGTCAGGCAGTTCTTCCAGTTCCAGCGAAAGCCATAGTTCTATTAGCAGCATTGAAGAATACTGGCAACCAGAACCTCAATTGAAAAACGCACCCAACTCACCTTTCTTGCCTTACTTCATTGGATACCAGGGTAACTCGATCCAAGCTGCAAGACAGATAGATGTCGTCCAGCAAGTACAAAAGCTCGCTCAACAAATAGGATCCGAAGTTCACAAACCCAATGGCCTCACCGGTGAAAACACTTTGACCAAATTCGTCATTTTGACCCGTGTTCTTCAAACAATGACCGTCGACCAACTCAAACGTGCCACTGAACAACTCTACTACCCATACTCCAAAGCATCACCTAGGAGTACTTCTGATGCCGAACGTTACCAAACATGGGTTGCCTTCCGTGATGCCATGGCACAAGCCGGAACCGGACCTGCTCTTCTCTGCTTAAAGGAATGGATCAACACCGGAAAAGTACAAAATGAAGAAGCTGCGGAACTTGTTGCAGTATTGCCACAAGCAGCTCGTTACCCAACCAACGAATACATGAACACATTTTTTGTAAGTAAAATTTTACTATTAACTGCATCTTTTGACGAATAAAATTTCATAACGTTATATTCGTTTATTTTTACAGGACTTGGCTACCAGCGAAAAGGTCATCAAACAGAGGTTGTTGAACTCCAGCGCCATTTTTGCGTTCACAAGTCTCGTAAGGAAAGCTCAAGTAGACAAGGCTACTGCTCACAACCGTTATCCAGTCCACACATTCGGGCAACTTGCTCTCAACAACACTAAGGATGTCGTCGACAAATACGTTCCATACTTAGAAAAACAACTCACCAAAGCCATCTCGCAAGGAGACAGCATTAAGATTCAAGTATACATCCGTGCCCTCGGCAACACAGCTCATCCCAAAATTTTGTCCGTCTTTGAGCCTTACCTCGAAGGCCAAAAACATGTCTCTACCTACCAAAGGTTGACCATGGTCGCCAGCATGGACAAAATGACCAGAGTGTACCCAAAACTTGTACGATCTGTTCTTTTTAAAATCTACCAGAACACCGGAGATGCTCCTGAAGTACGTGTTGCTGCAGTTATGCAGTTGATGAAGACTAACCCACCTGCACAGTTATTGCAACGTATGGCTCAATTTACCAACTCTGACCACAGCAAGCAAGTCATTGCCGCTGTGCAAAGCGCCATCAAATCCGCTGCTCGCCTCACCACCCCAGAACACTACGAATTGTATGTTTAGAACATAAATTTTGATTTTAAATTTCTTATATAATTATTTTTCTTTTAGGGCTGAAAACGCTAAATCTGCTGTCAACATGCTGAATTACCGTGACTTCGGCCTTCAATATTCCACTCATTACATCCGTAGCTATATCGCAGCACAGGAACAACAACACAGTCACCTTTCTTTCAAAACTGACTTCACTACCATTGAAGGTGAAGACAGCCTTGTCCCCAGCTCTCTATTCTACAACTTCAGAAAAAACCTCGGAGGATTCAAGCAAGGACAATACCAGGCAATTATTGAAATTCAATACCATCTCCCTAAATGACGGAGCGTACATCTAATATATGTATACTTTCAGATGAGTTACATGACCTCGAGCGCTGATGAACTTATGGAATTGCTTTCGAACCAATTCACCTGTGAACATTGTGGAAAATCCAAATCCAGCCAAAACAGATGGTCATTCGAGAAAATCGCCAAAATGTTGAATGTCGTCGTTGACAAGCCCGAACAAGTTGAAGGAAACCTTTTCCTCTCAACCTTTGGTGGCAAACGTTTCTTTGCTTTTGACAACCACACCGTTGAACAGTTGCCTAACAGTGAGTTAGAAACTAACATTAATGTTATTGTCTCTCTCAATATGCGTACTTCTCACTCTACATTCTGTTCTAGTCGCCAAATACGTTGCTCAGTCTCTCCAACAAGGTCAAAACTTCAACTTCACTAAGATGTACAACCAGGGCGGTTTCAAAATCGGATTCCCCACAGCCATGGGTTTGCCATTTGTTTATACCTACGATGTTCCCACATTGGCCTACCTAGGAGGTGAAATGCGCGCTAAATCACATCCCGATATCGCTTCATACCCCAAGAACGAAATCCCCATCCCCAAAATTGTCAACGTTACCACTGACATCGAATTTACGTAAGAATTCATTCTTTGACCAAAGACAGAAACCGTAAACAATAGAAATTGCATAAAAGTTAATCTTCATTTAGCTATGTCGTCAAGACACAAGGAAAGATGGGATTCGTCACACCTTTCAACAACCAACGTTACATCGCCGGTCTTCAAAAGAACGTCCACCTACATCTACCCATCCGTGCCCGTGTCGATGTTGATGTCGAACACAATAAGGTCTGGGCCAAACTTGAATCGTTTGAACAAAACCACAAGCACAAGCTTTTCGAATACAGCACTGTCGCCTACACTGCCAAACACGACATCCTCACCTTCACCCCAGTTGTCGACGGCCCTCACGTTGAGCATATTCACGTCAGACCCGTTCAAAGGGTATGTTATAAATGATCAAGGTATACTTATTTGGATATTTAATTCATCTTTATTTTTGTGTCATGATTCTAGCGGGAAACTACAATTGGACACGAGAGTACCGGATTCGCTTTCGACGTCAAAGCCGAAACTGAGCAGAAGTTTTACGACTTCGCCACAGTGTACAATGCACTCAAACGTCATGACCCACTCTCGGCTCTCGTTTACGGACACTTCGAACAATCTATCAACAACAACAACTTCACCGTTGTCTACAACCCACAAAGATCTACCGCTCAATACGCAAAGATCACCTTTGTTTATGACAAAGCTGGACACTCCGCTGAAAAGGGCGTACACTCAAGCCACAACAAACACAGGGGAGCCGCCAACGTTAGGAACAGCGCTGCCCTATCCGACTCTAAACCCGACAGCTTCGAACGCCAAGAGCAGTTCCTCCAGAACGTCGCAGCTGGAATCCAAGGTAGGCAGATTTCTCAGAAGTTTACGAACATAAAAATGACTGAATTTATACATTACAGACTACACAGCTCACATGGTCGATATGTCAATCCAATTCGAGGGTCAATCCAAAGCTAAGTATGTTGCCACAGCTTCTTATGCTAGCAGCCCTGTTTCTGACAAATCACGATTCCTCTTCTTCGTGAGCAAGTCTCCTGCCAAACAAACCTACACCAGCAAACCATACGAGGTAATGTAGTTCCTTTTCTCCTATGATACATGTAAATTCACATTCATATTCTAAAATGAACGATTACTTTCAGGCTGCACTTGAACTCACTGCAACTACACCCAATGTCCCACTTGTCAACTACAAAAAAGCTCTCGAAGCCCAGCCTACTTCCCAAATCAACGGTGAATTTTCTTTCGGAGAAAAGGCATCTTCAGGCGCAAAAGTTTCATTCCAAGGAAAACTTTCTCAGACCACCGAACGCCGCGACTTCGTTCGTGAGCACCCCGTTTCCAAACTTTGCGAAAGTGAAATGCGCGAAGGAAATTACATCCAACCGGCTTGCCGCAATGCTACCGCCTCTGCTAACTTCTTCGACCAATACAAATTCACTTTCCACTACGAACAGGTGCCACAAGTATTTAAGAACTTCACCTACAAAGCCTACGATTTCGCTCGTTACTTCGCTTATCCTTATGTTCATGAAGACGCCGTTTCTGCCAAAAACAAAGAAGGAGAAGTAGATGTCGTTGTCAGGTTTGAAAAAGACCTTAAAGCCGTCAATATCTCAGTTGAGGCCCCAACCCTCACTACCCAATTCCGTCATCTCCCTGTTAACCGATGGGTAAGACCAGTTGTTGTGTTCCACCCACATTACAACACAGCTGACCGCCTCGGTCAAACCTACTTCCGTGCTCAACAATTCCGTAAGTACTGTGATTTATACTATATACCTATATGTAAAAATTGTAATTCAGCAAATCGGATTTTCTCTTATTTTCAGCAACTTGCGTCGTTGACAAGAACTTGGCAACCACCTTCGACAACAAGTCCTTCCCCGTGAAACTCGGCGATTGCTGGCACGTATTGGCTCACTCTCTTGGAGTCTTCACCCATAACCCTGAAGACAAATATTTTGGCGCTCTTGTTCGTGAACACGAATCAGACAAAAAGGTATTGAAGGAATTTTATAAATAACTCTGAATTAGAATTTTCATATAAATTTTGATCGGCAGGAACTCGTCCTCGTCTTTGGAGAAAATGTCGTCGAAGTTAAACCTACTTCCAGCTCTGACAAAGCCGGAGTAGTTAAGGTCAACGGACAGACAGCCGAATTCACCCAAACCAAAGTAGCTAAATTTGAAGACAACTTCGGCTACACTTTCTTCCAAGTTTACGCTCTGCCAACTGGTGCCCTCAGGATGTACTCTCCTCTCGCCGGAGTCGAAGTCGTTTACGATGGAGCTCGCGTCAAATTGCAGGTTTCCAACGCATTCCGTGGACAACTCCGTGGTCTTTGCGGAACATTCAACGGCGAAGATGTCGATGACTTTACCTGCCCTAACAACTTGATCTTGAAAGACCCTTACCTCTTCGCTGGAAGCTACGCTTACGCAGACGAGACCTGCAAGGGACCAGCCAAAGAAATGCACGACAAGGCCCAAAATGCCAAAGGATACAAGAAATACGTTGTCCTCGGAAACGTCTTTAACAGCCGCAAAGCACAACACCAAAAATTGCCTTCCAGCAACATCGCTGAGCCATCCATGAAAGTCGAACGCAAGCCGTACCGTTCTGTCGTTAAAGTCGTAGAATACAACGGACAAACATGCTTCAGTGCCAGAAAGATGCCTGAGTGCCTTCCTGGATACAAACCGGAAGGTTATGAGCAGAGAAACGAAAAGTTCCACTGTCTAACCGACAACGCCACTGTTCAACGCTGGCGCGAAGCCGTTAGTAAGGGAAACAGCGTTCGTTTCGGAGACAGAAAGCCCAACCACCAACAAACCGTTCAAGTACTCAAGAAATGCGTCCAGAACTAAAATCTGTCAAAATGTTTTTTGAAATAAATAACATGCTCGACTATATGGTCTAATTTAATAAGCTTTCATCCCTTTCTTCCAAACCTTAACTATTTGATGTATTATCATACAGCACATGAACTATTAAAAAAACAAATAATAATAAAACAATATCTAAAGGTGAACTTTGAAATAACCAAGCTTACCTTGGCTGACAATAAAATTTTTCTAAAAAAACGAAAATATTAAGTGTGCAGATATTTTATCCATTGACTTCATAGTTCTTCCGCTAGATTATAGATAAAATACCTTTTTCTTTCTTAAAAATAATTGAAATTTCTTTGAATAAAACTCAGCATTTCAGAATACTCAGCTATTCAGCTAACTTGTTTTTTATACTTAAAAAATTTAAATAATAATAAAGTTTATCATAAGGTTACTAAATTACATCGTACATAATGAGTCCATTCATAATTTTGCGCTGTAATCTTTGAATTGGTGATAAGAAAAAAATAAAAACTATACGAGGAAATGTTACAATTCAAATAAAGGAATAAAAGGATAAATAAGAAAACTGAAATAAAACGAGAACGCAGGACATAAATACGAAAGGTAAAAAATTTGAAGTAAGATCATATAATGCGGGATAACGGAAAATTGAATAAGAGTAAATAGGTAGGCTGAAGGACGGAGGCTTTGGTACGAAAAGCTGGTCAACTTTGGCAAAGGTCAATACCATAAATTTACATTATACGTATATTAAGTTTCTACCTTGAAAATCGACTCCTAACATTGCCAAAGATTGTACGGTATGGTATGGTGATTAGGAAGAAGGGTTTGTGCTTCCCAAGCACTGCAGCCTTTCGGCTTACCTTCCTAGTTCCTTAGTTCAGTGCAATAGACTTTATGAAGTATCAGGTCATTGACTGTCGCTGCAACATTTTCATTCCCTAAGATTTTTCCGTACGTTAGGCTAAACCTCCATTGAGCTGTTGCTTCGCATTCGAAAGTGATATGAGTGGCTGTTTCCTCCTCCTCATTACATAATCTGCAAATGGGATCATCGTTGTATATACCCATGTTGTGTAGATGCTTTCTTAGATGCCAGTGACCGGTCAGTATCACCACTCCCCTGGGTTGCACCAATTGCCAGTCTTGGTGAGGGTTATTTCATCATAAGTTTACTATGTCCAGCATAGCTAGAGTTTATCCCGTTCTCCTTTTGGTTTGTTTGAATCTATTCTGTGATGGAGGATTCTATATTGGTTTTTGTTATCCCAAGAATAGGTTCGGGGCTTAAGGCCACAGTTCACGCCGGGTTTCACCATTCACGAACGCGCCGTAGATTTTTGGAGTGGCGCAATGGAGTTTCGACCCGTCAAATATTCGGCACATCCGGGCATGCCGGTTCGGTTTTGCCATTGATGTGGTTTTTGGAACGGCGTCGCTCGGTTTGAACTGCCAGGAGCGATCGTGAATGGCCACCTTCAGAAAGGGTTCACAGAGTTCTCAACAAAACTCTAGTAAAAATTGTCTGTTGGTAATGGTTAGGAAAATTGGTTAATGAGGTGTTCCAAAAATAATGAAAATTACACAATAGACCGATACTGGTCGAGGTGCATAGGTCGTAAAATTGTCAGCTAACCTTTAACCTTTATTATATTATCAATACCATATGAATAATATCGCAACATTTAAAAACATATGTGTATATTTTTTTTTTTCAAAGTGAAATTAAACATTTATTACCAAGGAATGCAAAATACAGACTGAATAGTAAGACGACGTAGTGACAAACATTTTTATCGTAGTAGTTTCATTCTTGCAAATGAGGTTTCCTTCGCGGCTCAAATGTGAAAGTTTGGCGTATTGCTGTTATAAAATGATAAAAACGGTTACGCATGTTATTACAAATTTCTTGGCATATTCTCGTAATATTGATGCGTCAGTATTTGCTCCTCGTCTTCCGGTAGTTTGTTCTCTTCTATATCATTGTATTTCCCTAAGCTAGCAAGTGAACAATCTTTGAGCCTGAGGGAAGAAGATTTTTTTTTAAAGTTCTGCAAGAAACGGTATGTTGATAAATCGTATACCTTCGCAACAGTTGCTTCTGAGCTTCTTCTATTGCCTCAACGTTTCCCCTCCAGATGTCGAGGACGGTGTAGCTCAAGGCTCTAGAAAATGAAAAATTGATATACCACGGTCTTCGAGAGACGCAGCGTACGACCGCGTTCAGGTGTTTGGTCGCTTCCGTGTCCTCGAAGCTCCCGGCGAGGAAGGATATACCCATGACAGCAGCAGGAACCTGAAAAGCGCGGTTTTATCCACAATTTCAAGTGATTCGGTTTGCGGTTTGTTCGTGCCAACTCACCGTCCTAGACAATGCTTCCATTGTCGCTTTGGCTATCTGATCCGAGTCGAACATTCTCGGACACATCATACCGGCGCTGACCATGTTGACTTTGAGAATCATCCCGTCGAAGAAGACGTGATACTGTTGCAGCATTTGGAACAACTGGGCGAAAACAGTTTCAGCAACTTTTTGCCCTCTTTCCAACGAATGCTTTCCATCTTGCTCTATGTCCGGCTCGACTATCGGCACAAGCCTGAAAGGAAATACAATTTTTTTACACAAATATAAAATTTTGTTTCAACTTCTTTTACTCAGTATCATTTTTACTATGTTTCACACAAAATGCTTCATGCAAAAATTATCAATATAATCTCTCTTATTGTGTACAAAGGATCAAATGATTTGATTAATACTGAATGTACATGAAAATGTAATGCTAAACTTTTGTTCAAACAACGATAATATAATTTGAATATAAGATATGTCATACTGAGGACTCTGTAGCTTCGTTTGCGAACATTTTGGTGTGTCAAGTTGAAAGTTCCACACCGGCTTCAAAACTTACAAAATACAGGACTTCCTTCCAAACAACACTTCTCCTGTTTTTAAGCAATTCAACAAGACTAATCCAAAACCAAATATACTAGTACTAAATGGCATGTTCTGGTGAGCACTTGGTAGAAACTCAAAAAGCAAAGTATGGAACAAAACTGAGTACATAACTTAACGGTTCTGAGGTGAAAGAAGACATAAAACTGAGACGTTTTCAGTCAATATACTGATTTAGATATTGATTTATTCCTAAGAATTACTCGGACAATCATGACACAAAAGCCTTTTTTTACAATGGATACCAAGAACTAAAGGTGTTCCCTCCGGAGCACTGCAGCTGGTCAGCTTATGGTGCTTTTTCCCTGGCTCCATTTTTTGGGGGCTTGCGTCTCAAGTGTGAATTTGACCCCCCCGGTGTGCCGGTGTTCTTCCATCGAAGAAACTCATGCCAGGAACTAAATTCAGGATCACTGAGATCTAATCCCACCCATTCCATTGATGTTATGTCAATTTCTTTTCAATTGCGCCCACCGGTCCCCTTAGGCGTCATAAAAAGTCCAGCGGCGACGGTGGGGATCGAACCCACGACCACGGGATCAAATAACCGAGAGTCTGACGCCTTAACCACTTGGCTACCGCGGCTCCCCCAAGCAATCCCATTAGTACTACATTAATGTGTCCCATATGACATGGAAAGTCATTTACTAGCCATCATAATTCTAGCAAGCAGTGTACATACTGGATCTACATACGGTCGTCAGTACGCCAATTACGTGGGACTCCTGAAGTAGACTCAAACACGAAAGGACCATCGATCTTATACTTCGAGTGGGTTTGATGCCAAGAAATCCCAATCTGGGTTTACACATCTTGGTGAAACCCTTCCTCATATAACATGAGCTAATAAAGTCAAACAAAAAATAAGTAAAGAGATGAAAATTCAGTGGCATCACAGTGGAGGACAGCCCCTACAGTTAATTCGACGGGTTAGTCTATCACACGCATTTCGGCATATCCCGCAAACCTCGTGGAGTAATCTCATCAAAAAAAACTAGACCAGCTAAGAAAAATCTCTGGACAAGATCATTCTAAGCATCAAGGAGAAGTTTCAACAAAAAAAACCCGGTTCTTTAAATTGTAAAACCCAATGAGAAACATCTAGACTTAAAATTATTTAAACCCTTCTAAGTCTGCTGTGACCGTCCGGGTCATCCTCCACTGTGACCCTGCACAGTATTGTCGTGGCTCAGGTCGGCATGCGAAACTTTGTACAATGTTCCAGAACGCTAAGAACCTTGCGAGGACAAGAAAGCTAGGATAGAATGGATCAAAGAGAGCAGGAAAAGAATTCGAATACAATATGTCTCCTGAGGCTCCAATTTTACTAACAAAAAGGCGAACCGCCAATTTTTTTGAGTCTTCTAATTGGGTTATTTTCAAGTGGAGAGTAAGTTTGAGGCAAGAGAGTACGCAGGGTATACAAGGCTGGAGTAAACGTAGGTATTCTTAGTGGTATTAAACGTTGGTGTTAGTAATTCATGCCAGATCATGGGTGAAAAGAATATTGAGGTCGGTGTACGTAGTGAAATCGGAAATGTAGAAAGAAGCATCTACTATTTTTCGGAAAATTAACCTAGAATTGGACCACTCTAAAGCTGGGGTCATTAAGTCCGCATTGACTTAATTATTTGCATATAAATCGTTCGTTAATCAGTAAGACTTTAGGACCACTGGTATTGCAGTCTAGCGAGTAGTCTTTAGTTCAACTTTCTTAGTCTTGTTGGGGGAGTTCTAAATGGAAGTCAAAAAGATAAATTATTAAGTTAAATATTTTGGTTTTTATTCCACCCTTCCTGAAAAAGAAATGTTTCAAGGTATCAGTGACATATAACATGATATGAATTAGTTAAAGAGACAGCATATATAGATATACTTGCTATAAGAAATGTATGTTTATTGTGGGTGTAAATTGAATAGAAGTAGGGAGAGAGGGCATGACTCTCGCCTGAAAATATCTTTTCGAAAGATAGGATTTGAAGATAAGACAGTAGGTTTTGGAAGGAATGACCTTGATCTTAAACAGCAGATCATCGTGCGATACAGTTTGCCACATGCGCGATGTCAAACGCGCATCGTTTTATATTAAGAAAAATGGCGATGAGATGATGTTCACTGTACAGTGCAGTGACAGCTAGAAATCTGAATCCTTTGACTCACCGACTTACCTCAGGTTCAGAACAAGGCTACAACTAGAACGTCGTACTGCCGAAAGGCAAAGTTAATTTTTAATCGTCATTATTTTGTTATATAAAGATAAATTTACGTAAAACGAATGTTGTACCTGTTCTCCTGACAAATGGTAGCATAGCGTGCTAAAATGATAGCGTTTTCCTTGATCGTCACCCATCTCGGCGTCGTCGCTCCAACTTTCAAAACGCACCGCCATTTTGCAAAGTGTATTCCTTCCTTTTTGAAAAGGGCACATTTTTCAGAGAGATTTTCCAAGCCGACGGTTATCGGCTCGCAGAACGAACTGAAACGACATCGTTGAGGGGGTTGTCACGTTCAGGACTAGTTCGACGCGCTCACCTCACAAATGGGACCATGCCCATGTCGAGTTTCACCCCTGAGACTATCCCTTTGGACCTTAAATAATCGACGAACTTAACTCCTTCGTCAGTTTCCTGGCCGATGGTCTCTGGGCAGAGAATCACCCCTGAAACGTACTGTTCTATGCCCTCTGTTTTGAAAAGCAACTGTCGCCATTGTCTCCTTGTCTCCTCACCATCCTCGATCCCTATTTTCTATTTTAAAAAAACATCATACATTGTGCATCTTATATTAAAAATATTTGCGTTGTTTTTACGTGAAATTTTCTCGACATAGACGCAATGGATTCATCAGCTCCCAGGATCCCTTTGCCAGGTTGGAACAAGTGTTTTGCGATTTTGAATAACTCTTCTTGGAGATAAGAAGGCGGGCTGTTATACCACGTCGTCATACTAAATATTAAAAATTATCATTCCTCGCAAATACACGAGATCGAAATTTATCTAACCAATAATAAAATAAATACGGTGTGGTTTGTCGTAAAATTGTCTAAAACTTTCATTTCAAGGAAAAAACTTTATAAAGTCAACATCATTTTGTTTAAAAAAAAAAAAAAAAAAATTTTCTTTTTCTACAAATCTTTTCCAATGTATAGCCAATTTTTTTATTCAAAAACAGACCAATTTACGTTTACTAACTTCCAGAAAAGTTGGTTTGAAATAATCATTAAAACTGTAAAACTTCTTTTTTTAAATAAAAATAATAGAAAGAAAACAAAACGGTTTTTGTTGAAAATTGACCGTAAGAAAAACTAAAAATCTCCCAAAAAAATTAATTAAAGCAAAAAATCAGAACTAGAACTAACTTCATGAAAGGTTGGTTTTAAAAAATTAATCAATAAAATTGTAAAACTTCTAGTTT
>CM077111.1:12186902-12197537 GCA_039619505.1 Cimex hemipterus | reverse complement strand
ATAGGTAGATAGATAAAGAAAGAAAGAAAGAAAGAAAGAAAGAAAGAAAGAAAGAAAGAAAGAGAGAGAGAGAGATAGAGAGAGAGAGAGAGAGAGAGAGAGAGAGATGGTCAGAACATGATCTGCAAAATGGACAAATAGACAAAAAGTTCAAAAATCGAAAAAGTCGATTGATCAATCAATTTGGTACCTATCTTGTTCTTTTTGTCACATAGACACACTGAAGATGGCGGAATGCCAAAACGCCAGATCAAGCCTGCGAGGATATACAAACCAAATCGGTAACGACGAAATTAAAATCTGCTGATTGAAAATGAATTATTAAACATAAACTTTTTCATCTTAGAAGCAACATAAGCAATGGAAAAGCAATAGAGGTGCCAGGCATAGTAACCTCATAGTTAAAAATCTTCGAGCAAAATTGGTAAACCCATTGGTACATGGTGGTAAGAGCATGAGAGGAAGGATAAAGAGCAGGCTCTCTCAACACCCACTAGTACACTGTGAAGTACTTTAGGAAGAAATTCACCAATTTTTACCGGGCCTAGTTTCTCGATGAATATGGACTCATTTGTGCTATAGGTACAAAACGGGATTCAATAGCTCTCAAAGAGCGCACTTTATTACGTACCCAGAACATCTATATATAAATGTACACCCCAAACTTTACCTAACCTAGTGTAACCATTTTCTAACTTTAGCTGTTACCCAACCTACCTAACTATGCATAACCCAACTAAGCCCAAGGCATATGCTCCCATCGGTAATAATGCCAAAGAAGAATTTGGAAGACTATAACCTATACTTTGAGTAACTAGGACAAACGCCCATTATAATTGAATTTCTTTTAAAGATTAATGATTATTGTGCGTGGATAGCATTTTGACCTTTCTTTTTTTCAATTTACTAGACTAGAAGGTAAAATGTGATAAGTAGATCAATACTTAATTTTAAAAGAGGGTACAAAATAGCACATCGTATTGGTTTCGGATTTATCATTAGAGCGAAGAGTAACCCTATTGACAGATTTTTCTACACCCGAACGAAAAACCTTAAAGTAAAGTTAAAACTAAAAAAGGTGACTTAATGAAGGCCTCCTAGACATTAAGCGCGTAATGAAGTTTCAAATTCTAAACAATCCCACTGGACAGGGTCGACCTTGGCCAAATTGGCACTCAGTCACCATCACGAAAGCAGAAATACTACTTTCCTCACATTTCCAAAGCTGGGCCGGCTCCAAATTAGAGATGGCTCTTTGTCCGGCCGCCAAACAAACCCGAGAATCCATAGTGTTCCCCACTTCATCCTCATTTGTGCTATAACGACTCATCTCGACTAATGAACCTTTTAATTCTGGTCTTACACGTGTGATAATTATTGTTACCGGTTTGTTATGGGCAGAGATCAAAACGATGAGAAATGACGTTTGATGTTTTGGCATTTTTAAAAAAAAAAGTTTTTCTTTTCCCGATAGGTAAATTTGCAGTAAGGCTATGAACATCTGTTGATCGTTAATCGTACAAAAATAGATTCTCGTGGTATACTCAACCTTAAGTGGAAACTATCTCAACTAGCCCTCCGGGCTGAAATTATATCGGGGCGCTCCGAAAATATTCCGATTTACTTTACCAAACAACAAAAAGTAGACATGTGAAATATTTAGAGAACACAAGAAATAATTTATTTTTTATTTTGGAAACTAGGAGAAAACCTAATCAAAAATCATGTTTTACCACAATTGTACCACAACATTATCGTAAAATTGAGCATAACTTAAAACACATAAATTATACAATGTTACACGTCGGTTGATCCTATGATTTCTATTTTGCGTAATGTCTTAATTTAAATTTATAATTTTGATATTTCCAGACACACTGGTCAAATAAGTCAATGTAGTTTTATTTATTTTGGCTCAATTAAATGCGCTTTTCTCTTTAGCCGAAGCAAATCGTAACAATCCGGCCCGGAGGACCACAAAATTTGTTAATACATGAATTGTTTGATTTTACCTCATAGATTAGGTATTTTTTATGAGGACTTTTCGGAGGAAAATAAAGTATTAAAACAATGTTTATAAATCCCTGTAGATGAATTTAGCTCAGGTATTTTCGTGAGAATTTAAATTTAAAATTTCGATATTTCCAGGCACAGTGGCCAAATATATAAACGTATTTTTATTTATTTTGGCTCAATAGCTCAATAAAATGCGCTTTTCTCTTTAGCCGAAGCAAATCGTAACAATCCGGCCCGGAGGACCAAAAAATTTCTTAATACACGAATTATTTTATTTTATCTCTTAGATTAGGTATTTTTTACGAGGAAGTTTTCGGAGGAAAGTAATGAATTTATAAACACTGCTTAAAATTTAGAAATACATGTAGGATGTGGAAAATAATGAAGTTATACTATGATAGAAATGTTAGATTTCATCAAAATATTTTGGGTGAGTAGAAATTCATTGCATTCCACATCTTACATGTATTTGTAAAATTAAAACAAAGTTTATAAATTCCAGGCCCTGAAGATGATCTCAATAAAGGTCGAAACGTTGGCTCGATAAATAAAACGTTTTTCTAAAACCTACGTCACACCAGACGGCATTTCACTATCTCTAAATAATCGTTAAAATTTGACCTCTACTTTATTTATTAATACGCATAGGAGGTGTTTTCGTGTAAATTTAAATTTAAACTTTTGGCCTTTCCAAACCAACAGGTCATATATATAAATAAAAGTATATTTATTTACTTCAGTTAAATAGAGTGCATTTTTTCTTTAGCCGAGACAAATCGTAACAATCCGGCCCGGAGGACCAAAACATTTCTTAATACAAGAATTGTTTTATTTTACCTCTTAGATTAGGCATTTTGTATGAGGAAGTTTTCGAAGGAAAATAAAGTATTTATAAACACTGCTTAAATTTTAGAAATAAATGTAGGAAGTGGAAAAAATGTAACAATCGTTAAAATTGGAGCTCTATTTAGTAATACGCATAGGAGGTGTTTTCGTGTAAATTTAAATTTAAAATTTCGATATTTCCAAAAAACCATAAAAAATATGTAATAAAAGTATATTTGTTTACCTCAGTTAAATAGAGTGCATTTTTTCTTTAGCCGAGACAAATCGTAACAATCCGGCCCGGAGGGCCAACATTTTTTTAATACATGAATTGTTTTATTTTATTCCTTAAATTAGGTATTTTGTGTGAGGAAAGGAAGAAAAATAAAGTAATCGTGCTATGTGAACATGGTTGAAGCGTGTCATTCCTTGGATCCTTATAGGGAGCGTGTAATAACCTGATATAAGAATGATACTTCACAGCAACGAGGCGTTGAGTTAATTATATTGAGACACCTCCGAAAATATTACAATTTAGTTTATAAACTAAGAACAAAAGTAAACAAGTGAAATATTTAGAATACTAAAGAAATTATTTTCGTTTTCCTTGTACAAAGCTTGGATATACAGTCGAGAATCAACAGTTCAAACTTCTTACATGTTTCTATGCTTCTGTTGTTCATAAATCACAAGGATCTGTTTTAATTGTCAACTAGCATTAGCGAAAGGGCAATCAGCATGATCATGAATATCATTAACGCTCAAACCGTTCCCCGACGTAGATTATCGCGGAATAGTATCAAAGTATTTATGCGCAACATTCGGATTTTATTACTGTCATATTTCACCATGGTTTTAGTAGCGTGTTATCGTACAATAACGCATAAATTTAAACTCATGAATTATACAATGGTACATGTCGAATCATGAAGATTTTATCACTTGTTAATTTTAAACTTTCCGTTAAAGATTTTTTTAAAGATGGAATTGAGACCAGAAGCCACGTGCAATTCGCCTAGAGCAAATTGAACTTAATGTATTTTCCAATTAGGAAAATGAACACATGCCAGAAGTTGACAAATATCCACTCGCGGTAAATTAATTCAGTATTAAAGCCATTTTATTTTGACTGCAAATCGACCCAGTTTTTTCAAAAACTTATTTCTATCTTATGAATTTCATGTTTATTTTCCATATCCGCTAAAAAATTAAATCATGCTTTAAAAATCAATATTGTCTCTTGTAACAAAACGATTTTTGATCCAAAACAAAAAATTGTATAAAGTTGGTGTAAAACAGTCCGTTTCAAAAAGTCAGAAAAAAAGCGAAATTTCAAAATGGCCGTAGAGTGTCGAAATGATTAAAAACAGAGCTGGTAAAAGTTTTTCAATACACCATTGAAAAAAAAAAAAAAATGTTCGCAAAATTTGACGTTCTTCGACGCCTGGTCAAAATGTCGAACCATTCCGGTCCGGTCGAGCAAAGTTATTTCACAGGTGTTTCCAATGAAGAAATGCCAATGGTTTGGCGTTACGAGGCCTTTCTATAATTGGATCGTAAGAACCCACTCCGCACACCTAACTACACGATCTACAAGTCGAACACACGAGATATCAGGTTAAACTAGGTTATGTTCAACGAAAAGGAAAATATTCGTTTAAAACGATAACAATAAAAATATAAATTGAACGTTAAACAGACTGTTTTAGCCTGCACTGTTCTATGTTTTCAAACAATCTACTTTAAAAGTTCGTTGTGGCCGGCTTTTCAATAATTCCCTAACGTAACGAACGGTCAGGAAGGGATAATAACATACAATGACGTTTCGACCTTTATTCGGATCATCTTCAGGGCATATAGTGAAATGCTATTCTTGTTGCGTAGCACTAACAATTTAACACGAAATTATTATATAAAATACAAATGTTAAACCGCCTGTGACACTGGCTTTTTTTTAATCTCAGCTAAAAACTTAATTAAAGATTAATTAATTTGGCTGACCAGGAAACCTAATAAATGTATAAGCAAAAGAAGTATACATCATTAAAGTTCCACGTGGCCATTTCATTTGTCGCCGAGGATCAAATAGATTAAACGACATTTGAAAAATGGCAAAAAGGAGGGAAAACTCAAAAGGTGGGGTTGAGATGAGAAGGCGTCCCAGTGGATCCAGGTCACGATAACTCAAGTGGTAGAGCAGCGGCGTATCAAGCCGAAGATCGTGGGTTCGAATCCCGCTCGCGACACTGACTTTTTTATCTCAACCAAAAACCTTAATTATTTGATAAGTAATACATTACATTTTGGGGTTTACAAATGGAAAGTTTCTGTTCAACCAAAAATTAAGAATTTTCATATCAATACTTCTAGTTTTAGTTAAATTAATTAAATTAACACCTGAAAACATGATACAAGTATCTGCATAACTAAACATTTCCCAGAGGATTTAATTTTCAAAAAATTATTAATATTTAAAAGAAGCAAAATTGGACCTATGACTGTACCTTGTGGTACTCCCGATTCGACGTGTAAAGTGGTAGAGTAGCAGCGTATTGAGCCGATGGTCGTGGGTTCGAATCCCGCTCGTGAAACTGACTTTTTTATTTTAATCAATATCTTACATCAAATTTAATTAATTGAAAGAAGTTAGTTGGCCGGATCACGCAATTTATGTACGGAATGTATTTATTAGCGAGATTGTCGACTAGTGATCAACCTTTCAATGCTCTTGTGTTATCGTCAGTCGAATTTATGTTTTAGAAGGATGGATTTGAACCTGACGGTGGGATTAGCACTCTCAATATTACCCATTTCATCATCCTTAACGAACTATAATCTTTATAGTTTGTTATGTATTTATATATTTATTGAAATATATAGGTTTGTACTTAAATTATTACTCGTTATTTAACCTGCCCTAAAAACCTCCCAGATTATTTATCACATGAATTCAATTCACAAAATGATTTTGAATCAATTAATCTTTAAGTAAGGCATTAGTTGAGATAAAGAAGTTAGTGTCAGGAACGGGATTCGAACCCACGACCTTCCATGTTAGTGACCGGGTGGATCGATGTCACGATAGCTCAAGTGGTAAAGCAACCTCGTATTTAGCCGAAGGTAGTAGGTTCGAATCCCTCTCGTGAAACTTTTTTATCTCAACCAATATCTTACATCAAGTTAAATTAATTGAAAGATTAATCGGACCACGAAATCTAATGAATGTATTTATTAGCGAGATTGTCATATAGTTATCGACCTTTCAACGTTCTTGTGTTATCATCATAATTTCATGGTTGTTGATAGGTTTCTAGTTTTGAAGGGTGAATACGAAGCGACATGAGAATTATATTTAAACTCAAAAGTGAGTTTCATGTTTTTATTACTCAAAATAAGAACCTTATATACTCGTTGATAATTAATGTGTTTTTTAAATGTTTAGTGTCATTAAAGGTATTTATTAGCGTGATTGTTGACTTTTCAATATTCTTGTGTTATCATCATTCGAGCCACATAATTTCTTGGTTGTTGGTAAATTTCTGTTTTTAGAAGGCTGAATGCGAAACGAAATGAGAATTATATTTAAACTCAAAAATGAAGTATTTTCATGTTTTTATTACTCAAAATAAGAATCTTATATAGTCGTTGATAATTAATGTGTTTTTTAAATGTTTAGTGTGATTGAAGGTATTTATTAGCGTGATTGTAGACTAGTTATCAACAAACTATTTAATCATCTTTCACTAAATATATTTTTGCAGTTTGTAAAGTATATCATTTTTAATTTTATATTTTCAATTAGATGATCTTTAATTAAGGTTTTGGTTGAAAAAAAATCAGTGTCACGAACGTGATTCGAACCCACGATCTTCGGCTAGATACGCCGCTGTTCTACCAGTTGAGCCTCGTGACTTCGACCCACTCGGAAGCCCACCTTTTGAATTTTCTCTCCTTTTTGACATTTTTCAAATGTCGCGTAACCTTTCCGTCCATTTTGCTTATTACATTTATTAGGTTTCGTGGTCCGGCCTGACCAATTAATTAATCTTTAGTTAAGTTTTTGGTGGTGATAAAAAAAAATCAGTGCCACACGCGGTTTTCATTTCAACGAAGACCTTAATTAATTGCAAAGAATTTTTTTTTGTCAAACGGACAAACGAAACCTGATAAGTTTAAGTTTATATGGTTCAATTCGAAAGTTTGGTGGTCGGTAATTCGTATCATTCTTAATTAACAACACAAAAATTTGAAGACCAGGACAATTTTTTGAACCTAGGTAGCTGTATTCTTTAAAGGTTCGGTATTTCAGTACAATTATAAGCCAATATTTAAACGATACTAAATGAGAAATTATTAAACGTCGGCGTATAATGAAAAATACATTAGAGTCATTTGATAGGAGCTTTTATTATAATTTTGTTTGATATTTATAGAATACAAATTATATATTTGTGTTCTACACAAATTAAACAGTAAATTGAAAAAAAAGTATATCTTACCCCAATGCTCTAAGACTCCTTCGACTCATTTTTGGGCCGACTCGTTTGATTTCTAATACGATGGGAAAATTAACCCTTTCTCGATGACAATCACAGTACCACTGACCTACAAGTTGATCCGGGAGCCACTCGTGGTGTCCTACCTAAAACAATAGGAAAGACGAGCCTTCGGGGCCGGTTGTGGAGGTGGATCACCTGGTACTAAATATAATACGGAAAGGTCGCAACAGGGCTCACGTCTGTGAATAGAGCAAAGCGGCCCCTAACTTCCTGGACAGGGTCAGTCCTCTCGCCATTGTCCGATATCTTGACGGGGTACGCGATTTGCCGGATCGGCCACCTGGCCACGTCAGTCATTTTTTGACAGGGTGGAAAATCCTCTGTCATCGGGACAAAATCGTAGAGCCGACCGTTCGCGAACTAAGCGTAAATATTCCCATCCGTCATGCTAAATTTACAATTGATAATTTTCAACCGAAGTTTTAAAAAGCCTCTTCATCGAGATGTACAACTTTGCTCAAGAGAAACTTTCACACATAACTTACACTTTGATTTATAAGGTTTACGTTGAACTTATGTTCACGAGAAGGATTAATAACTAAGTTAATAAACTACAGTTAATAAAGGAAAATCTATTAATTTATGAGATTAGTTCCTCCATTGTCAGAAATGAACAAAATATACATGCAAATCTACAATCCACTAAAATTATAATAATTTTTTATGATAGTATTATACATCAATACAAAACATACAATAACCTACAATTACAATAATTGTATTTTAAAAAAATCAGCAAATAAAACGCTGATATTTAAATTACTTCGATAAAAAATTTTTGAGGAATCACAAAGAATATTTATTTTGTATAGTTGTTAACCAATCCTTCAATGCTGTGATATGTTCTCTTCTTTTACGGATAATTGGAACATATAATAAGATGAAATTTTTGAAGGCTTATAATCATCCATATGAAAATTCATTTTATTCTGCCAAAGTTTGTAAACATTCCCACTATCCATTGTTTGCCAGTGTACTGTTCTCCAGTATACATATAACCTTGGTATGGGCATGTACATTTCATTTGGCTGTATTCTACATGGCAACCAGGCCGACTTTGGACATCTTTGGACTGTTAAAAAATAACTGCTAAGAGTTCAGGAGAAATGATGGAGTGAGTGTGGTGTTCAATCCTTTTTAAAACGATAGTTTCAACTCACAGTAAGTTGTCTTGCATTTGGATTTCGAGCCTTTTAGCTCATCATCAGGTTGAAGGACAGCACGAATTGTCAAAGTGTCATGTCGAGAGACTTGATTGTAGAAGTCATTCACGCTGATGATGAGTTAAAAGCTCGAAATCCGGATCGTTGCAAAACAATTTACTGTGAGTAGGAACTATTTAAAAAAAAGCATAATTTAGTAATCTATACGTCAATAAAAGTAATGTTAATATATATTTTTTAATATGGATATTATTGCAGTTCTGAAGATGTAGATAATTCCCACATCTGAAGGCACGCCATCAATAATTTCCAATTTCAATTATCAATCCCAAAAATCGGAACGTATTGATGGCTGTGCCATCAGATTGGGAATTATACCATGATATTTCACTATTTTTTGCCTCTGATGATGGGCCAGGAGACCGAAACATCCATGTAATTTGCTAAATTCGATAAAGGTTTTCAACCACGGAGATCTTCGAATTTTACAACTTATCAATAAAGATTTCAAATTCCGTGAAACGTAAAAAAAATCTTTATCTTTGTTTTGGATTAGGGATTAAGAATGTTTACCACAAATTGTTATTCTCAATTTAAAATATAAACAAATATTTATGGAAAACAATGAGACAGATTGAGGCCAGAATTGTCTCTTATCGAGAGAAAAAAAATGAACAGGGTGGAATTTTTGACTGACAGTGTATAACGTAACAATTTTTGCCATTAAAAAAAAAATAAATAAATAAATTCACTAATTTCAAGCTTGACGAATTAATATATTACAATTAATTAAGGTTTTTAGCTGTGATAAAAAAAATCAATGGCACGAGCGGGATTCGAACCCACGACCTTCGGCTTGATACGCCGCTGCTCTACCACTTGATCGTGACCTCGATCCACCCGGACACTAACTTCCCAGCTCAACCTCACTTTTTCAATTTTCCCTCCTTTTTGCCACCTCATGTGGTAGAGCAGCGGCGTATCTGGATTTCGTTCAGGAATTGGAAGCTCTGTCATGTACAAAGAAAATCTACAACAGACATCAGTTCACAAAATGGCCGATATGGGAGAAAAAATTCAACAATTATGTATTGAACTGCCCATCATAGGGTCATTGCCAAAACGTTTAAAGATAAAAGAGTATAAAAATAATCATAATTGTTTTACACCCCCAGAGAAAGAGAGAGAGAGAGAGAGAGAGAGAGAGAGAGAGAGAGAGAGAGTTTATTTACAGTAATAAAATTTGCAACAATAAAAAATATAAAAATAAGGCAAAGCATACTAAAATATATAAATAACTATGTATATGAACTAAAATCAAGAAAGTATAAACCAATTAGATAATATGTACTAATTCCAAGGAAAATTAATAAGAATAAAGGAATAAAAAATTAACAGAAAAATGTAAACAAAAAAGAAAAAGAAGAAGATATAAACTCAACATTGATTACAAATAAAAACCTCAAAGACACAAATAAGAAAAAATGGAAATTGATTTACATTAGAGTACATAAAATCAACAAAAAATGTAGAAAATTTTAAGAAATAGTCCTCTGAAACGTACTTTAAAAAAATGAAATCTATGCAGAAAACAAAAAAATTAAGTTGAAAGTATAATTCCTGTATTAATTCGTGCCTGTAATTCCAAGCAAATTTAAAAATAAAGCAATAAAAAATGGGGAGAAATATAAAAGAAATATATAAAAAATATAATCACAAAATTGGTAACAATTAAATTCTGTAAAAATACCAATAAGCAAAAAAAAAGAAGATTTATATTAGAATAAATAAAATAAACAGAAAAATTTAGCAAATTTTAAGAAATAGTAAACTAAACCTTAATTAAAAAATAAAGATATCAAATCTATGCAGACAAAAAGTTAAAAATACAATTCTTGTCTTTTATTCCAGGCAAAATTAATAACAATAAAGGAATAAAAAAATTAACAGACAAATGTAATAAAAAACTCAACGTTGGTAACAAATAAAACCGGTAAAGATACAAATAAGCAAAAAAAAGGAAATTGATTTTTGATTTACGTTAGAATAGATAAAATAAACAGGAAAATCTA
>CM077111.1:12174215-12186892 GCA_039619505.1 Cimex hemipterus | reverse complement strand
GTAACAAAAAATGAACAGAAAAATGTAAACAACAGAAAAGTTATAATTTCAACATTGGGAACAAATAATCCCAGTATAGATACAAATAAGCCAAAAAAAAAAAAAAGGAAATTGATTTTTGATTTACGTTAGAATAGATAAAATAAAGAGAAAAATTTAGCAAATTTTATGAAATAGCCCACTAGACCTTATTTTATAAAAATATAAAGAAATGAAATCTATGCAGAAAGAAAAGTTACAAATAAAAATCAAATTCTTGTACTAATTTGTTCGTGTAATTCCAGGAAATATTAATAAGAATAAAAGAACACATAATGAACACATAAATGTAAAGAATAGACAAGATATAAATTTAACATCGGTGTAACCCGGTGAAGATACAAAAAAGCAAAAGAAAGAAGAAATAATTCCAGGCAAAGTTACTGAGAATAAAAGAACAAAAATGGACAGAAAAATGTAAAGAAAAGAATAAACATAAACTCAACATTGGTAACAAATAGCACCGGTAAAGATACAAACAAGAAAAAAAAAAGAAATTGATTTAGGTTAGAATAAATAAAATAAACAGCAAATTTTAAGAAATAGTCTAATAAATCTTCCTTAAAAAAAATAAAGAAATCAAATCTATGCAGAATAAAGGAATAAAATGTGAACAGATAAATGTAAAAAACAACCCAGAAAAAATATATAAACTCAACATTGGTTATAAAAAACCGGTAAAGATACAAATAAGCAAAAAAGAAGAAATAATTACAGGCAAAATTAATAAGAATAAAAGAACAAAACATGAACAGAAAATGTAAAAAAAAGAAAGGACATAAACTCAACATTGGTAACAAATAACAACGGTAGAGATGCAAATAAGCAAAAAAAAAAAAAGAAATTGATTTACGTTAGTATTAATAAAATAAACAGCAAATTTGAAAAAAAAAATAGTAAAAAATAATCAAATCTATGCAGAATAAAGGAATAAAAAATGGACAGAAAAATGTAAAAAAATCCAGAAAAAATATATAAACTCAACATTGGTTATAAAAAACCGGTAAAGATACAAATAAGCAAAAAACATGTACTATTTTTCTAAATAATCGATCAAAGTTTTTCCTTTGTTTTCTTGAATCTGACTAAAAATATTTTTTAGCGTGAAAATTGAAAACCTATCTCAGATAAATAAGAGTCATTGCCATGCAGAAGTTCGTGGGTTCGAATCCCGCCCGTGACACTAACTTTTTTCGTTTAAACCAATACCTCACAAAGAAGATTAACTATTTCTGATCTTCAGAGGACAATAAAAAGTGAAATCTAAAATCTTATTGCATGGTTCAAATGTGATTTATACTGAAAATAAATCCAATAAAGTTAATAAAATTTTTAAATGTAACTGTAAATAACTGTGGGTTATAAATAATAAAATCTACGTGCATTATTTACAATAAGCAGATATTCCACTAGTTTGGAATAATAAGGATTTAAACGCATAGAATTTTAATATAGGTAAAGTCCAAAAAAAGGTAAGTAATTAGCTAATGATTAAACAGATAATTTTTTTTGTCAGCTTCTTTTTTCTTTTTTTTTTGACTTGGTCTACTGTCGAAATTCAGTAATTAGCTCAACCCGATTCACGCATTTAGTCCGTCGGGTTGGTCGTGGGCGTTTTTTCCTTATTAAAAATAGACTATCGAGTCCTGGGGGGGTTTGCGTTCGGTGCCTAGAAAGCGGAGCAATCGACAGAAATAGCTGGAAAAGGAGAAACCTGGGCTTTTTTTAAATTTTTTTTTAATTATGGTACATCTCATGAAACAATTATCACGGGTATTTAGTGTGATACCCACGGTCGTACACGGCCATTACAAAACTTGTAAAAAATAATACCAACAAAGGATTGATTTTTTTCTTCTAAAATTTACGACAGAAGGTAAACGAAGACTTTAGAACTTTCCCGGGTAAAAGTTCAATTTCGCGCTAAATTCAGATTAATTCGACAAAAAAAGAAAAATCGTGTTTCACATAGCTTGCATTTTCACGCATAAATGACTAAAAAAAATAAATGCAACAAAATAAAATATTCATCCCTAGCCTTTTAACACCCCCTCGGGGTAAAATCAAGTTTTAAACTATTAATTAAAATAAATCAAAATTGGCATAAAAATCGTGACAGCCTAAATAAAGATTTCAATCCGAAACAGGTGCAAAGCGCGTACTTTTGTACGTTGTGACATACATTTTAGTAATAAAATTAAATTATCTTTTATCTTTCTTTTTTCTTTCTTCTACTACCTAAAAGATCTATTATTGAAATATATTGTGCGGAATACATATTTTTAATGGTTAATTTTAACCCTTTAAGATTATAAAATAATCGTTATTTTTCATGGACGTAACCTGTTTATCAAGCTAGGAACATTTTTAGACTTAAGGGTCGAAACTTCACCTTAGCCAAAAATTTTTTTAAAGGAATCAATTGATACTTGTAAAACATAAAACTATTCATAAAATGTAAGAAAGGGCCCTAAGGTTGAAATTAGAAATATTGTAAGTAGTTGACCCCAAGATTTTTTATTTTGCCTTCTCATTTTTTCAATTTTTGATCTTCACTCTCAATAACGGTTCATCGGTCAGATTTCCCTTGATGATCTCAATAACGGTTATTTAGGGCCGCCCCATCGAAAATAAACTATAAAAAATATATTTAGCTGTGTTACAATAGAAAGCGAAAGTAGACCGGTGATTTATGGAATAGCGGCCCTGTGCCAAATAAAATTCTTGGCTATTGTTTCGGGGCGCGCCGGTCGGACGTTGGTGAGGACGGGGTTGTTTTCCGTGTCTAGGATTTCTTATCTGCAAAATCTTTTCGACTCACCTTGTTCTTTGCTGCTTAACCGGACCTGAACTGGCCGTAAAACGAATCCGGACCCGCCCATCCCCACCCGATAATATGAACCATTGCCAAAACACTCGGAAACCGTGGTAAAAACCAATTTGAATGTCTTAATCGGAGGCGGCTCGATCCCATTTTTTTTTAGTTTTAAATTTTAAAAAACATTGCCGCAATTAAGGCTTTCAGTTGAGATAAAAAGTCAGTGTCACCAGCGGGATTTGAACTCAGGATCTTAGGCTAGATACGCCGATGCTCTACCGCTTGAGCGATCGCGACCTCTATCCACTCGGACGCAAACTTCCCATCTCAACCCCACTCTTTCTATTTCAAATAAAAACCTTAATTAATTGAAATAGTTTAATTGGTCAAGCGGAAAACTAGTAAATTTAATAAGTTAAAATGAAGCATACCTCCACTAAAGTTTTTCGTAGCCTTTTTATTTATCGCCTAGAATCAAATAGATTAAACGACATTTGAAAAATGCCAAAAAAGGAGGTGGGACTTTAGTGCCCGAGTGGATCGTGTTCACTTACTTTTTTTTATCTCAACTAAAAATTTTAATTAATCGAACGATATCGATTGTCAAGCAGACCACGAAAACTAGTGTCAAGTTTTAATATTTTCAATTGATGAAAACAGTCTTGGCTGTAATTTTTCATCAGTTATTTCAAGCAGATCCTACACCCAAATAATGAACTTACAAATGATCATCGACACGTTTGATGGACTAAAAGGGCATGAATATGAAGACCCAGCAACTGGACCAAGCAGATTTCACAAAATTGCAATATAAAATAGACCTGATCGTTCACGACCGAGGATGGTTTATTCCTGAATACGTCTGACAGACTAAAAGATCGTGAATCTGAGGACCAAACCGATCGGAATAACCTATAGGACGAAAAAAGAAACGATTCAAAGACTCCCTGAAAACATCTCTAAGTGACTTGGGTATTGACCTCAACAATTGGAAGTCTCTTGCTTCGGGCCCTACGACCTGGTGAAGCAGGCTCACCTCAGGAACATGTGCAGCGGAGGTAAGACAAGCTGCACAGGCAAAGAAGAAGAGCATTGCTCACAAGGCCCCGAGCTACGTCCACATCCAGTGTGGCACTCACCTATGCACGCTCGGCATGCAACCGAGGTTTCAGAGCTCGTATTGACCTCATAAGTAGTCAGTGGACCCACAACCGTACACACCACACCCAACATTGAAATCATGGTCATCTTCGAAAACCAAGAAGGAACAACAACAGATATATATATATATATACGAATCAGTCAATCTTTTTTTTAATAGAGGGCGTTATCTATCTAAAAAAAGCAATCTATGTAAAAATGTGGCACCGTCATCGCCGCAGAAGTGACATTGATTCCGGGTCAAATTTTGAGGTTAATTTTGAGTAAATAAAGGTGTAATAACTATTTACGCCCCGAGATGTCGCTAGGAGCATCTTTCGGGACGTTAAGCGTTTTTTCTGGACTTTGGACGTTTTTTGAATGAATTAGTTATTGCTTCGGTCTCGTGCGGCCTTGGTGCTTATACACATAAGTCACGCAAAGTCACACATCACTCTATAAAATTTCTCTTCGTCACTTTCTCCAAAACTCGGTAGAACACGACTAGACAACAAAGGGAGCAGTGGGATTCTGGCCCGAAATTAATTTTACCTTAATTCATTTTCTTTAAATTTTCTATATTTATTTTTATCCATAATGTTTTTAATTCGGCATCCTCTCCGAAACAATAACAACGTAGGAAATGAAAGGACTTAATTCATGATCTTAATATGCATATAGACATTTTTAACAAAAATTAATTCCTTTTTTTTTCAATTTCTCTCTTTTTTTTTGTTTGTTAACGGAACTGAACAAACAAGCCAACAAATAAATAATCGGCCTCAGAGGGAAATATTTAAGTTCTCTACCAGGAAACTAGAATATGTGAGTTGTATTTGGGGTGAGACTGTATTTCTTGACATGAATAAGTAGCAAGTGTGTATGTGAGTGTCTATTATCCCAGAGCGGCAAGAGCAACCCTTGCCCCCTTTTTTTCACACGGCAATATTTTGTTGTTGCCCGAAGATTATTATTTATTTAAATACAGCGGTGCAGTCGGAATTTTGATCAAAAGAACTTGTGAACATGAAGAAGATTTTGAACCAAATAAGTGATAAATTATTGAAATGGTTCTGTCTAATTTTTTTTAAGTAAATTCACAGGATTAAAAAAACCAGTTTGCTATTTATCAAATTAATTCGAGGGAATTTCAAATTTCGAAGGCTTTATAAAATGATGAAAAATCAACTATAAATTATTCATTGGCACTTTAGGAAGAAATATTACTTGTTTATGTTTTAACTCCCAGGCACAAAAACAAATTTTACAAAAATTTTCATTACCATTTAAACAACGTGGTTTTGCGAGGATTGTAAAATGTCGATTTATGATGAGGACAAAAAAAAAAAAAAAAAAAAAAAAAAGATCGTGGTAGTCATTAAATTCTATTTTTGACCGTGTCGAGCCCAAGCTCCCGTGACCTGCGTAATTACATTAAAGACTTCGGACCTGGCAGACTTTAATTGAATCCGTGGACACTGAAGCGATGTATCCCGAGGGTGGTACTCGCTGTACACAATGACTAATGAAGTAAAAGTACACGGTAGAGCTACTGTTCTGTGATGAATGTTTTCCGCCCTAAATATCCTTTTTATCACTTTGCCCTTCATATGACCTACATCACGTCGAGACATGTTTAGACCCGCAAGCCGTTTAAGCCAGTTTTTAAATCGAAAATGTTGAAATCCGAAATTACGTCTTGAGGTCTGTGGACTGATGAACTTAAAAACTGGAAAAAAAAACAAAAAAAAAACAACTCTTTATGGCGTTTTTGGTCGCTTTATTCAAGTTGTTACGTTTTTTGGACTTCTAACTGTTATACAAAAGTTGATTTATAGCATGAATTTTGATCTGTTATTCTAAGACGTACGATGAGACTACAAGAACTGATGTGAGAATTCTTAATGGATTCTGAGAATTGGTGAGTTGAAAACCGAAAAAAACTTTTTATAACTTTTTTTGGTCACTTTATTCAATATTATGTTTTTTGATCTTTTAACTAGTATATAAAAGTTGATTTATAGCATGAATTTTAATCTGCTATTCTAAGACGTACGATGAGACTACAAGAACTGCTGTGAGAATTCTTAATGGATTCTGAGAATTGGTGAGTTGAAAACCGAAAAAAACTTTTTATAACTTTTTTTGGTCACTTTATTCAATATTATGTTTTTTGATCTTTTAACTAGTATATAAAAGTTGATTTACAGTATGAATTTTAATCTGCTATTCTAAGACGTACGATGAGACTACAAGAACTGCTGTGAGAATTCTTAATGGATACTGAGAATTGGTTAATTGAAAACTGAAAAAAACTCTTTATTTCTTTTTTGGTCACTTTATTCAAGTTGTTACGTTTTTTGGATTTCTAACTATTATCTAAAAGTTGATTTACAGTATGAATTTTAATCATTTAATCTAAGAAGTATGAACAGAACAGCAAGAAATGTTATGATAACTCTTCACGAAATCTGAGGGTTGGTGAACTTAAAAATTAAATTAAAAAAAACCTCTTCGTGGCTGTTTTGGTCTTTTTTTTATTCCACATGTTAAAGTTTTTGGACTTTTACCTGTTATATAAAAGACAAGAGAATAGAAAAATTATATAAAGTTCTATAAAAGATTTACACCATGTCTTTTTTATTCCAAGAAATTTATGCTATGAAGTACGAAAACAAAAACTGTTGTGAGAATTCTTCACGATGTTGGTGAACTTGAAAACTGCAAAAACGTTTACAGATGGTTTGGACACTTTATTCAAAATGGTACAGTTTCTTCACGAATTCTGAGAATTGGTGGCTTGAAAAAAAAACTCTTTATGACTTTTTTGGTCACTTTCTTCAAGATTTTGCATTTTTTATTTAACTGTTATATAAAGGTTGATTTAGAGCATGAATTTGAATCTTTTAATCTAAGAAGTACGAACAGGACAGCAAGAACTGTGGTGAGAAATCTTCATGAAGTCTGAAGGTTGGTGAACAAGAAAATTCTTTTTTTATTCAAGATGTTAAGGTTTTTGGACTTTTGATGTGAAAAATAAGAGATGATTTACAAACATGAAATTTTTTATTATAAGAATTTTATGCTATGAAGTACAAAAACAAAAACTGTTGTGAGAATTTATCAAAATATTGGTGGACTTGAAAGCTGAGAAATGTTTACAGATGCTTTGGTCACTTTATTCAAAATGTTAAGGTTTTTAAACTTTTAACAAGAACTGCTGTGAGAATTCTTCATGAATTTTAATGTTATTGTAAGAAGTACGAAGAAACTACAAAAACTTTTTTTGGACTTTTAACTGTAATATAAAAGTTGATTTACAGCATGAATTTGAATTTTTTATTGTACGACGGACCATGTACAACAAGATCTATTGTGACAACTTTTCATGAAGTCTGAGGGTTGGTGAACTTGAAAACAGAAAAAAAAATCTTTACGGTTTTTTTAGTCACTTTATTCCAGATGTTACGATTTTTGGACTTTTAATTGTTACATAAAAGTTGATTTACAGCATAAATTTTAATATATATTCTAAGAAGTACGAAGAGACTACAAGAACGGCTGTGAGAATTCTTCTTGAATTCTGCGAATTGATGACTTGAAAACTGAAAAAAAATTCATGGATTTTTTAGGTCACTTTATTCAAGCTTTTACGTTTTTGGTCTTTTAACTGTTATAGAAAAGTTGATTTACAGCATGACTTTTAATTTTTTATTGTACGACGGACCATGTACAACAAGAGCTGTTGTGACAACTTTTCATGAAGTCTGGGGGTTTGTGAACTTGAAAATTAAAAAAAAAACATTATGTCTTTTTTGGTCACTTTATTCAAGATGCTAGTTTTTTTACTTTTAACTGTTACATAAACGTTGATTTACACCAAGAATTTTAATCTGTTATTCTAAGAAGTACGAAGAAACTACAAAAACTGCTGTGAGAATTCTTCATGAATTCTGAGAATTGGTGAGTTGAAAACAGAAAAAAACTTTTTATGACTTTTTTGGTCACTTTATTCAAGTTGTTACGTTTTTTGATCTTTTAACTAGTACATAAAAGTTGATTTACAGTATGAATTTTAATCTTTTAATCTAAGAAGTACGAACAGAACAGCAAGAATGTTATGATAATTCTTCACGAAGTCTGAGGGTTGGTGATCTTGAAAACAGAAAAAAACATCTTTACGGTTTTTTTAGTCACTTTATTCAAGATGTTACGATTTTTGGACTTTTAATTGTTATATAAAAGTTGATTTACAGCATAAATTTTAATATGTATTCTAAGAAGTACGAAGGGACTACAAGAACTGCTGTGAGAATTCTTCATGAATTCTGAGAATTGGTGAGTTGAAAACAGAAAAAAACTTTTTATGACTTTTTTGGTCACTTTATTCAAGATGTTACGATTTTTGGACTTTTAATTGTTATATAAAAGTTGATTTACAGCATAAATTTTAATATGTATTCTAAGAAGTACGAAGGGACTATAAGAACTGCTGTTTTTTCCAGAATTCCTCATGAATTCTGCGAATTGATGACTTGAAAATTGAAAAAAAATTTCATGGTTTTTTTTGGTCACTTTATTCAAGCTTTTACGTTTTTGGTCTTTTAACTGTTATAGAAAAGTTGATTTACGACGAATTTAAATCTGTTATTCTAAGAAATGCGAAAAGAGCAAGAACTATTCTGAGAATTCTTCATGAAGTCTGAACGTTGGTGAACTTGAAAATTTAAAAAATTCTTTACAGCTATTTTGGTCACATTATTTGAGATGTTAAGGTTTTTGGACTTTAAACTGTTATATAAAAGATAATTTACAACATGAATTCTTTTATTATACGAAGTACGAACACAACAAAACCTGTCGTGAGAATTCTTCACGAACTCTGTGGGTTGGTGAACTTGAAAATTGAAAGAAAAAAAAAACCGGCTTTTATGGTCATTTTATTCGTGACTTACGGTTTTTCGGCCTATACTTGTGTATAAAAGTTGATTTACAACATGAATTTTCATCATTTATTCTAAGAAGTAAGAAAAGAACAACAAGACCCGTTGTGAAAATTCTTCATGAAGTCTGAAGGTTGGTGAACTTGAAAACTCAAGTTTACGGCCGTTTCGGTCTATTTACTCAAGAAATTATGGTTTGTGATCTTCAAAATACTGATTGATTTATATCATGAATTTCATCCTGATATTGTAAAAAACAGGAAAATAACAATGAATATTATGACAGTTCTTATGGTCTGAAGAGTGATATATCCGGGAAAAATAAATTAGGCTCAGTATTAAATTTTAAAATTCTTGGAATGAGTACAATTATTACTTGTTTCTCCGACTGTGGAAGGTTCTCTTTTTGTTTTATTTCGTTAAAATATTTTGCGTAATTTATTTTTTGCGGCTCTGATAAACTCCCTTCTATCAAGCACAAATTATTCACGTAGCACGGTTAAATAAAAGGATTTATTTATTTTAAACAAAAGTGTTCAAATGTTCGTTATTGCTTTTTGTTCAAACTTACCCTTTTATCGAGTGATGAACCACCCTTTTTCATCCGGTCCGGTTTTTTCCCCCATCGAGGAGCGGGGGGGGGGGTTGAACAAGACGTGGTCTCTAACCCCCGTACGCGGCGGGGGTGGCGTCGGAGCTTAGGGGTGGCAGTCACGCTCCGAACACCGAACCGTGCGGGCCGTTCGACTTTTCCGACAGTGTTCATTCGGCGAGTTTTCAAACATTGAGGCGGTGGAAGAAGTGAGTACGATTTCCAAAAAAACATTTTATTATATATTCCATACTTGAATTTTTTTATGACAGCCTATTTTGTTTGTACGTTTTCCTTGGGAATTTTATTTTTACATCAACACTAGAACAAAACAAAAAAACTTTTTCCAAACTGAAACTAAATTTACTTTTTCATTAATATCTGAGACTTTGGTGAAGTCGGTTGATTTGAAAATAGATGATTTTTAAAAAGATTAACACTGCGTCTATTATCGCACAGTTCTTTACTGAATATGACGTGAATCCGACGGTATTCATATGAGCCAAACCTAAAGGAAAAATATTGTAATATATTTATTTATGTTTTGTAGATTTATCAACCAATTGTTGCAGATAATGTTCTCTTGGTTGTCATCAGGGATGTGGTCAAAGAAAATTTTTTAAAAAAACGGCTAGCTTTCGTAACATTTTTGCACCTTCTTCAGACCTGTATAAAAGGATATATTATACATTTTAATTTTGGCCAATTTAACACCAAAACACATTTTTTACTTGATTCTTGCTCAGTGTATAAACTTAAATTCATTTCTCAAGTTAACATTGAAAATTTCAATTTATTCTTCGCCTTTTCAACTATGAAATGACTAGTTTAATTTATGCAAATATTACAGATGGTAAAACTAAAAACAACGGCTAGTATGAAGTTTTTTTTTTAGGCACGGTTTATATCCTGTACAGGGACATTTTTTGACCATATCCACGATAACCGAGAGAAAACTCTCCCTTTTAAAATACATTTTATTTAAGAAATTAGTCACTTCCTTGGTCTTGGAAGTTCGGCTGAAGATGTAATTAAGCAAGAAGTATCGACGTGGGCTTTGCCCAATTAGCGCAGAAGTTGACAGACTCAACGCGACCCTGTGTACTTAGCGTGATGGACGATAAACAACTTTGCCGGATAATTTACCGCCCGTAGAATACCAATTACCAAATTATCGCTGGATATGTCGAAAAAGAAAATTCTTTTGTACTGCGCGGGGAGGGGGTTTCGAGAGAAAACGTCCAAGTCGCAACGTGTGCTGATATTCTATCGAAAATTGTACTGCGAACGTTGGAATTACAAATGGATGACTAATACGTATTCCGTCTGCGGAGTTCAAACAGCTATCACAACGTCATCATTCATAATTTAATATCGTTTTATGTGCCGTTCCCTTGAAACGATAACGGTAGAACAGGTGATAAAGATTCGAATTTGAAGCATTACATCGGCTCCTTTCAATCAACTTAATCCTATTACCTTAAGCCGATGACTATTGTTTTTGGAAATCAACAATCCGAATCAACCCCTGAGGCTGAAGCACACTAAAACTATAAATTAACAATATCTATTAATTGACAAATATCTGTAACTGCTTTACTTAGGCATAAGTTTTATTTTCTATCTAGATAAGAAAATTTTATATAATCTTTGAATCTGACCATCAGAAATTCACCTATATCAGAAAATCAGTTTTATTTAATTTCAACTTTTAAAAAATTAAGTTTTTTCTTGTCGCGGTTATTTGTTGAATTAGTGAGGTAGTTGAGAAGAACACCCGGTTAATTTTTTCTCGACGTTTCGACCTTTTTACGGGTCATCTTCAGAGCCTGGGCGAGTTACAAAACGTACTCTTATAGAAAACAAATAATAATAGCACCACAGTTTATGTCGGTAAGAAATACTTGGTTCAAAGTTATACTTTTCCAATGAACAACCTTTTGTAACTCACTCAGGCGCTGAAGATGACCCGAATAAAGGTCAAAACGTCGGCAAAAAAATCTTTTTTTTTCTACAATTACATCATTCTTGACCAATTCTCATGAATCCAACAAATTATTCAGTTCTTTATTGAACTCAATTTGGATTTATAATATTTCGTAAATATGAACACTGAAAAAGGTCAGTTTTACTTGAAAATGAGATATATTTTCGAAGTAAATACAGTATTTCTAGACAATATATTAATCTGAAGTCATCGGAATTAGCGGAATTCAAGTTCAAGAAGGAATTAGCTGTGTTTTCTTGCTGAATAAAAATTTTTCATGGAATACGTGAATCTGGACATTGGAAAAATTCACTTTTTTTTAGAATCAGATCCATTTTCTGACGAAATAAAGAAAAATTTTTAAACAATAAATTAATTAGAACATTGAAAAAATTGAGTTCAATAAGGAATTAGCGTTATTCTCTTGCTGCGTACAATTTTTTCTGGCAGTACTTGATTCTAACCGTTGAAGAAATTCAGTTCAATTTGAGAATAAACTTTATTATCTTTCTAGATAAAGAATTTTTAAGCAAAACGTGAATCATAAAAACTCAGTTTCATTAGAGGAATGAATTTTGTTTTGTAGCTAGTTTAGGCATTTTTTTAAAGGCAAAATGTTATTCTGACCACTGGAAATCCAGTTATATTAGAAAACTAGTTTTATTTAATTTAAACATCAGTTTTATTTTGGAATGAGATTTATTTTCTAACTAAATAAAGAATTTCTAGACAATCTATTAATATAAAGATTGAAAAAATTGAATTCAAAAGTAATAATTAGATTTTTTCTCTTGCTAGACAAAGAAATTTTCATGTGGTACAAGAATATAACCATTGAAAAAATTCAGTTCCATTTGCGGAAGTTTTATTCTCTAGCTAGATGAAGAATTGTCCTGTAAAATTTAAATCTAACCACTGGAAGTTCAGTTCTAATATTAAATCGGTTTTATTTAATTTACACATTAAAAAAGTTCAGTTTTTTTTTAAATTGAAATCAGCTTACATTTATTACATCTCTATTATGAAGTGAATCTGAACTTTGAAAAAATTCAGTTTTTTAAAATTGAAATCGGCTTACGTTAATTACATCTCTATTATGAAATAAATCTGTACTTTGAAAGAATTCAGTTTTTTTAAAATTGAAATCGGCTTACGTTA
>CM077111.1:12100940-12164748 GCA_039619505.1 Cimex hemipterus | reverse complement strand
ATACGCCGCTGCTCTACCACCTGAGCTGTCGTGACCTCGATCCACTCGGATTTGAAAAAGGCAAAAGGAGAGAAAATTCGTAAGGTGAGATTGAGATGAGGAGTTTATGTCGGAGTGGATCGAGGTCACGACAGCTCAGGTGGTAGAGCAGCGGCGTATCAAGCCGAAGGCCGTGGGTTCGAATCCCTCTCGCCCCATTAACTTTTTTCATCTCAACTAAAAACTGTAATTAATGGTGATATTTAATCAAACTTTGAGGCTAGGTCAAATACAGGATGTACATTCGAAAACAATGACCTTATACAGGGTGAATTGCTACTCGTGCTACAAACTTCTCCAGTAGATTCTTCACCCTAAAATGAACAAAAAAGTTCATATTGTCCATGGTCCGATTCTCAACCATTTCAGAGTAATTTCGCTTTTTATCGATTTTGAAAGATATCACGTCCTGGGGTCGGAAAATCGTGATATCTTTTAATCTAAACATTTCTCTGAAAATCTAATAGCACCGTTGAAATCCCCGTTAATTTTTCAATAAGAAGATGAAGGTGGCAAAACGTTTGGGCTAATTTTTGGTGTTTTATTTCAGCCAGAACTACAAAATAAGTGGAAAATTGTGTAAATCGGAAAGTGCATAAAGTAATCCAGAGTTTCTAATTTTAGTCTCAGAAGGTAGCAAATTTGAGGAAAACTACCTGATTTAATAACGCTTCCAACGCACTCGTCATTTTTTTATTTAGTGGTTGTGAGACCAAGATGTTGATGACAAAAAGAGAAAAACTGGTGGTTCAAGGATTGCTAATGTTTGAGAGTTCAACTTTTTAGATTGGAAAAAACATAGAAACTCACCAATAATTTTTAAAATTCATTTATTTTTATTCATATTAGTTTTTGTTCAAATTGAAAACCGTTCTCCGAAATACACAAACGTGCCCGTTTTCTCATACTTCCAACTGTCACACCAAAACTGAGAACACGTCTAAGTTTTTCAGCAGCGGTGAAGATCCTTGCTCTCGAATCGTCGACGTTTGTCACTTCAGTGCGATAGACTAGTTCCTTGAGATTCCCCAGACGAAGTAATCCATGGGGTTAAGATCAGGAGATCTTGGTGGCCATGGAACTGTCCCACCACGGCCGATCCATGTTTCGAATGTTCGATTCAAATACGCCTGAACTAATCTAGAGGAATGTGGAGGCGCACCATCGTGCTGAAAAATTATGCTTCGTCTCAATTGTAAAGGAAGGTCCTCCAGCAAGGTGGGCAGCATGTTTTGGATAAATAAATTGGGCCAGTTAATCTTGCCGGAAAATCTAAGTAGGGACCGATGAGGACATTTCCAATAACTCCCGCCCAAACATCGATTGAAAAACGTCTTTGGGAATGTTGCTGACGACTTGCATGTGGGTTTTGATGGGAGTATTGGTGCAGATTATGGGTGTTAAATACTCCGTCTCGGGTGAAATTTGATTCATCTGACCACAAAATTCGATGAAAGAAGTGATGTTCCTCAGTGTCAGATTGTACAAGCCAGCAACAAAATTCCTTCCTACGATAATTGTCACCAGTATGCAATACTTGAATCTTTTGAACGTGGTAGGGATATAGTTTTTCCTTTTTAAAAATTTCACACACCTTGAACTGGGAGATCCTTCTTAAGCATTACATACTAAATGGGCATTAAATTAAATTAAAAAATTTCAATGGAATTATGATTTTGAGAGAAAAACAAAGTGAAAAAACTTTTTGTGGTTTTTACAGTTTTTCTCTTTTTGTCATCAATATCTTGGTCTCACAACCACTAAATAAGAAAATGACGAGTGCGTTGGAAGCGTTATTAAATCAGGTAGTTTTCCTCAAATTTGCTGCCTTCTGAGACTAAAATTAGAAACTCTGGATTACTTTATACACTTTCCGATTTACACAATTTTCCACTCTTTTTGTAGTTCTGGCTGAAATAAAACACAAAAAATTAGCCCAAACATTTTGCCACCGTCATCTTCTTATTGAAAAATTAACGGGAATTTCAACGGTGCTATTCGATTTTCAGAGAAATTTTTAAATTAAAAGATATCACGATTTTCCGACCCCAGGACGTGATATCTTTCAAAATCGATAAAAAGCGAAATTACTCTGAAATGGTTGAGAATCGGACCATGGACAATATGAACTTTTTTGTTCATTTTAGGGTGAAGAATCTACTGGAGAAGTTTGTAGCACGAGTAGCAATTCACCCTTTATATTAAAAAAAAAAAAAATGGAATTAATGGGAAATCGAAATGAAACGTTTGTGTCATGATCAATCGGAGTCACGGTAGCTCAAATCGTAAATCTAAAAAAATGATTTGCTATGATGAACAGGTTAGTATGTGAAATTTTGAAGTTGATCTGGGCCGGAGGTACCCCGAAAAAGGGAAAACTTTGAAACAAGACAAAAAATATATGAAAACTCAGAAATTCAGTCGGGCCGTCTAAAAAGGTATAACAATAATTTCAAAAACGGAAGCTTATGTCAAAGGATAAGCTAATCCCCCACGTCAGGATCGGGAGTGTGAGCCGAGTTATCAAAGGACGAGGAAGGACTGTCTCTCATTTTTAATTTAACGCACCTGCTTTTTTTTTCAATTTTAACGGCAAGGAGTTGATCCCGTATGTCTATCCTTATCATATATTTTATTTATCCTTATAGTATCCGAATATATTATTTTTGAAGACCTTTATCATTTTTGTGGCACAAGTATTCCTTTTCATTTTTTTTTTTTTTTGGTATTACAAATATTTTTTCTTATTTTTTATCTTTTACACTCGTCAGGAAACGAGTTTGCTTCGTGTGAAAGGGATTCACCCAAAGATCGTTTTAAAGGATACCATGTGTAACACATATACCGTCATACAGGGTGTATGATTCTGCATTCAAAAATGGCTCAAAAACTCCCAATTGACTATGGCCCGATTCTCAAAAGATCCGGAGTTATTTCACTTTTACTGATTTTTTGAGATTTCACGACCTTGCTTCAAATAGTCAACGATAACACCAAAAATTAAATGGTTCTGGACAAATCCGTTGCTACCATTCAAAAAATAGGTTAAATTTCCAACAAGATCTATTTAATATTAAATGTGGAAACATTGGTGAAATAAGGGTTCTAGTGACGAGAGTTTTGAAAAAAAAAATTTTTTTTCAAATTTGACAAACTTACTATGGTATAAACTACTATTTCCAAACCTGGGGATCAGCAAATTTCAGAAAATGTACTGTTAACTGTAATCGCTTGTTCATAGACTTTCGGCGCTGCATAACTGTTAGAAAGTTTGGCTTCCTTTTAAGATTTGATTTCCCTTTGTGCATTTTTTATTCCTCAGGTGCAGAATTTAATTGCTGTAAATTATCACGGAAAAACATTAAAGTCTTTATGGCTTATTGACCCGGGATCCTGGGTCTCGTTGGATTTTGTACCAAGAAGCAGCACACTTAAGGTGTATTTATTTCCTTTCTGGTAAACTGTTTTGAACTTGCGGAAGTTGTATTTTGGAGTAGGAACATCAGTTGGCATTCCTAATTCTCCCTCCTTGCCTTAAACAATTGCATTTGATTAGTTCATTTTTTTTTTTTTAATTGCGTCGGGTTTGGGATCAGAAATTCTAAGGGCGAAGCGAGATTCGAACCCACGACCACGACCGCGCCAAGTACAAGAATCCGACCCCGAAACCATTCAGCAACCGCCGTTCTATAGCTTTTTAGCGCTAAGGAAAATAAAAGTATCAATGGAAACAAATCTCACAAAGTACACGCAAGAATGGCACAATTAAATAGAAGACAAACACTTTGAGCCCTGAAGATGATCTCAGCAAAGGTCGAAACGTTGGCACGATAAAGAAAATGCTTTTCCTAAACCATCATCACATCAGACCGCATCTTACGATTTCTAAATAACTTACAAAGTATATATTTATGAGAAATATATTGTTGTAAACCAAAATACATTAAATATTGTAAATAAATAGTTATCTGGATTTGAAAAATAATGAAATAAACGGTCATGAGAGACGAAGATAGGAAATTATTTCTTTCAATAGGAGAAATTTAACCAAATTATAATAATCGAGGTTCTAATAGTCCAGTGCGGTTGTATAACGGCCGATTATCATGTATATCAGAGAATGGATTTGGCCAATTGTGACGGAGTTAAGTTAGGTCGGAAGCAGGGGTGAGAAGTGTTTCAAGTATTGGGAATCGAGTTCGGAAACGCTCTGGGCCACTTTCACCGATAACAGATCACTCAAAAGGACTTCGGAAAAACTTTTTATAATATGCCTCTTTCTGTACACAGTGAAAAACCTATGAATTCACGGACCACCGTATTCTTCCTAAAATTAAAAAAAAAAAAACCCGGATACGACAGGGAAATAAATCATCTCCAGAATTTTTCTTGTTTATTCTTCTCCCACATTCCAGCTCTGCCGGGAAATCCCGTACCGTTCGATAAGCTCTCATCGTTTGTCTATACATTTATTAGAAACGTGCTTTACGCCCCTTTGGTCTCCACGGCTCGATGAAACCGTCCAAAATCATTTTTCGCGTGAATCCCATGTGTTTGAATTTCCACAGTGATTAAATTTTTTCACTCACAGTTCTGTTCAATTATTTTACTTAATTACAAATTATTTCGATCGATTTTTCAAGAGCTTTATAATACGTAATAATCCATTTAAATCTATAATAATAATAATAATATATTTGGGTGACATATGGCGTACTACAAGGTGATCACCTTGGTCCCCTATTGTTTTTATTCATCGTTGAATTATTGATGCCTCAGGTCATTCTAACATATTATATAGCATGTTAGATCATTTCGAAAAGGTAATAATCCATTTAAATTTATAATATAATATTTGTGTAGCTATGGTGTACCACAAGGTGACCCTTGGTCCCTTATTGTTTGTATTCATCAATGAACTACTGACGCTTCAGTTCTGTCTAACATATTGCATAACATATTGGATTATTTCGACTGTTTTTTCAAAAGGGTATTTATGTGTATATGGCGTAGCACAAGGTGACCACCTTGGTCCCTTATTGTTTGTATTCATCGTTGAACTAGTGATGCTTCAGTTCATTCTAACATAGTACACAACATATAGGGTTATTTCGACCGTTTTACAAAAGCTTTATAATACGTAGTAATAATTTATCTATCGGGCTATGGCGTACTACAAGGTGATCACCTTAGTCGGCTATTGTTTTAATCATCTTTAAGTTACCGATGCTTTAGGTCATTCTAACATATTACATAACATGTTAGGTTATTTGGAATACGTAATAATCCATTTACATTGATAATAGTATATTTGTGTAACTATGGCGTACCACAAGGTGATCACCTTGGTCCCCTATTGTTTGTATTAATCAATGACGCTTTAGTTCAGTCTAACATATTTGATAACATATTGGATTATTTCGACTGTTTTTTTCAAAAGCGCATATGTGTGACTATGGCGTACCACAAGGTGACTACGTTGGTCCCCTATTGTTTGTATTCATCAATGAACTACTGACGCTTCAGTTCAGTCTAACATATTGCATAACATATTGGATTATTTCGACTGTTTTTTTCAAAAGCGTATATGTGTGACTATGGCGTACCACAAGGTGACCACCTTGGTCCCGTTTTGTTTAATATTTGCATCTATGAAATAAATAGAAGGAGTAGATGATCTAGATACTTTTTGGCAATTTCTAACATATTGCTATTTGCGGATAATTGGAAAAAATTCTGTTGAAGATTGTCATCTTAAAAATAAGACATCGCTTGACTAGTTGTATATATCATATTTAGAAAAGGTTTAAAAGTGATGATTTATTTTTCAAAATTATATTCGGTAGTGAACATAAAGAGAAGTGGGAAATGTAGAGGTATCAAATAGTGAACAGAAGAAAAGTTCGAAACCTATCAGAAACGTGACAGGACTAAAGAGGCTCACTCCTTCAGGACCCGATATTTTGAATATTTCCGCGCTCTGTTCATATCGTTGCAGGAAGTTGTTACCGCTTAAAATATAAAGAGGGAACAATGATTTCCCAGGGGTGAACGTGCGAAGGGCGTAAAAGTTGAGACCGCTTGTTAATCACAAGGAAAGTGGTTTCTTGTCTGAGAAACTTGGCGCCCGCCATCTGTCGCGAGACCATTCTGCAACAACTGCTTCCTTTGACTAAGATTTACCACTGGCGTCCCTCCGGCCTGTTTGTTATTCAAAAGCCGGTCCCTATATTGCCCAAAGACACTGAGATGAGGTCTTGAACAAAATTAAAACTAATTGTACCGTTACTAAAATCCTAATTTAAAGAAAATTCGAATTTCAAAAACTGGCGGGTAAATTACCAACAGCCATTTTGAAAAGGAAGTTGTCTTGGGTAAAATGAACAAAGAAAATTGATCACAAATTGGATTGTTTCCGTTAATTTTGTTACTCTTTGGAGGTGGCGTAGTGTTTAATTGTCAGCGAATGAGAAACAGATAGCGCTGCAATCAACTGGGCGTCAGATCTCTTGCTGCTGCTGCTCTATGTGTATATGTATATCTTCTGTATTTATCAACGGTGCATAAATTTGCTTGTCGTTTTGTATACGCTGTGAAAAACATGTCGATGTCGTTCTAGGCGTTTTCCAAATTTATTGTTCATTTTAGGACAGTACATTTGTAAATTAAGTTGAGTAAGAAGAGTAGAGCTCTATCAGTTTTACGTCTTATTCTCTATGCTGTATAAATGTGGCATATTTTTGCGGTGCCGTTTTGTTTTTAAAATAAATCCTAAAGTAACAGCATTTTAAAATGTATTAATACCTATACCCGTGTAAATTTCCCTCTATCTTTATTAACGTTGAATATTTAAAACTGGTCGTGTATGTTTCTCCTAGATTGGTGTAAACACGACTAGGAGTGGCCTGGACCTAATGGGACCATTCATAACCCTCCTCCGGCACAAATGCCCCCTTACCACAACGGTCCCTACCCTCTATACATTTCAATTAATGACCGTTTTCCAGCTAGAGAGCTTTGGCCACGAGTACGGGCCAGATCCCCCATTATTCCCGGTATGTCATTAGTCCGATTTATCAAATTTTCCATTTACAAGTAATTGAATGGCGTGTGTATTCTGGTTATTAAAACTTTAAGGTGTTCGTGTAAGAAGGAGTCAAGAAGGTGGTACTTTTGACCTTTTACTTTTTTCATAAGTAAATGAATTCTGCTGAATAAACTTTGAGCTTAATAGCTTCGTTGTTTTCTAATGACATGTGGACCGTCAACCTTCCTGGGTCTATACCTCGGGACGTTCACCTATGGTTATGGTGCTGGGTCTATAGTAAGGTGTCCTTTGCATAAATTTATGAGTTCCAACAGCGCAATAATTATTATATATTTCTGGAGCGGGAACCCACGACCTTCGTCTTGATACGCCGCTGCTCTACCACTTGAGTTGTCGTGACGTCCATCAACTCGGACACCAACTTTCCATCTCAATCTACAAGCCTTCGAATATTCCCTGTTTTTACCATTTCAAATGTCGTGAAAGCTTTCAAAGCTGGTCAAACGATACTTCTTTTAATTTGTTAAATATTCCATTTACGTTCAAATCTTCATTCAGGTCCTTCCTAGGTGTAAAAAACAACTTCAACTTCCATCGACTTCATGTCAATCACCTACATTCCCGGTTTGACTCAGAGAATTAAACAATTAATACTTAAAAAAACTCTTTCTAGACATCATACCGTTTTAAAGTCTAAAGAGCCTATTGGCACACCAATGCGGTTTATATGGTGTCCTGTGGTGGTTGCGACTCTCAACATGTTGGACAAACAAAGCAGACAATTCACATTAGAATGAACCAACATGCACAACCAATGAACAACCAATTGTATTCATAAAAAGTTGACCACATCGTTGTCCTCTCATGCTACAAAGAATGGTAATTTTTTCAAGTTGGACCCCTCGGAGATCTTGGGTAGAGAGGTTAGTTTTGAGAGTAGACTCCTGTTGGAATAGGTATATATCCAATTAACGAGGAGTGCCTGCAATTTAAATGGTGACGAGCTAGGTTCCATCTCAACATTTGCGTGGTCGTTGTAAATTCATAAACAAACGGAAAAAAGACAGCGACCGTTAGAGGGCGCATAGTGGAGACTGGACAGAATGCCTTCACTAACTGTAACAGTCCAGTGAGGTGACGTTCTGTCGTGCTCTCATCTTAATTGTAATTTCTTTGCACATATCTTTTTTAACAAGCTTTAATTATAGTCATTAATCTAATACTCTGTGATGACATTGTTTCAAGGACAAAACCAGTTGGACCTGTAATTTTATGAATTAATCGGTGAGGTAATTCTATGAAAAAAATCTTATTGTACATATAAATTTTTATTTTTGTCAATGGTTTGTGTTATAATTACTCACTACTTTTCATAGATGTCTTGGTCACCGTGTATGGACCAACATTGGCCATATGCTTCATAACCTAAACCGCACTTTTACATTGGTTTCCTTTTCCGGTGAGAAATTGTTTTTCTCTTCTCTCTTGGGAAAAGTATGTAGTGTTGTTTCAATTGTTGATTATTATATATTAATTATGTATATTTTTCGCAATAAATAGGCCCTGATGATGTAAACATAATGTCGCAGAAAGCTTGGTGATCCCGACACTTTTGTCTTTTTTTTCCACCTAACAAGGACCTCAATGAAGATTTGACCTCTGCATTGATTATCTGCAGGTCGATCTACAAACATCAATTATTCCATTGACGTTTTCGTAGTCAAGTGATTAAGTTATTTTTTCAATTAATTAATGTTTGTGTACGGTATTGGTTGAGATAAAAAGTCAAGGCCACGAGCGGGATTCGAACCCACGACCTTCGTCTTGATAAGCCGCTGCTCTACCACTTGAGCTATCGTGACTTCCATCATCTCAGACACAAACTCTCCAACTCAATCTACAACCCTTCAAATTTCTCTGTTTCAAATGGCTTGAAAGCTTTCAAAGCTATTTGGCGAGTAGTTTCGTCGAATGATATTTCTTTTTTATTTTTAAATATTCCATTTAAGTTTACGTAGTCAACAGATTAAGTTATCCCTTGCAATTAATTGATCTTTGTGTACGGTATTGGTTGAGATAAAACGTCAGGGTCACGAGCGGGATTCGAACCCACGACCTTCGTCTTGATAAGAAACCCTTGAGCTACCGTGACACCAACTCCTCACCTCAACCTACAAACCTTCGAATTTTCTCTGTTTTTGCCATTTCAAATGTCGTGAAAGCTTTCAAAGCTCTTGAGCTACTTCGTCTAATTATACTTTTTTTTACTTTTTAAATAATAATCCATTTACGTTTTCGTAATCAATTGACCAAGTTACTTCTTTCAATCAATTAATTATTCTTTTTATTTATTTATATTTTTTATTTTCATTTCAACCAAGACCATAGAAAGAATAATTAATTGATTGAAGGGAGCAACTTAGTAACTCAGGCAATCTACTACGAAAACGTAAATGGATTAATATTTATATATATAAATGAATTTTTTTAAGCTGCCCTTTGCATAAATTTATGAGATCCAGCAGCACAATAATTATTAACTATCTCAGTGTTTTTTGCTTGAATAAAAAATGGGGGGGAGGGGTCGGTAGCCGCCAGGTTCAGTCTTTGATACGGCGCTCATCACTGTAAGGTAAAGGTCCCGGGTTCGAATCCAGCGGCCCTGCATTCAAACCCGACATACTTACAAATGTTTTTTTTTTTTTTCAAAAACACCGGCACCTTGAGAGCTTATATGACCCCTGCTGTTGCCAACCCTCGTAAAAAGAAAATTATTCGATGAAATCCAGCTCTCACTATTTTGCGTCTTATTACCAACTGCCTCTAAGCCCTTATAAGGGTTTAAAAATCTAAAAAAAAAAAAAATGCGATTTGAGAATAAAGATTGAACAGATGTGAGATCTTCCATGCGGGAAAAGATGAGAAATCACGTTCAAAATTGCTTTTCGATTGTGCGGATTAATACACTTACTCCCTTCGCCGTCGGGGCAATCACGGTGCAAAAGTGGTCTCACTTTATCGTTCAGCTGCTCCGAAAAAGGAAAGTTGTTAGGAAAGTAATACAGCGCCCCTTTTACCTTGATGCTCGTATCAAATCTAACCGGGGAAATAATTCCGATGGCTCGCTCTGCTATAAAGAAAAAGGGGACGAGTAACTTCCCCGTATTTTGTGAAAATCATGAGATAAGAAAGGAAAACTTGTTATGCAAAATTCCTTATGTAATTTCCCCCCCTATTTTTATCTACACTACTTTTATCGAAAACCTATTGTGAATTTTATTACTTAAATTCTTGCAATGGCAGTTTTTTAAAAATAAATTTGATGTCGCGAAATAGATGAATTAGAGCTCAGAATAATGGGTAATGCCGATTGTAGTCAAATTTATTCTTTTTTTGATAACAACAAGTTTAGAATTTTTTTTAATAACTGTCACCTGAGATGGTGGTATAAAGCTTTTATTTGCCAAATTAACTCTTTTTAATTTCAAACTAGCATTTTTAATTTCGAGTAAAATTCTTTAATTTCAAATTAAACTTTTTAAACTTTAAAGCTCCCACATTTCAAATTAACGTCAAAATAATATTTTCAATTTCAAATGTAATATTGTTTAATTTCAAAGTAACCATTTTTAATTTCAAAATTTTTACATTGCAAAGTGACCTTTTTTTTTTAATTTCATATTATTTAAATTTCAAATTAACCTTCTTAACTTCAAATTATCAATGTTAATCTAAAATTATTAATTTCTCACACCGTTTTGAAATTTAAATTAACTTTTTTTAACTAGAAAACTTTGTAAATTTTAACTTACTTCGTCTTAACTTCAACTTAACATTTTAATTTTTTTTTAAATTCAAAATTAATCTTCATTAAATTCACTATTTTTCGTGTTGCGTTTGACCAGTTGATGTAATTCAATTGATTAAGGTTTTAGTTGAGATGAAAAAAGTTAATGGCACGAGAGGGATTCGAACCCACGACCTTCGGTTTGATACTGCCGCTGCTCTACCACTTGAGCTATCATGACCTCGGACATTAACTTTTATCTCAACCCAACCTTTTGAATTTTCCCTTCTTTTTTTGCCATTTTTCCACATTCGTTAATTTGAAACTAACCTTTTTTTAAATTTAAATTAACTCTTTTTAAATTGAAAACTTTCTAAATTTCGAATTAATTCATCTTAACTTCACAGAAACATTTTTAATTTCAAATTTTAGGCTTTAATTTCAACTAACCATTTTTCATTTTTAAATTAAACCTTTTGAAATTGAAAACTTTTTAAATTTCAAATTAACCATTCTCAACTTCAACTTAACGTCTTCACTTAAAAATTAATATTCATAAATTTCAAACTAACCCTTTTTAAGTTCATATTAATCTTTTTCTAAATTTAAAAACTTTTAAAATTTCAAATCAATTCGTCTTAACTTTAAAATGACATTTTTAATTTCAAATTAACCATTTTTTAATTTTACATTAATCCTCTTTAACTTCAAAACTTTTTGAAATTGAAATTAATACTTCAAATTAAAATTTTCAACTTAAAAATTGATATAATTTTCAGGGCCTCAAAAATAATGTAACAATCATTGTTTACATTTAACACATACATGTGGGATATTTTTTATGTTGATTCACCGTAGGCACTGAAGATGAAAAGAAAGATCGAAACGTTGGCACAACAAAGAAAATGTTTTTCTGAAACCTACCAGATCGCATCTCACGATTTCAGAATAAGTAAAAATTAATTTAATTAAATTCGCACTTTTTTTTTACATCAAAAGTTTTTCAATTTCAAATTAACCCTTCTAAATTTCAAATTAATGTATTTATCTTTAAATTAATATACTTTAATTTAAAGATAAAACATTAATTTGAAATTAAACATATTTAATTTTAAAATAACCCCTTTTAACTTCAAAACTTTTTCAATTTCAAATCATTCCTTTTTAATTTCAAATTGATATTCTTTAATTTCAAACTAACCAGTTTTAATTTTAAAATAACCCCTTTTAACTTCAAAACTTTTTCAATTTCAAATTAATATTTTTTAATTTCAAACTAACCAGTTTTAATTTTAAAATAACCCCTTTTAACTTGAAAACTTTTTCAATTTCGAATCATTCCTTTTTAATTTCAAATTGATATCCTTTAATTTCAAACTAACCAGTTTTAATTTTAAAATAGCCCCTTTTAACTTCAAAACTTTTTCAATTTCAAATTAATATTCTTTAATGTCAAACTAACCAGTTTTAATTTTAAAATAACCCTTTTTAAATACAAAACTTTTATTGTAATTTCTAGATGCTTCTGATTCTAGCTAGATGCTGACATGACCTTTGTTTAGAAAGGAGTTTCCATAATAATTATGTTAAGTCGAGCTGTTAATTTTGATGGTCCCTCCCCGATGAAAAAAGGCGCACTTTGAATTCTATTAATCGAAGCCGTCCACTCGACTGTTTTCAGTTGGTTAAACTGTATCGCCGCCCCTCGTCCAATTTTCTCACTCCTTCTGTTTTTCTAACCTTCAGTCATTTCCCCTCTTCCTGCTACGCCGCTCTTATGTTATGCCGATAAGCACGAGGGTGGAACCTGGAGGATCCTGTTTGCCTGGAATGGCCGAACGGTGAGTTAACCTTATTTCCTTTGGTTCTTTAAACCTTTTTTTTTTATTCACAGCTTTAATTTCTCCCCTTTCTTTTAAATTTAATAAACTTTTATTTAATTAACTTGTAATTTACACTTTTTAGTTGAAGGGGTTTTATTTGTTGAAATCTTATTTAAAAACAGTCCGCTACAAATTACTTCGGAAGTTTTTCGTTCTTTTGGTTCCTTTTTATGTCTTTGACATCTTCTTTTAGCTTAGATAGACTGTTTATCACTTCCTCAAATTTCACCTTGGTGTTATTTCGTATAAAGGAAAAATTTTTTATTCCGGATTTCATTTAACTAAACTAGACCAGGAAAGGGTGGAAATGGTCCTGGTTTTGAGTGGGACTGAATACTTCATACAGGGCTGAAACGATCTGAGTCCTCTTTGGCCAACAAACCCTTCTTGTCACGGAACTGAGGGACAAATACCACTTCATCACCGGCCGAGAGCATCAGCGTTTTCCATGGATGTACGGGAGGAGTGGCTTTTGTTTCCCTAAGTCAGCAGATACACGTTTCCTTTTCGATTCCACTGGGGCATGCCTTTCCAAACTTGTTAACCAAAGCGTGTAGTATGTAGTAAATTAAAGTTTTATAACTTAGCCAGTCAATTTCTAATTAGGTAAATGAATCACTACGAAAATTAACACTTTATTTACAAAATCCAAAATACAAAAAATCGAGACAAATTCAAAATTAATTTAAAGTCATTATATTTAGTGGTCAGATTGACCAATTGCGTCTTTCAATTAATTAATCCTTTTAAGGTTTTGGTTGAAATGAAAAAGTTAGTGTCACGAGCGGGATTCGAACTCACGACCTTCGGCTTGATACGTCGCTGCTCTATCACTTGAGATATGGTGACCTCGATCCAATCGGACTTCCCATCTCAACCCCACCTTTTGAATTTTGCCCCCTTTTCGCCATTTTTCAAATGTCGTGTAATCTGTTCTCACTGATACCTTCGGCTGGGTTCGAATCCCGCTCGTGACACTAACTTTTTCACTTCGACCCAAACCTTACACGAAAAGATTAATTAATTAATAGAAGTAATTTAAACATTAATGTTTGATGAATTAATCGAAAGAATAAGACTATTTTAGCCTGCACGATTTGAATATGAAGCAACAAATGTACAAACATTTTAACAATAGAACATTTAAATTTCAAAATATTAACATACAAAGGATATTATTTAAATTATTGTAAATTTAACTTTTTATTCGTAAAACACCAATATAAAATTCTGTAGTTTTTTAAGAGGCCATCATGCGATCTCCCAGCGCAAAGAAAAATGTGGTCCTCCGGGGCGGATGTAAACGAATTTTGTTTTATAGCCCTGACTGACTTTTTGAAATGGATATATGAATAAATGTATCATCAACGTTACTAACCTAAACGAGAGTCGATGAAATGCTCAAGCTTTCGCAACCAGTTCTTACACTGATTACTCACTCTAATAAATACATTCATTAACAACACACGCCAGGGACACCAGATTATCATTACTATATTCAATAAATCAACTCTGTTTTCGCCAAGAATCGAAGCAGGGGAGCCAGATATTCACAGTCTTGACAAGGTCGATCCTCATATCGGGTGTCATACCTACACACCTCTATAGAAACGAGTGTTTACACCCTTTATTTAAGGGTAACCTTTTCTCAACTTTTCTCTACATGCCTGGCACACGGGCGGGCATTGCCCAAAAGTATCTGCTCGTGAGTCAACCTCGCATGGCCTATTCTTAATCGGGTGAGAATGACCATTCTTCTACCAGTAAGGTCTACAGTTCTAGCTGATACCCTAGAGCTTCTCTGCCGTGTAGCCCACCGACGCTGCCATTTACTTTTAATCGGTATGGGGGACACTCTCTCTGCTGTGCTTAAGCACAACCTTAAAATCGCGTGGTATTCCTACACGCTCTCTATACGGAACCAAGGAGCAACATTCAACTTAGTGGGACTTATCAACTACCCTTTCTCTACATGCCGGACACATATGCGGGTTTTTCCCAATAGTATATGCCTGTGAGTCGACCTCGAATGGCCTATTCTTAATCGTGTGATAATGACCATTGTTCTACGAGTAAGGTCTTCCGTCGGCCATCTAACGACAGTTCTAACTGATACACTTTTCTGCTGTCTCACCGACGCTGCCATTTACTTTCAATCGGAAGAATCGGTATGGGGGACTCTCTCTCTGCTGTGCTTAAGCACAACCTTAAAATCGCGTGGTATTCCTACACCAAGGAGCAACATTCAACTTAGTGGGACTCATCAACCACCCTTTCTGTACATACACGAGCTTTGCCTAAAAGTATGTTCCCGTGTGTCAATCTCATATGGCTTATTCTCAATCGTGTGAGAATGACCGTTCTACGCGTCAGATACACTAGATCCTGCCCACCGACGCTGCAATTTACTTTTAATCGTGTTTTTTATTGTATGTTTTGGTCAGGGTGCTCGTTCGCGGCTGTTTAGTAGTTTCAATTTTTTCCACCTCATCCGAGTTTTCGTTATCCTTGCAGATCTAGGTGTCCTGGTACCCAGACTTCCAAGATCATGTGTCTTACAGTGAAAAAAAATATTCGTTAGATTCTGGACAATTGTAGTTGTAGACGCACAAATAAACCTCCGACACCCTAAATTGACATTTCTTTTTGCATCGTATACTGTTAAATTAATTAAAAAAAACAAAAAAACTTTTCATCCAGTTTATTTCACGTTACTCTAGTTGGGGTGTATGTGTACTGGAAATGTTTCGCCCTGGAGTTGTGTCGTTCCCTATTTCTCATCAGGGAAGATTCTATTGAACGAAAATTTTCTTGCCGGCAAAAAAAAATCTGTACGAAACTCTCTAGAAAATTATTAAAAAAAAAAAAAAATTGTCGAAAGATCGAGTGTTGATATCGTTGCGGCATTTTGAGAAAGGCCGATTTTAACCGAACTTCGCCATTTCTATACAAGTGTAGAGAATACAAGCGACTGTCGGTCAAATGGGTTGGATGTAGATAGCTTGTAGCAGACAGTTATTGTTGTACGGACAGGTCGCATTTCCTCGTACTAACTTCAACACCGATACATGTAGAACACATCGGGCACGATACCATTTTGTACAATTTCGTCCTCACACACAAAACATAAAATGTAATTTTTCGTTAAAAATATACGTTGAACTTTCCCGGTCAATATATTTCTATTTTTAAAATATACTGGAATTCTGTAAGTTTACTTGTTCGTGGTCTAATTTGCAAAATGTATATCAATGTCACTTGTTAAAAGTTTTCATTTTGAACACGCGAGTCTTTTTTTGTTTTGTTTGAGGCACCTTTGCTAATTTTTTTTTGTAGCAAGTAGCTGAGGCTTAAATTTAACGAGTTTTAATGAAGGTTTGAGAAGCAGCCAGTTCAGCGCGCTTCCTCATGAAAAATCAGGCTGATTCTCAAGGATTTTTGGGTGTGTAATGTCCAAATGGCGATGCAATTTCACTGGAACCGTTGGACTGTCAGGAAGGACTTTTACTTTTACTTACTTTTACCCTTGCTAGCCTCTATAAATCCCAAATCTTAAGCTGTTTTTTGTTTTAAACCTAATATTTTGTCCATCGATAGAAAAAATGATGTGTTAGATTCAAACTAGGTTAGAGTTAAGTGTCGTTAGTCAGAAATTCCATTTTACCATTTTAAATAATGTATGGTTTACATAATTGTAAATAAAATCTTGTTCTGCTGTTCTGTTCCCAAATCCGAGTAGCTGCCGTGGTACTTGCGCTTTTTGGATATTCACCTTCCACTGGCTGTTCGAGCTGCACCTATTCTGAGACGGGTATAATTTTCGTTGTTTGACCGTGTTAAGCTGCTTCGTCTGAAGGCTTTTCTCTATTTGGTTTTTTCGTCGGAAATATCTTCATCGGACATCCTTCCGCCTCATCAATTCCTGACTTAAGCCACAGATCCCTATTGGAAGACATAATCTATCAAGGAGAATGACATATAGGTAGTGCGCTCGCGAGAGAAATTCGAGCTTGGATCGTCATTTCAAGAAAAAATCTATAGAGCATTGGAAAAATCCAGAGTGATCCAGAAGCAGCAGTTCCCGGCCTATATAAATCCCCAATCTGAGGAGCTGTCGTGGTACTTACGCTTTGTTGACATTCACCTTTCCCACGCTGTTTGAGCTTCGCCTATTTGGAGGCTTGTATAATTTGAGATTTTCGATGCGGCAAAGTGCTTCGTCAGGTCTTCATTTAGTTTGTCGCCAGTGGTTTCCCGATCGGAAAATCGGTTTTCTAGCTGTGTAGGTGATAGAGAAACTGGATGCATCCCTAGATATCCTGAGTTCACCCACCGATCCCTATTGGAATCTTATCAATTATCATTAATCAATGAGAATGACAAAAATAGATAGTGTACTCGCAAGAGAAGTCCGATCTTGAATCGTCTTTTCAAGAAAAAAAATATACAGAGCATTGGAAAAATCCAGGTGGATCCAAAAACAGCAGATTCCTGTTATGAAGGATCGCATATGTTAAATTGTTCATGGACCAAATTTGATAAATGTTTTCATTGTTACTTCTTAACATTTTTCAATGTGAACACGCGAGTCTCATCTTCGTTTGAGGCAACAAGGCCAAGTAGTTGGGGCTTAAAATTAACGTGATTTGACCAAGGTTTAAGAAGCAGCCAGTACAGAGCGCTTCCTCATGAAAAATCAGTCTGCTTCTCCCGAATTTCTGGGTGCGTGACGTGAAAATTTACCTGGAACCGTTGAACTGACAGGTTCTTTCGCCCAAGTCACACACCGAGCTTCATCAGCCTATATAAATCCCAAATCTGAGGAGATGTGATATTTAGCTTTTTTGACATTCACCTTCCACATGCTGTTTGAGCTGCGCGTATTCTGAGACGTGTCTAATTTGATCTGTTCGATCCTGCTAAGGCGCTTCATCAGGAGAAGTTCTTCATTTGGTTGGTCGTCAGTAATGTCCCAGTGGGAAAGTTGATTTCCTAGCTTGTATAGGTGATGGAGCAACTGGATGCATCCCTAGATCCTATTGGAATCATATGAATCAATAATGTTTAATAATATGTTTAATTGTTTGATGGACCAAATTTTCTAAATGGTTTCAATGTCACTTGCTGACATTTTTGATTGTGAGCACGCGAGGTTCATTTTGGTTCGAGGCATTAAGGCCATATTCCTTTTGTGGCAAGTAATTCAGGCGTCAATTGAACGGGTTTTAATGAAGGATTGAGAAACAGCCAGTACAGAGCGCTTCCTCATGAAAAATCAGCCTGCTTCTCCCGGATTTCTGGGTTGGCATTGCCAAAATTTAACTGGAACCGTTAAACTTTCGTACAACTCACATGCTGAGCTCCACCCTCGTCATCCTATATAAATTCCAAATTTGATGAGCTGTCGTGGTACTTACGATTTTTTGACATTCACCTTCCATTTGCAGTTTCAGCTGCGCCTATTTTGCGAATCTTTGAGGATGCTATTATCTACACAGCTAGGAAATCAACTTTCCGCCTGGGACATTACTGACGACCAACCAAATAAAGTGCACATTCTGATGAAGCACCTTTGCAGGATCGAACATCTCAACTTATACAAATCTCAGAATTTTTGCCAACCCAGACAACCTACAAACCTTCATAACAGGAATCTGCTTCTTTTGGATCACCCTGGATTTATCCAATGCTCCTTTTGTAGCAAGTAGATGAGGCTTAAATTTAACGAGTATTAACTAAGGTTTGAGAAGCAGACAGTTCAGAGCGCTTCCTCGTGAAAAATCAGCCTGCTTCTCCCGGATTTCTGGGTGCGTGACTTCAAAATTTACCTGGAACCGTTGAACCGTCAGGAAGGACTTCCGCCTAAGTCACACACTCAGCTTCATCTTCATCAGGCTATATAAATCCCAAATCTGATGAGCTGTCGTGGTACGTACGCTTTTCTGACATTCATCTTCTACATGCTGTTTCAGCATCGCCTTTTTTGAGACGTGTATAATTGGAGAAGTTCGATCCTGCAAAGGTGCTTCATCAGAAGGTGTTCTTCATTTGGTTGTTCGTCAGTCGGAGAGTTGATTTCCTAGCTGTGTAGATGATGGAGAAACGGCATGCATCCTCAAAGATTCTGACTTCAGCCACCGATCCCTATTCGATTAAATAATTCATCAAGGATAAAAACACTGATAAGTAGTGCACTCGCGAGAGAAGTTCGATCTTGAATCAGTTTTCAAGAAACAAAACAATTGTATAGAGCATTGGAAAAATCCAGGATGATCCAGAAGCAGCAGTCCCAGGTTATGAAAGATCGTATCAACAAATCCTAGATAACCAATTGACCAAACCCTACAAAATAAACGTAGAATGATTAATAAAAATAAAATAACTCCTTTTCAATACTCATTGTTATTAGATTTAATTTTATTTATTCCTTCAACGTTTATGTTTTGAAAGTATTAATTTGTCGCGAAGTTCCCCGCGAGTTTCCTGTGGCAAACTTCCTGAAAAATTAACAATTAAAAGAATAAACGGAGAATAAATACAATTTAAAAAACTGATAACAATGAATACTGAAAACAAAAGATTTTATTTTTATTTTGCGGCAGCAGACATTGTGTTCTCCACAGAATCAAGAAATTAATCCAAGCCTCTTTTAAGAAAGTTTTGGATGAATGTACAAATTATTAATTTGTATTAACATCAAATTGTGGCTATATTGATGAAGAATATTCACAATACTATATATATTCATCATTTTCTAGTTTTCCATGCAGAAATTAGGTGGTTTCCTCATGATTACAGGAATTGCGTTCAGAGGTCTTATGGACCACATGTCAAATTGACGCCGTTTTTAATTATAAGAAATACTAATGTACACTTTCGTATTTATCAGATGTATTTTTATGAAAATAATTATAGCAGGAGTTTTTTTTTTTTTTTTTTTTTGTAAGGGAAGAGGATCATAATTTGCGATTCTAATGGCAAAGTTTGCAGATTCAAAAGAAAAATCCAGTTTTGGGTTTAATCTGTCGAAAAGGAAGAGGTCTTCCTGTAAGGCGAACAATTTCTGTGTTAAACGTTGATTGATGAAATATGTGAACAGTTTCGAAGTTTGGAAAAGTCCTTTGACCAATACTTCCCAACAGCCAGAGATGTATTGCCGCAAGACGATGGCGGTTAAACAGTTTTCGACAACGCCAACCAGTATATCTTCGAACGAAAACCTATTTTGGTAGACATAACTCAGATTCCATCTTGAAACCCATTTCTGACTCGGTCTAAAAACAAAAAATTCAACCGTTCGTTGAAAAAAGCAAATGGTGTTTTTCTTCAATTTTCCACAACTTACCTTTACTTACAATTTCACTCTTCCCATTAATTCGTTAATAATTAATGTTCAAATTATTGAGTAGAATATTCAGTGGTTGAAAACTTTTATTCAATTTAGTAAATTACATAGCGTTTCGGGTTCCTGGTCCATCATCAGAAACAAAACATAGAGAAATCTCACGGTATAATTCCCAATCTGAAGACACGGCCATCAGTAATTTCCAATTTTTTAAAAATAAACGTATTTATATTTGGACAAAAGAGGTGGAAAAATAATATATATGTATCATTCGCCGACCAGAATCCAAAACATGAGCAATCCAATTCATTAGGAAAGTACACTTCGGTTTATCAAGCCGAAATACATGCCGTCAATGCTTGTGCTTTAGAAAATCTAAAAGGAGGTTATCCTGACAAAAACAATCCTCCTTCGATCTCATAGCCAAGCGGGAATTACAGTATTAACATGATTGCATTTATTAGCGTAAAGTATAGTATGAGGGGGTTGAAGGCGGATTATTTAACACCTCAGTTAACTAATTGCGGAACAAGAAGCCGTTGAAGCAATAGCATGAAAAAGAATCATATCAAAATTAGTCAGTGAATACACCCAAAATTTCCAAAACTTTGGAAACTCCAAAAGTGAAAACACAACAACCTGATGATATCTTGGGTGTCAGGGCCCAGGGGAAGTTTGGGAAGAAAGCAGACAGTCTGGCTAGAGGAGGATCTGCAAGACTATATATAGATCCTGAACATTAAATAACAAAAACAAAAGGTAGAATTCTCCATCGCAGAATGGATCCAAACAAAAGGAGAAGTGGATAAACTCAAGCGGGGCTAGACTCAATAAACTTATGAAGGAATAATCTAAAACCAACTGGCAAAATCACTGCTACGGTGACATACTCAGGACAAACTCAGAGGATGGTAGAACTACTAACCGGTCACTGGCAGAGAAAACATAAACACAACATGGGTATTTACAACGATGATCTCATTTGCAGATTATGTAACGAGGAGGAGGAAACAGCTACTCATATCATCTTTGACTGCGAAGCAACAGCTCAATGAAGATTTAACCTAACGTAAGGGAAAAACTTAGGGAATCAAACTGCAGCAGTGACGGTCATTGACCTGATACTTTTTTACTTACCCAGGAGAAGGATTGCGTCTATTGCACTGAACTAAGGATCTAGGAAGGTACAATAAGCCAGAAGGCCAAAGTGCCTGGGGAGCACAAATCTCACGTACTAGTGCCCTTTTTTACCATACCATAATTATAATTGCCGACTAATTACCCAATGAAAGCTTGATAAGGAAACCTATTTGCCCTGAACCCTTTTGTGGCATACCAAACAGCCAAAACCGCGAATCAATTGATTTGAAAAAAATCCTTCCTTTAATGGGAGTCCAGGACTGAGTTTATCAAAGGTCTATCGCAGAAACTAACAGCAGAACTACTAAATTTGAGAAGTGCAAGGACTAGAATAATAGTTCGACTGCTGACTAGTGCTAGACACTGCAGATTCAGGAGTCATTTGTATCAACTCGGAGTGACAGAAAAAAGCCAGTGCAGATATTGCGCAGAAGAAGAAGAAAGCATGTCCTATGTGTTCCTGGGAAAGGAAAAGCCACGGCATGAAGGTTACACGGGAGCCCTTGAAAAAGCTATGGACAACTGACAATACTGGTCGTGTTCTGCGTATTACCATGGATGTAGAATTTTTTTTGTACAGCTTATTGTACTTTATCTCAGGCTGTATTTTTGGGGGCTCGCAACCAAGTGTGAATTGAGCTCTCGGTGTGCAGGTGTTCTTCCATCGAAGGGGGTTAGGACCAAATTCAGGGTCGCTGAGATCTGATCCCGCTCCTTCCATTGATGAGCGCCGTGTCAATTTCTTTCAAGTGTGCCCGTCGGTCCGCTTAGGCGTCAGAAAAAGTCCAGAGGCGACGGTGGGGATCGAACCCACGGCCGCGCCATCTACTAGCCGAGAGTCTGACGCCTTAACCACTCTGCTCCGAGGCCCCCTCGCCATAAATGTTTACTTCGGAATAATTCGAAGGTTTGACCCATATGCGGATTTGAGCTTATAAATTCAAAATCCAATACGATCGAAAGAAATCAATTTATACTTTGATTATGAAAGTGCGTGTGCTACATAAGGTTTAACTATAGGTACACCAAAGAACTAAAAATATAAAAATTAACGGGGAAAATATTTTACTTCGTCTTCGCAGAACGCCCCTGGATTGATGGGCTGTGTAATGAATTTTAAATAATTTATACTTACAACGGGAGGATACTGACGTGGGATCACCGATATTAATGAAACTTTTTTTTTGTGATACTAGGTCGGGAAATATTACAGTCTTGTCCGAGTTTTCTTTTTAATGGGCCGGGGAAAAAATCCAATTTACGTATTTTTTATTGAAATAGGTTTTCCTTTGTTGAGAATGTATTTAAAAGTTATTATACATCAGTCTTTGTTGTTGTTTTTTATGCGGGACAAGAAGATAATAAGCACGATCTTGTCTGTAAAAGCGGAATATTTTTATTTTTATACTATCCCAAGAATTGTAGTGAATTATTTTTATTTAAGGTTTTGGGATGATTAATAAGATCATTTATGACCACTATGCACATATGGATTATATGTTAACAATGTTTGTTTTGGATTTGTACAACATTAGCTCATATCTTGGCATGAATATACATATATGCACATATGTGTAAAGTTGATCTATCTTTTCTTATAGCCCAACGGCAATTTTAGTTTTTCTAATTAACAATTACCTCGAGGATTGGCTGACCGGGGTCAGATATAGGGTCTTACCCGTCCATCCCCGGTATTGGGCTACTTGGGGAGGGATGCTATCAACATCTAAGTCAATTCAACGTCTAATGCATGCCGTTTTAAACCCATTCGTAAATACGTTTTTTCCTATTTACATACCATTCGCTTAATGAGGATGGTGTAGCAGTTGATATAAGTCAACAACCTTTACAACCATTACATATCGTATGGTGTTGGTTTGTGCTCGCCAGGCACTGAAGTATTCTGACTTGTCTCGTCCCAGTTCCTTATTTCAGTGCAACAAGCACCATCCTTGACCTAAGAAGTATCAGGTTGTAGTGGCCACTTAGAGCTACCACACGTTACCGCTATATGCCACGACTTATAGAATGTTCTCGCCCTCCACTCTGCAGCCAATGAGAGTAGAGCGCTGGAATCAGACTTGTCCATGCGACGAGGCCTCACTTATCACTAATGGATAACATCAGAAGACTCGTTATTCCGACGAGCCATCACTAAAGGAACGCCGTCGACGACAACAAGTACTCGCGGCATTAGGCTGATCCCGACTTCTAAACAGTCAACTTGACCGTAAACGCCAAACGCTGCTCTCGGCTATTGCTGCACCGTAGTACCTCGGCTTCTGTGGAGTCAACAGACTCAATGCGACCGGACCTCAGCCAACGGTTTACTCATGGTAACATACCACCACCAACGGCGCCACGCACACGGTCACGGCTTCTCTACACAACACCACAAACTCCCAGTCACTAAACAGGTCACTGACTGCTGCTGCTACAATTTATTACTTAAGTTATTGTCGAGTCGTAGGTTGCATCTCCATTGAGCTGTTGCTTCGCATTCGAAGTTGATATGGGTGGCTGTTTCCTCCTCCTCATTAATAATCTGCTGATAGGATCATCCTGTTATACGCCCATGTTGTGTAGATGTTTTCTCTGACTGTGGCCGGTTAGTAGTTCTACCATCCTCTGAGGTTTCCTTGTCCAACTATAGCAGTGATTTTGCCAGTTAGTGAAGGTTGTTCGTTCCTGTGTCTAGTCCCGCTAGAGTTTATCCACTTCTCCTTTTGTTTGGATCCATTCTGCGATGGAGAATTCTACCTTTTGTTTTTGTTATATAATGTTCAGGATCTATATATAGTCTTGCAGATCCTCCTCTAGCCAGACTGTCTGCTTTCTTCCCAAACTTCCCCTGTGCCCTGACACCCAAGATATCATCAGGTTGTTGTGTTTTCCCCAAGTTTTGGAGATTTTGGGTGTATTCACTGACTAATTTTGATGTGATTCTTTTTCATGCTATTTCTTCAATGCCTGCTTACTCCCCCATTACTTAACTGGGGTGTTAAATATCTCAGATGCAGTTAGTAGTACTTCACCGCTTTTCTGAGATTGGCTCTCTCCAGTTGCAGGAATAAATTTGCTAGTATTGGTGCGGGCTGTTTTATCATTGGTTTACTATATTTAGCACTGCACGCCTTGTTTATTTTACTTGGATCCATTAGGTGATAAAGGATTCTACATTGGTTATCCCAAGTACAGGTCCTCCTCTGGCCAGACTCCCCTGTTCCCTGGCACCCAAGATACCATCAGGTTGTGTGTAGTGTTTCCCCAGGTTTTGGAAATTTTGGGTGTATTCACTGACTATTTTTTATATGATTCTTTCACATGCTAATGCTTTAACAGCTGCTAGACTATAGGATCTATGATATATTTTTCTGCTTAAAAGACCGACGTGTACTATAATGTAAATACCAATTAAAAACTGTGTAAGACGATTAGAATCTGCGGAGTTTTGTCGTTGATTTGATTACAAGCAAAATTAGGATTGCAATAATATCGATAAATACTAGGCATTTAAAAAAAAGTTATTTCAAAGTAATCTGCGACCATTCAAAATTTGTCCTCAAGCGTATCAAGCTTTAGACTAAACTGGTTTTCAAAAAAAAGATTAAAATGTATTAGTTGTTAACCCGGTCGAGATATTCAGAGTTTGCCGTCGTGGAAACTGGCCAACATGCTTACCCCCCCCCCAACCCCAAATGATTTAAAGCCCTCGAAGGGTAAAGCCCCACCGAACGCTACACACACGTTAGCGGAAAGCACAAAAGATTCTTTATCTTTCAGGATAGTCGCTCAGCAAAAAGGCTCCCCCTTGTTTTACCACTTTTTGATTTTTTTAACGGAGATTTTTCCCTTTTATTCGTTTACTCTAGGCCTTGGAGGAAATCGGCACAATTTTCACGCCATCCATGCCTTTGGTCGTTTTATAGATAAATAAAATTAATTAATTAAATCTATTCACTGTTATATCTCATCGGTACAGAAAATAGTAGTAGACAACATTGTTTTGAACTATTTTTCCGTTTTAGTATTTTTATTAAAATTCGTGAACCAGTGGAAGATGATTTAGGGCATCAATTCCAAATTCCATCTCTACCGAAAAGTTACAAATCTTTCGTCAAAGATATGCTGACAATGTCAACAATGTTCTGATTTGGAATAGAAAATAGAAAATCTCGATTTCAAACGTAAAGTTTTACACGCAACACAATATTAAAAAACTTTCAGAAATTAAACTTTTACGTTGAATATTAATCTATTTACGTTTTGGTAGTGAACTGATTAAGTTAATTCTTTCAATTAATCTTTGTGTTAGGTCTTGGCTGAGAAAAAACTAATGTCACGAGTGGGATTCGAACCCACGACCTTCGGCTTAATATGCCGCTGCACTAACCATTTGAACTATCGTGAATTCGGCTTTTATATAAGCGTAAAAATGAATACAACGACATCATCTTCTAAAAACCAAATATTCATGACAAACCAAAAAGCACCTCATAAATAAAGCACTTTATCAATTAATAATCGGAACCGATTTTTTGATTTCAACTAAAATTTTTAATTACTTGAAAGATTGTAAACGATGTTTTATTTGTTGTTAATAACGGAAAATTATGAAGTGACCCATTAGGTTTCGCGGGCCGATTGGCCAAATAAATTGAAAAATGGCAAAAAAGGAAGGAAAATTCAAAAGGTGGGTTGAGATGGAAATTTGGTGTCCGAGTGGATCCAGGTCACGATAGCCCAAGTAGTAGAGCCGCGGCGTATCAAGCTGAAAGTCGTGGGTTCGAATCCCTCTCGTAACGCTGGGTTTTTATCTCAACTAAAACCTTCATTAAATGAATGATATTAATTGAACACAAAAAAATAATGTATTTGATAAATATTTATAATTAAAAATGTTGATTTGAAGTTACGCCGAATTAATTTGAAATTTTAAAAGTTTTCATATTAAAAAAGGTAAATATGAACTTAAAAAGTTGAAGTTAAGAATGGTTAATTTAAAATTTAAAGTATTTTCACTTTCAAAAGGTTTAATTTAAAATCAAAAATGGTTAGTTTGAAATTAAATCATATAATTTGAAATTAAAAAACGTTTCTTTCAAATTATCATGAATTAACTCAAAATTTAAAATGTTTTTAACTTAAAAAGAATTAATTTAAGTTTTAAAAAGGTTAGTTTCAAATTAACGAATATGGGAAAATGGCAATAAGAAGGGAAAGTTCAAAAGGGTGGGTTGAGATGGGAAGTGTATCAAAGTCACGAGAGCTCAAGAGATAGACTAGCGGCGTATCAAGCTGAAGGTTGCGGGTTCGAATCCCGCTCGTGACACTGACTTTTTTTATCTCAACCTTACTTATAGATTAATTAATTACAAATTATTATGTGAATTGAATTCAAGTGGGAAATAATCTGGGAAGTTTTAAGGACATGTTAAATTTAAGTTCAAATATATATATATATATAGTTTAATAAATATATAAATAATTAAATGAGCTATATAATAAATTTATTTATTAAAATACTATGTATACACAGCGTTTCTTTTTTTTTGATGGCCCAGCTGAATTTCTCTTAAACCAATAACACTATCAAAAATACGTGTTTAATATTTTTAGTGAAGATTTCAAAATTTTTTATGGTAAATTGTACAGGGTACCTCAGGCTCCGTTCAAACACGGTCCTATACATCTTGACACAGCATTTTAAAGGATTGTTAGTGCCTGTTAGTGGAATGTTAACCGAAGGTGGAATAAAATTTTTAAGCCGTTTCTTTTTCCAATCGTGTTCATGTTCCAAGTCCCGAATTTGCGCTATTCTTCAAATATTCAGATTGGGACAATGTTCTTCAAATAAAAGTAAAAATATGCAGAAAGGATCCCTTGTGTGCCGCGGGACCAATGTTTACGAAATTTCCCGAGATTGGCCGGTTTGTAGAAGAACCCTATGAATTCCATCGCAAGCGTATCAACGATATCGCCTGCGCATCCGCAACACGCAGTTATATATCTCAAACCATTTGTCGGATTCTTATGAAATTTTCAAGGATTATCTGGGTTTCTAGTTGATCCCCTATAATTTATTCCAAACGGATTAACTTGGCAGATTTATATTTTTTAAATTCTTCTATTCCTACTCTGCTCAATTATATAACTAAATTCTGTTTTTTCCTCGATCGTCCTAGCCTGCTTATTGCTTTGTATTTACTTTTTTTTTTATTTACCTACAAGTTTCGTTCTTGCCCTGCCAATATTAGAGTTTCTGCTATATTTCTTACCGGACAAAGGGTAGCAAAACATAATAATTAACTAGGGTCGTAAAGAAAACAAACTGTAAGAGAGACGTATTGTTTTCCTTTAATTAAAAACTGTTCCCTCATAAATTACAATAATGCACTTTATGAATATTGTACGATATGAGTAACGGCGGCCGTCGGCATCTCTTTTTCTCTCGGCAATTATGAACAGTCTACTTAACACTTTTAACTTCTTCGAAAGTAATTTCAACTTTAAAGAGGAAGAAATATTGTTTTCTAGTTTTAATTGGCAGGCGTTATTTAAAGCACACCCTCACGGTGATTATTTTACGCTGTACTTATTTATTCGTTTTGAGAGGGAATGTTAGCCTGGAAAAAAGGCCAGAGGCGACGGTGGGAACCCACGACCTAGGGATCTACGTGCCGTGAATCTTTCACGCTAACAACTCGGTTTGCAATTCCTATTTTAAACTGATATGAGAAAATATTCTATATTTATATGGGAACTATACTCGAGCTAGGAAATCAACCGGTTTTACCCTATCCAAGGAGGCACTGGAGGAAGTCGGCGACACTAATGATCTATATGCCAAGAACTCTCTGTGGCTGAGCAGCTTTCCACAAAGAAGGATAGATGTTAAAATGGATCCGCAATGAGTTCAAAATCTGGTGGAACAATACCACAAGTATGAGGCATTCGAAGAGATTCATAGAAGAACCATCCGCAAAACTTGCCAAAGAATTAATTACTGGATGGTACCGCAACCGAATCAGGATTCTTGTCGGACTGCTTGACAAGGCAGTCGTTCCCGAGTACACATCGTCAACAAGACAAGAGGATCTTTAGCGCCCGCACCTGGCCTATTCGGCCTTATCGGACATTTTGATTCTCAAGATGAGAGCTGACGCACCAACGCCGGAGCATTGGTGAATAGGCGCCCCCAGCCCCTAAGGGCCAAGGACAACCTCGCTCTCCGCTTGTCCACTCCGAAAGGTCGGACCCGCATTGGGCATCGGGTCGTATGCTGCACGCAAAGGGCTAACAGGCCGAAATACATCAGCCTGCTTTCCCGCGTCCAACCTGGATAGAGAAAGCAACCCTATCTCCCTGAGTGTAGGGGGCTTCCTCAGCGTAGTAACTACCGGATCCGGCCCGTCCGGTTGAAGTTTCCGCCAGGGGATGAACGCACCACCACGAAGCCATTCCCAGTGTGACTTGGGCTGATTTTGGATCCGTTAAGTAACCCAGTTGTACAAATGCCCATACACCCTCCCGCATGTATTCAAACAGGATCTAGTGCACTGGCCCTTGTGTGACTCGCCGACCCTAGGCCGACACGAGTTTCAGCTTGTTCTTAAAAGAGGTTGCCACGCGTTATGGGCTACACCATTATGTTGTGCCCGGATACCCCCTTGCTTCCCCTTATGAGGGATCACAGGATAGAATGAAGGAGTTCGGATTGAGAAAAAAGGGCCTTGGATGAGAACCCGAGGTGGACCGATGCGGTCCCTCTCCTCAAACCACACTACACCCCCCCCCCGTCGTCGCCGTAGGTCCACATGTAATGGGCTTGACAGGGCACTGCCACTTAAGAAGGCATATGAACTGGCTACGAGTACAGACAGAAGAAACACTGTGGAGGTACTGCCAGAAAGAGGAGAAGACCGCGGAACACATTCTTTTTCTATGAACGTCTATGTAGGTGCAGGTTCTTGCAACTAGGACAAGAAAATATACAAGCAGTATGCTACACCAAGAAACCGCTGGAAAAGCTTTGAAGACTGGTGATAATTGCCTTAAGCTGACCGGTGAGTTATAAATAGCAGAAGAGAACAGTAGGTCTATTCAGGTCGAGATGCAGTAGGCCTTGTGGCGGCCTATCTACTCTATCCCTAATGTTATTTTTGTACATACAAAAAGCTTGATGATGACTGTGTTAACTGTTTAGTCAAAATGTATTTATTAGCGTGAATGAACGATGGAATAATGTATGTATAAGAATTGATGGTGCAGTGTACTGTCGACCTTCAATGAGATTAGTCTTTTGAAAGTTCTCCGTGTTGTCTTAGGGGTTCGGAATCATAGTCCAAAGCCAACTCTGATGATGTACCGAAACGCGTCTGACAGACCAAACGAACGAGGACAGTTAAACTAAAATGTATGGAATTGATACTTGTTTGAAAAGAACAACCAAGCTTCAAATGTGAAAGAATCCTGTTCTGGGTTGAGGGAAAGGGGAGGATGTAGTTTATTATGTGCAGATTCCTTTTCTTTCTTTACACATTTTAGAAAAAAATGGACATTAACCAAAGCAATAATGTAATCAGGATTAAATTCTGAACTGCTTGATCCTGATGCACAACCACGCACGTTTCTTCAAATGGTTCGAGCAGGAGGCGTATTGAGCCGAAGGTCGTGAGTTCGAATCCCGCTCGCGACACTAGCTTTTTCGTTTCAACCAAAACCTTACACAAAAATATTAATTAATTTAAAGAATATTTTAAAGATTGATTTAAGCCAGTTGGTTATTTTTAAGTTAAAATGTGTGTTGGTATATTCAAGATACTTCTACATTACTCGAGATAAAATTTCATTTATTTTTGTACCACCTGGACTTTTACGAAATTAATTTTATTCGAGTGAAATCCACCTGAGGGGGAAATTAGTGTTTTATTTCACAGTTAAGACAAGGCGTTTTGTCTATTCGTCCCCTTTCGCTTTTCGAGGCTGGCATTTTTCAAATGTTGCGTCGGTAAAAAAAAAAAAAGGGAAAAAGTGCTTTTCTCAATTCCAATTTTGCAGCTACTCCCCGTGGAGTTGCTGCCTTGAGGAATGTAATTCTGTTGGCGCCCTTCTACTCATTATTTATCGATTTCCGTATTATTCTCCCGGCTGTTCCTTTCCGGTTTTGCGGCGAGGGAATAATTTCCTGAAGCTCTTCCTCCCTATAACGTCAGCCGCGGAGTTTGGGTCTGCGCGTCGAAAATCTAAAAATACAAACTCAGGGAGAAAATAAATATATCTACCCCCATTTTTTAAAACACAATTCAATCATCAAACCTGATTATTAGTTGACGTATTCTAGGGAGGATCCAGGTCTAACATGAGGATGATGGGCGCAAAATTCGATTTTTTAAGGCACAGAAGACCTAAAAATTTACTAATAAAAAGAAAACTTTAAACATAGTTTTTCCCCCCAACGCAATGACTTTCTCCTCCTTTAAAAGGAAAAACTGAAACAACTTACTATGGCGATTCTAAAATATTTGCAAACCTGGAGACCAGCAAATTTCAGAAAATGTCCTTCATTTAATATCCTTTTTAGTGGAGTAATTTCTTTTTAATTACTTTTTCAAAGGTGAAGAAATTGATGAAGGAAGGAAAAAAACCGAGGCTGACGGATTGGTATGGTGGGGAGAATAAAAAACTCAAGGAAAGTTTGAATGAAAGAACTAAAAATGTTTTCAAATCTTAAAACTTTTTTATTCCGGGGAATAATAAAACAATAATACAATAATCCGTTAATTAAAGTCACAGTCATGTTGGTAAATAAGTGGACAATTGCACCATTTCTGTATTAAACAAGTCGATTAAATTCATTCAAAATATTCTTATGTTTTTTTTAAATAAAAAAAAAATCTTTTCACCTTACCAATCCGTCAATCACGATTTTTTCCTTTACTTCATCAATTTCGTCTTTTAAAAAAAATTAATTAAAAAAGCAATTACACTAATTAAAATTATACTACATGGAGTACTTTTTCTGAAATTTGCTGGTCTGTAGGTTTGAAAATAGTAGTTTAGAATCACCATAGTAAGTTTTTAACTAAAAAAAAAAAAAAAAATCTTGCCACTAAAACGCTTATTTCAACAAGATTTCTAAATTCTAAATTTCTTAAATATTTTGGGAATTGAACGTAGTTATAATGTTATCAATGGATTTGTCTGTAACATTTCTGTTTTGGAGTTATCATTTTTTATTTGTAATGAAATCTTAAAAACTCAGAAAAAGGAAAATAACTCCGGAACAGTTAAGTTTCGGACCATGGTTAATTAGGAATTTTACGTTCCATTTTAAATGTAGAATCTACTGGCGAAGTATGTACCATGAGTAGCCGAACATCCTGTATTAATTATAATTAATATAACTAATGTTACTTTTACTTAAATTGAATACTCCTTTGCCTCTTTCTCAGTCTACTAAAGCCTTTTCACCTTCTGACATTAAACGTGTTATCAGTCATCTCCCCTTCAAAAAGGGTTTTGGATTTGATTTGATTACGTGTTGAATAGTACGCTATCTACCAATGAAGGCCTTCGTTTCCCTTACTTACATCATTAATTCCCATTTGACGAAATATTTTCCCGTGAATCGGAAGTTTTCCATTATATTTTGCCATGAAACGACGAAACCTTTCAAATCCTTTTTCAATTTACTCCCATATTAGTTTCGATCGTGTAATCTGTAAAAAAAATATCCATATCCAATGTCCATTTAACGTAAGATTGTATTGCAACGCTACCCTACAAGACGAAAGAACCGGACACGCATACTTTTATTAAAATTATATATATTATTGTCGTTATATTAACTACAGCATACTTTTTAATATAAACAAAATTAACCGAGAACAAAAATTCATTAGTTTTTATTTAAAAAAATACAATTTTAATCGTTCAGTAGAAAATTGGTCAAAACACCGGAATACCACTTATTGAGAGAATGAATTTAACTAACAATTTATTACACAATTTTGCTCATAAAATTTAACTAACAATTTATTACACAATTTTGCTCATAAAATTTAATTAACAATTTATTACACAATTTTGGTCACATAAAATTTAACCTGCAATTTATTACACAATTTTGCTCATAAAATTTAACTAACAATTTATTACACAATTTTGTTCATAAAATTTAACTAACGATGTATCACACAATTTTTCTCATCAAATTGAACTAACAATTTATTACACAATTTTGCTCATAAAATTTAACTAACAATTTATTACACAATTTTACTCATAAAATTTAACGAACGATGTATTACACAATTTTTCTCATCAAATTGAACTAACAATTTATTATACAATTTCGCACATAAGATTTCACTAACGATTTATTACACAATTTTGCTAATAAAATTTCACTAACAATTTATTACACAATTTTGCTCATAGAATTTAACTAACAATTTATTACACAATTTTTCTCATAAAATTGAACTAACAATTTATTATACAATTTTGCTCATAAAATTTAACTAACAATTTATTACACAATTTTTCTCATAAAATTTCACTACAATGTATTACACAATTTTGGTCACATAAAATTTAACTAAAAATTTATTACACATTTTTTTTCATAAAATGTAACAAACATTTTATTACACTGTTTTGCTCACAAAATCTAACGAACAATTTATTACACAATTTTGCTCATAAAATTTTATTAAAAATTTATTTCATAGTTTTGCTTACAAAATTTCACCATTTTGTAATGTCGCGTAGCATCATAACAGGTCACTCCTATTTTTTGTAGTTTATTTCAAACTAAGTACATGTAATTTATTAGATGATTGAACTCATAAGCCATCCCTAACCATCTCTAACCACCCCAAAACCTAACTAACAAATTATTAGAAAAGATGCGTTGCGATCGTGCAAGTGATTATTGTGATAAACGCTGTGGGCTGTACGCGACGTGCGCTTGTGTCGGATAGACGGATAAACTCGACCAAAACGTATCAAGGCGTCGGGTAGCTTCGCATGGTGTAGCATCGGGTGTATTTCTAGCTTTAGGCAAATAAATTTACACAATAATTTGTTGGATTCGTGAATAGCTGCCAAGAATGTTGTAGTTTGAAAAAACACATTTTTTGTCGACGTTTCGACCTTTTTTCTTGCCATCTTCGGGGTTGAATTATAAAATATGTTGATCGGGGAAAAATCCAATAGATATTTACAATTTAAATAATAATAAAACTTCGAGTCAAATATTGCGTACTCAAGCAAAGTGCAGTGCAATTCTTGTGTCAACGAGCGATATTTGTATACTGCTGTGTGTGTGTGTGTGTGTGTGTGTGTGTGTGTACGCGGTAAATCTGGAAAAATTTTCTTTTGATCATAGGCGGTTTTGTTGAGCTCAAAGGAAGTCGAGAAAGGGGATTTTGTGGGTTGAATTTGTGATTCGCGATTATTCAATATTGGGAAGAAAGAAAGACAGTTAATTTTTAAGGTCGATAAGAATAGGAAAGGGAAATTTTAAAGCAATAATTTTAATAGTTTTCTGGATTGATATTGTTGCGTATTTAAGGCTGGGTTTGCACGACTCTGTTCTGAAATTCATGCTGTCTGACTGACTGTCAATATCTTTCATTTTTATTTTCTTTACGAAGGTGTTTTTGAAAAAAAAAAAAAATATTTGCAAGTATGACGGGTTGGATTGTAGGGCCGCTGGATTCGAACCCGGGTCCTTCACTTTACAGTGATGAAGATTGCCAATGGTGTGGTATTAGTTTTTGATGTCATATTTTTTGTTTTTTTGTTTTTACAGATATTTCTATGTAATTTCAATGTACTGGACGGTTCGTACAATTAATTTTGTAAATTGCATCGGATTTTTAAGCTGCTGGTGTTGTGTCTTTAATTTTGGAAAAAATTGTGCGTACTGTTTTGTCGTTTTTGAAAGTTATTTTATATGGTTTTGAGTAGAGAAATTTACATAAATTGTCTGACAATGCTGACAAGGTCAAATAGACAATTTACACTTCTCATCTGTAAATCGGACTCAGCACCACTCAACTAATCTACGAGTGGTTAGGAACGCCTGTTCGTGCAAGCTTGGATTCGCGAAAAACTTTGTCAATTTGTAAAAATGTCAGAAATACGGCCTGTTTTTTTTTCTCCTATGTAAAACTGTGGAAGAAACTTCGCCCAACTTTTATTGCTGTGAACGTACTCCAAGAGCTCATCCCTCAGGGTCATTTATATTCGCCAACAATAACAAAGTATTTATAAAACAAACATTTTCAAAATTAATGGATTAGTCGGTTTATCCTCATCAACCCTCTCATCTCCATGACTCAGCACCCTTCCCCGGCATAATTTTCTAGATCGTTAATTAAGCTTCAGTTTGGATCATAAATTTTGTTTTGAAATCGTGCTATCTACACCTCGAAACGTTTTAAATCGGAATCCCGAAGTTGTAAACATGTCGGATCTCTTTATAGAACTATTCCCGTTTAAATTGTTAAAATGTTGTTATTGTAAAAGTAAGAATAAGTGATTCCATAAACAACCCCCAACAACAAAGTGTACATTATAAATAGACTTAAGGAAATAAATCAACTTAATCGAGATGTTGAGGCTTTTTCGAAATCTAATTTCAATCTCAATCAATCTTAAATCATTATTTAATTATTCACAAATCCTGAGATGCCGTCTGGTGTAATGTTAGTTTCAGAAAAACATTTTCTTTATCGTGCCAACGTTTCGGTCTTTGTTGAGATCATCTTCAGGGCTCAAAATGTCTGTATTCTGTGTAATTGCGCCATTTATGAGGGTCGTGTCAAAGTGCCCGGCAAAGACAATGAGCACTAAAGATGATCTCAATAAAGCTCGAAACGTTGTACGATAAAGCAAAAAGGTTTTTCTCAGCCCTAAATCACACCAGACCGCATCTCACGAGCTCTGCTTAAATCATTATTTAGAATTAAAAAATATTATTTTTGGTGTAATATTTTCATTGTTGGTTAATATAAATACGATGATTTCCTTAGAAACATTACTAAAACCGTTATATATACAAACCTTACAGCTTCTCATTCATTCTTGAAAGCTTTCATTTTTCAGATTCCAGGCTTGTAAAAATAACAGCCTTAGAAATCATACAGTCGAACATGCTCATTTGCCATTTCTATTCCATAAACTCTCTCCAACCATTGATAACATTGATAAATGGCCAGATCCAGGAATTTAGTCCAGGAATTTAATTTTTAATTTCGCATACACATTTCCTTCATTAAATGACATATTTATAAAAAAATAATTAATTAGGCTTTTAGTTCAGATAAAAAAGTAAGTATCACTAGCGGGATTCGAACCCCCGACCTTCGGCTTGACACGCTGCTGCTCTACCACTCGAGCTATCGTCACCTCGATCCACTGGGACACTAACTTCCTCTACTCTACTACTTGAGCTATCGTGACTTGAATCCACTTGTACACTAACTTCCACCCGACCCTTTGAATTTTCTCTTTTTTGGCCATTTTTCACCTTAATTAATTGAAATATATTAATTGGACAAGCGGGCCGCGAATACTAGGGAATTTCTTTAATTAAAAAAAATTGATATCTGTTACTGTAAATTTGTTGCAATCCACATAAAAAATTGTTATAAAATGATATATTCAAAAAGTTGATTTGAGACAGCCGAAAGACAAAATAAAAATATTAAAAAAAGAAAAATTTTGGTCCAAATCAGTGACCCACCAACGTGGTCGTTCCCTCGTTTGACTAGTTATTAGGTGGTGCAGGAATAAATCGATAAATTGAAATTCAAACCAAAAATTATATTTAGGGTTGTCTTGAGGTGCCAAAAAGAAATTTCATATAAGTTTGAAAGAAAAAAAAATTATGACCTAATTTACATAAAAAATATTTGGTTTTTACAGTCTTTTTAAATTTTTCAATTAATCAAGTTTTGAGAAATTATGAGTTGAGATAAAAAAGTTTTTGTCACGAGCGGGATTCGAACCCACGATCTTCGGCTAGAAACGCCCCTGCTCTACCACTTGAGCTTGATCCACTCGGCCACTAACTTCCCATCCCAACCCCACCTTTTGAATTTTCCTTCCTTTTGCCATTTTTCACCTTAATTAGTTGAAATATATTAATTTTTTTAATTGTTAAACTTTGATATTTTTACTATAATTTTGTTGTAATGGACATTAAAAAAAAAGATATATACACACAGTTGATTTGATCAACTAGAAAGGTGAAATGAAAATATTAAAATAAGAAAAATTACACAATTTTTTGGCAAAACAAGAGCCTATTCATACAAAACGGCGTAAAGGTGTCCGATTTTTTGGTGTGTACAATCACCAAACAAATTTTGGTCCAAATCCTGTTCTCACCCTCATTAGACTGGGTGATGGAGGGACAAACTTTTTTAATCTAAAATCTCTTTTTTAAACCTGCTGGGGTGGTGAACTAGCAGCTTGAGCTTTTCCCCTTTTGGTTTTATTATTCAATGAAATTTCGTTTGATCAGGTCTTTTATTATAAATCTGAAGAAGCTGCAGTTTGGGAATGTTTTGAAAATTTGGTCAGATTGACTGGCTGTTGTGGTCGATCAGTCGGTGGGCGTCTTCAGTGAGTGTCAACTTTGATTTTTTTTAACCTATTTGCTAAATTGTTGATATGAAGGAATTAATTAGTTATTTTTTTATAATTATTTTTTCATTTATTAACTGATAAACCCAGGCTTGTTTTGTAATATTATTTGTAATAAGGAGAAACCTTCAACTTACCAAGACGAACTTACAGAAGTTTATAATAAACAAATACTACCTACTTCATCGTAACACAAACGTTTCAATTTTCCCTGCCTGTGATATTTACCCTGTCTACAATCGGTAGGACTTGTCTTTCCCCGCTCGGAAAAGATGCGAATTGAATGTCTACTGTCAATCCTGACAAGGGAAAAGTTCCTTTTCCGAAGTGACACTAAAACTTTGTTTGACATCTATATTGACCGTGGCGTTGGCGAACTCGTCCAGAAAAGAGTTCTGTTTGATTTCTTCTCGGCCTAACCCCCCCCCCCTCCTACGACCGGCAGACACTAAGCCAGTCGTATCCTCGCCCTTCTAAATTTAACCCCGGCAACCACCCTTCATATAAAGTAACGGATGTTTTCTCTCTTCGTAAAAAAATACAAGAGTCCTAGTCCCGTTAATATTTTTCATATTATTTTCAAAACGTAAACTCTTATGAAAACAATAAAATCGTGCATGTTTTTATTGCTGCTTTGGTCTTGCCTAGACGACGAGTAATCCCATTAACCTGTGGGGTGTGAAGGTGAAATTTTACTAAATTTGACTATTTTTAATGTCCGCGCTTGTCCTCTAAGGGACTGCTAAGTTGTCCAATGTACTCTGAATAATACCCAAGGAAGATTTTACGTGGTCTTGTCTTACGGCGAGGTTTGCGATACCAACATGGTTCAGACCAACCGGTATGCATATCTGTACATGTGCTTTTAAAAAAGCAATTGGGTGACTACCTGCAGAGGGGTACCCTCCAGGTCAGGTTCACGTTGTTTGCAAACCACGACCCGACCATCACGAGCCTAATCTCAATTGCAGGCTACTTGGAGATAATTTTTATGGTGGGGCTGATGATCCACCAGAAAGTTCCGAACACTGATGCACCCTTTTCTTGAGGCGTGCGGGTTCAGTCATCCCCAGATAGGTAGGACAAGACCCTCTATGCCGGTACCCTCCAGCTCAGGTACACATTGTTTGCAAACCACGACGAGCCTAACCTCAATTGTAGGCTACTTGGAGATAATTTTTAAGGTGGGGCTGATGATCCACCAGAAAGTTCCGAACACTGATGCACCCTTTACTTGAGGCGTGCGGGTTCAGTCATCCCCAGATAGGTAGGACAAGGCCCTCTATGCCGGTACCCTCCAGGTCAGGTTCACGTTGTTTGCAAACCACGACCATCACGAGCCTAACCTCAATTGCAGGCTACTTGGAAATAATTTTTAAGGTGGGACTGATGATCCACTAGGAAGTTCCGAACACTGATGCCTCTGGGTTCAGTAACCCAGGAAGCCTCTGCCAAAGCAGTGAGATCACTAGGATTAAGAAAGGAAATAATGAAAGGCAGGTAAAGGGACGGTAAGGGGCATAACCGCCCCAATGTTTGGTTACCCATGGACTCTTGGTATCTTCCCATGGTAGGACTTCTCCAGGCCACATATGGGAGGTGGCCGTACGGGACGTCTGAAAATGAAATACCGAAACTTGTCTGATCAGACAAACAATGGCAGAATGTAAACAATAAAGGCGATTAATATGTTTATTTAAAAAATGAAATTGAAAAAGGAAATTATTGGAATTAAGTACGAACCAAAGGAAATGCGTATTTTCGAATTCTTCGGCATAACTTTGTCATTTTTGTCCAATTTAAAGTACGATTACATCGATTTTGAAGTTGAACTGGGCCTGAGGTACCCTGTATAATTTTTCTCTCAAAAAAGATAAAAATGTAAAACTAGACAAAAAAAATACTAAACACGCTTTTTTATTAAATCATTGGTTGAAGAGAAATTCAGGCAGGCCGACTAAAAATGATACCCTGTATAACACATAAACTGCTACTCGCGTTAGAAACTTTTCCACTTGATTCTAAATTCAAAAAGGAACAAAAAAGTCTTAATTAGCTATCGCCCGAATCTTGACAGTTTCGGAGCTATTTCACTTTTTCTGTTGTTTTTTTTTTTTAATTTCACGACCTTGCTTCAAATAATCAACGAAAGCACCAAAAATAAAAAGTTTTGGACAAATCCGTTGATACCAAACCAAACTAGATTAAATTTCCAAAACGATCTATATAATATTAAATGTGGAAACGTTGGTGAAATAAGTCCAAGTGGCGAGAACTTTGAAAAATTTTTTTTTTAAATTTGACAAATTTACTATGGAGATTCTAAACTAATATTTCCAAACCTAGAGACCAGAAAATTTCAGAAAAACTACTCCATGCAATATCCTTTTTATTAGTGTAATTTCTTTTTTAAATTAATTTTTCAAATATGATGAAATTGATGAAGGAAAAAAAACCGTGGTTGAAAGATTGGTAAGATGGAAAGATGATTAATAATAAAAAATAAAAAACCTACGGAAATTTTGAATGAATTTATTACGTGTTTTTTAAATTTTGTTTCGACATGCTCTCCACACTTGAACAATTTCAGTTTCGAACCCAAATAAAAAAAATAAATAAATTCATTCAAAATTACTATAAGTTTTTTTTTTAATTTTCCAACTTACACTCCATCAGCCATGATTTTTTCCTTTCCTCTATCAATTTCTTCATTTTAAATAATTAATTAAAAATGCAATGGAACCACTAAAAATATTCAATGGAATTTTCTGGATTTTATGTTTTGAAATATTAGCCTAGTGCTTTCAAATGTAATATAATTAGGTACTTAAAATTGATAAATGTGTACGGATACATATAACTACCTACACGTGGCATATCTTCATTTTGCATTGTGAATGTATTTATTAGCGTGTGTGATGAGGTCAGGGAGTGGCTGTGACTGAATATCGAGTAGCTCACAGGCTTGCCAAATTAGTTTAGGCAATTTGATATTAGGGCCAGGACACCGCCATCAAAGTTGTAGTAGTACTACCGAGATGCTGCGACTTCTCCAATATGAACGTATTTATTAGCGTGAATGTTTCGTGTTAATGGACGTCGAGGAATATCGAGCACTCCAAAAACCCGTCAAAAGGAAATTAGTCTAACGGATGAATGAAATTCTGCACATACTGTACGAACGTATTTATTAGAGCGAATGGAAGGAAGCAGGTTGAATATGAGAATTTAATTAGTTTTAAATGGTATCAAAAGATTTGTCCAAAACCAGTTTATTTTTGGAGTTATCATCTATTGGAGAAGTCTTAAAAAATCAGAAAAATTGGAATAACCTCGAAACTGGTGAGATTCGGACCATGGTTAATTATAATTTTTTGGTTCCATTTTGATTGTAGAATCTACGGGAAAAGTTTGAAACTCGAGTAGATGTGTATGAAAGAAAATAAATGAAGTAAAAAAAGTTATTGTGTAAATTATTGTTGTGGTCATCATGTGAGAATAAATATTTCACGGCAAGGTGGTGCTGTGGTATGTGCAGTAAGGTCGCTGGCGTAAAAGTTTCAACAGATTTTCGATAAAACGCAGATTTGTAAAGTTTTAATGTTCGTTTCCGTTCCATCTGGTTTCACCCAGATGTTAAAACCTCATTTCACCGTTATTATCCGGTATTTCAAAAGAACTTGAAACAGCCCTCACCTGAATATGTTCTATACCATTGAGCCATGGGCTTATTTAGCCGTTGTGAAATAAATAGAAGCATTTGGCTCCCGTGCAAGGGTTAGGGTCTATAAATTCGGCTTGAGGCAATTCCAGTCACAGGAATATCCTTTGGCCTTACTCCGGATTTCGAGGGGGTAGCGACGCTCCATTAGGCTTAACCCCCCTCCGCCCAAGTGACACGGCATCTTCAGTCAACCCCTCCCTTCGCCGAGGTGATAACACGCGACATAATATCACGTACATTACTAACCGCACGGACGTTTTATTTCCATCTCGAGACCTCGAGTCCTATCAAAAGTATAAAATCGGCCGGCGAGAAGGAATAAATAATTTCGCCCGGTTTAACCAGGAAAACTTGGCCCATGAATCACATGAAGTGATTTATTTTAAACTCTTTCCCTCTCACTTTGGAAGTTTCCTTTCAGCATAAGTTGTTAAAAACGGCTTTATTTTTTCACCCTTGAAAAGTCAAGTTAGCTCTAAATTTTTGTGGAAATAAATAGAGCTTTTACAACATGGATAATATTTGTGCAATATTTAGTTTCCATTAAGTAATAATTATTTAGAGATCGTGAAATTCTGACTGGTGTGTTTCGATCTTTATTGTTCTTTCTGTCATTCCTGGATCAAATACTCCCAGCTTGAAGGTCTCAGTTACCAGTATTTTTTTAATATGCCAACTTTCTCCTACATCCTAACAAAACTTGACAAAACCAACAAATCATCCCTAACCGTACCGTACATGTCCAACAGCTTATTTTAATACGATATACAGTAAAATATCCAGCCATGTTGCTCAACAATGGACCAGAACTCCAGAAGATTTCAGTGAAAAGAAAAAACGATGCAAATTTTTTATATGTTCTTATACGAGAGCATACATCTGTATAACGGGAGCAATAACATGTCCCACAGTTAGTATGGAAAAAGTATTGGGATGGATCTCCCTACACCTCATGGTAGCTAGGACAGAAAACTATTAGTATTATCAAAGAAAAACCTCCAACAGGAACAAGACTCAAATGGAGAGATAGCAACAAAACACTGAAACACCATCCGATACTTATGGCACCAAGAGAAGATATGAACAGGGTGTTTGACTTTAATCAAAACCTCCAAATCTACGTACCAAAAAGAATGGGAACCAGAGGAAAACACCTCCTTTAAGAACGGCACCATCTTTTGGTACACAGATGGATCTAGATCACAAGAAGGTACAGTGGCAGGAGTATTCGGTCCTGGAACTGAAAAAATCATCAGTATCTTCCAAGCTAAGATTCGCGCAGTCAAGTGATGTACTCAACTCAATTCGTCTAAAGGGTACAAAAACGAGAACATAGCCTACAATATCATATAGCCAAGTGCTAACCTCAAATATCATTAGTTCCAAGATGGCGTTGAACTGAAAAAACCAAATTAAATTTATTAGATACACAGAGTAATGCCAGCTTGTGCTGGGTCGCAGGACACGTTGGAGTAGAAGACAGCGAGAAAGCGGACACCCTTGCAAGGCAAGGAGCTGCTACATGATTCGACCCGAAACCTTCTGCAAACTGCAAACCCGAAACCCACACCACCAAAGGTCATCTCAGACAGAAGGACAAAACGAAAACGAAGTAACAATGGAATTCATTCATTCAACTCAAGAATCTCCTAACAAATTTCGGAAAAAAGAAATTACAGAATGTGTCAAAGGAAGCAGGAATAAACTGCGCATCCTAATAGTACTCTTACTAGGACACCGCATGCTAAATTGGACATTTAAAGAAGTTGGGAATAATCCAAGACGGCACATGCAGATTCTGCAAAGAGGTAGAGGAGACACCCAACACATCTACTATCAAACTGAACTTCCCCGCAGGACGAAATGCTTTGTGATGTACGATATGACCATAGGACAGGTTCAACCGTTGAGTTGAAGCTCCTTGCTGAAATATATCGGTGTGCTTTAGGCAGAGAACGTGGGATGCGAATCTTAAAGAGCGCAGAATATTACACCCCGACTATACTACACCTACACGAGAGAAGCGATCCATATTTATTAACCAATTGTTAATTTATAAGACCTGTCTCTAAGATAACCTCGTTTACATCCTACGATACACGCAACATACATCATAAAATCTTTTCGTTACAGAAGTACTTTTCCCGTCAATTAAATTTTGACAACTCGGATAATAATAACCAACTTTACAAGCAAAATGGACTTACAAAATCCCGTCTTCCTTCAAGACAACAGTTGCCAAGGACCTACTTAATAATTCCAAGGTTTGGGAGATTTACTATTCCTCGTCTTCCCGTCATTACGTTTGAATTATTTATTTATTTGGCGCTGTAAGCGGTCAAAATCCCTTCAATCTGTTCCATTGTTTTATTCAAATCGAGTAAATGGACAGGCTCGTGGACAAGGAATTATTTGATCTTGTACAGTCATAATCTAAACGTTACCACACCCAAATTTCCGATTTAAGATTTTAATCTGAACATTAGATATTAAAGGAGTCTGCCACTTTATGTCCTGCGCACCGCGACCGGTATCATTAAGAATAAAGCGAGGAACACACGCTATGCAATTCCAAAGTACAATTTCCCATAAGATTGTACTACTCACGTGCACATCTGACCGATGCCACCCAACGTTACCCTACTCTACGTTAAGAGGTGCCCACTGTCCAGAATTTCGTCGGGTAGCACAGAGTACAGTCGAACAAAAAAGAGCCGGACACTCGTATTTTTATGTCAAACAATATTTATATCAAGTACAACATACTTATTTTATTATAAACCAAATTATCAGTAGTATGAAAGCTTGAACAGCTACAATACCAGTAATGGTAGCCGTTTGTACATCAATACGATGAGCGAGATGGACTTCGTCCTAGGAAACCGATGTCAAGGTTGTCGAGGGGCCAACGACGTTTGGATTATTAGCCAATGAGGATGACAGGTTTTGACGAAAGGGTTCGGTTCATGGGGTAGTTTGGAATGGAACGTTTTGTACCGGGATTGGGCTAGCTCGTTAATAAGAGGGACATTTAGCTCGGTATGGATGGCGTTACGTAGAAAGGAGCGTTGACCCTTTTTCTGAGGATTTTGGATAGAAGGCATTGGATTCTGCCGTCTGCCGAATAATCGTTTAAAGATGAAAAATCTTATTCTGTGCGCTTAAGTCGTTCGTCAAGGTAGAGTCCGAGGTACAAAGGTTCACAATTGGGACGTTGTTGAGGTATACTTGTGTGAGCGCTTTCTTGTTTAAGGTTAAGTTTGTTGATTTGATTTCATTCATCTTGATTCTCCACTGGCCTACAGCATTCTAGGATGTTTAGATAATTTTGAAGATTACGGGAATCTGTGATCTTTATCAGGAGAAAGGATTTCGGTATTATCGGCAAAAGCGCTGGTGATAGTGTTAGGTTAGGTAATGTCAAATGAGGCTGTCCATAGGGAGGTTAATCGTCACCTCTTTTATGGTTAATTACAGTAAACAGTTTAATAGAACTTCTGAATACAAACCATTATTTTCGGACGATGGTAGCATAATGGTGACGGGTAGGGATCCCCTGATTCTTTCACTACTGATGAAGGATGCCGTGGGATTGCTATCTGAATGGTGTTGTGATAAAGGTTTATCAATTAATCCAACTAAACTGGAATTGATAATGTTAAGTAGGAGAGATAATGTTCAGAGCATAGAATTAAAATTAGCGCAGTTTCAATGAAATTCCTTGGTGTGCGGTTGACAGGAAACTTGATTGGAAAGGTCATACCAATAACATAGGAAAGGCACTGTGGTACACTGCTAACTATGGTACAATGTAGGAGAACTGTCGGTAAAACATGGGTAGCCAAGTATAACTGCAATTATAGCCCAGCTGGATGTTGGATGTAATGGCAGACAGTTCCACTCCGTATGACGAAAGTTTTGGTGGATGAAAAAAAGTTTTTATAAGGTTTCGATTAGCTGATGAGGTAGCGATGATGGCTTTGGCCCGACTACGGTCCCTTGTAGGACATCGGCTTGTTTCTGTCAGACTCGTTGCCGTAACATACTGCGAAGTAGCGGTCGTTATATAGGAATTCAATATATCAGTGGTACAATTTAGAAGAATTGTCGGAAAACATGAAGAATCAAACCATGGGTTGCCAAATGGCTATATACTTCAATTATCCTACCTTGATAATTTTTCGCAGCTGTATGGTGGAAAGATCTAGAAAATGAAAAGGTCATTTCAAAGACTAGGCTGTTCGATGATTACAGGATAATTTTCAACTATGCCCACCCTATCGCTTGAAATCATAACCTCTACACCTAAAGACATGGCATATGGGCATGCAGGACATGTGACCCGGCCAAGTCCCGGACCTTTCAGAGAAGGGGGTACGAGTCTACTCGGGTCTTGGTCGCCCACCCTGCATAATATATAGGTAGCGTAGGTAGGTCGGAGGTATAAATTGAATAAAGGAAAGGAGCGAGCACGTTGCCCTGTGGGACACCTGGTAGAATGTAATGGATAGGAGATAATGAATTCATTTGTGATACTTGGAAGTAAACCTGGTTAAGATAGGATTTTGGGATATGGTTGCGGGTAGGATGTCCTTGAGCTTCGACAGCAGCCCAGAGTGCCATATTCCAATTCATTTTTAACAAAATGTATGGAGTGTCTCCTTTTAGCCTTATGTTCATTAACCTCCGAATCTACTTTATGCGAATTTTATTTTATTCCTGTCGAATTTTCACGTTCGTATTCGTTTTGCCCCCTTCCCTTTCGAAAACAAAGTAGGCCCCCTGTGTTTTACTGTCAGGAAATTAACTTCACTCCTAAATAAACCTCTCTGGCCTTCATAAAACAGACTATTCAGCCCAACTCAAACACATTACGCTCTTCGGTATCTTAGTTTCCTCCTGACCGGCTGGACGCTTCCCCACGAATCGATCGTCTGGCAAAGGGTAAAAAAAACTTCAAAGAAAGAATTCGGAGTCCATTGTTACATAAAAGTTGATAGGTTAAATCCGAGTAATAAATTCAATATTTTATTTTAAAAAACCGGGAAAGGTAAACATGTTCACATGTTATTTTTATGGAAAGTATGATTGAGTGGAAAAATTTGGGTAACGAGCGGAAACAAAAGGTCTTGGGTTCGAGCCTCGCTCATCACAACGATTTTTCAGCTTATCCATTATAAAACGTTCGGCTGACAAGTTTCTGGATAATGAAAAGCTTCTTATTAAGCTTATTTCAACTTTTAAAAAATTATAGGTTAACTTTAACCAACTTACTTTAAAAAAAAAAGGTGTAAATTTAATTTTTGACTTTTCGTTCATGATCCAACGATTATTCATCCATCCTGCACGTACATAACAGTCAATTTACTTATTATATTTTATTAAAACGTCGTAGTGGGCAGGCAATCGAATTTATATTACCATGGGAATGAAGTTCGAAGTAATTTCAAAGTCAGAAGTCGTTGGAGTACTGAGCTCCTTGTCATCAATTTAATAGGTGAACTGCAGAGATAACCGGCTGGAGGGCGTGTCAAGGGTGACGTCTGGAAGTTTAACTCACCTTATCGTCGATTCAGCAGGTGGGGGTCTCACAAGAGGTATTCGTATAACTTCAGTTTCTGACGGTAAATACACGAGGGGCATTATTAATTCCATATACTTCTGTTTAAAACCATTTTTTTTTATAAGTTTATCAATGTTAAAAACAATTGCTTGAATATTTCTTTAGTGAATGAAATTTTGGTCCTCCGGGCCGGATATGAAATAACTTCTGTAAAAATTGGGTTTCATATCTCTGATAGATTTTTTTGAATGAATATCTATGGATGGATACAATGGTCACCACGGACTGGAGGAGTTCCCTCCTGAGCACAGCTTATTATACTGTACCCTGGCTCCATTTTTGGGGGAGGGCTCACAACACAAAGTGAACTTGAGCCCCCGTTGTACCAGTGTTCTTCCTTCGAAGAAACTCATTTTTGAAGGGGGTTGAGACCAGATTCAGGATCACTGAGATCCAGTCCCGCCCCTTCCATTGATGAGTGCCGTGTCAATTTTTTTTAATTGCGGCCACCGGTCCCCTTAGGCGTCAGAAAAATTCCAGAGCCGACGGTGGGGATCGAACCCACGACCGCGGGGTCTACTAGCCGAGAGTCTGACGCCTTAACCACTCGGCTACCGCGGCCCCTATGAATATCTATAAGAGAGGTTATAATAAGTTAGGCTTTTCAGAATTTAATATTTATCAATTTGTTTCAACCCTTTAAATAAAGCTTTTCAGATTTTATTTCCTTAGTGCACTTAACGCCTTTTCTATTATATAAATTCTAAATATATTAGCTCTATTCTTTATAAATTCGATTTGCTATCAGTGGATTTTTGGAAAAGTGAATGAAATTTTGGTCCTCCGGGCCGGACATGAAATAACTTGTCTAAAAATTGTGTTTCATATCTCTGATAGATTTTTTTGAGTGAATATCTATAAGTGAGGTTATAACAAGTTAGGCTTTTCAGAATTTAATATTTACGTAGGCTTTGTTTCAACCCTTTTTGTAAAGTATTTCAAATTTTGTTTCCTTAGTGCACTTAAAGTCTTTTCTATTATATAGTTCTATTATTTATAAATTTGATTTGCTATCAGCGGATTCTTGGAAAAGTGAATGAAATTCTGGTCCTCCGGGCCGGATATGAAATACTAGTGCAAAAATTGTTTTTCATATCTCTGATAGATATTTTGAATAAATATCTATAAGAGAGAGTATAACATATTACGCTTTCCAGAATTTAATATTTATAATGGCTTTGTTTCAACCCTTTTTGTAAAGCTTTTCAGATTTTGTTTCCTTAGTGCACTTAAAGTCTTTTCTATTATATAGTTCTATTATTTATAAATTTGATTTGCTATCAGCGGATTCTTGGAAAAGTGAATGAAATTCTGGTCCTCCGGGCCGGATATGAAATACTGGTGCAAAAATTGTTTTTCATATCTCTGATAAATATTTTGAATAAATATCTATAAGAGAGAGTATAACATATTACGCTTTCCAGAATTTATAATTTATAATGGCTTTGTTTCAACCCTTTTTGTAAAGTTTTTCAGATTTTCTTTCCTTAGTGCACTTAACGTCTTTTCTATTATATAGTTCTATTATTTATAAATTTGATTTGCTATCAGTGGATTCTTGGAAAAGATAATTTACTATATTTTGTACAAAACGCATACGACAAGGGTTTGGGAGTAATACGAAAGCCCGGCTGTTCCCAGAGGCTTCATAATACACTAGACCCCTCTTATGACCTAGTTTCTCCTCCTCAGAAATTATTGTCTTCGGAAATATAAGGGCGCCGTTTTCCCGCCAACTTTGATACCTAACTCACTTAAACCGCTAACTCAATCTCGCCTTAACCGCCCGTTCCTCAGGTGGTTTTTATTTTCCCGGGCCCCTAGTTGAATTTCGCCCAGGGATGAAAGGCGTGGGTTTCATGCGTTTCACGTACGCTCTAGGAAAATAGTTGTTAAGTACTTGTGAGTCAAAACAAAAAGGGTCGGGCTAATTGGGGAGTTTCCCTTTTAAAACAAACCCAATTCAAATTCGATAAACAACTCCGGTTTTAAAGAAGAGAGCGACGAGAGAATAGAAGAGCCCTAGGGGAAACCGTTTAACCTACTTTAAAGGTCTTAAAAATTCTTATTATAATGAATTTCCACGTTTTTCTTATTAAAAGCAATTTCCTAACATTCCATCCTCCTCCCAAAGCATTTACTTCATCGGACATATCACTAATAAACAACTATCTAAAGCTCCAGGTTATCATCTAATGACAAAAAAAAGAAGCTCAGCTCCCGATATTTTCCTCTGCAAAAGAGGTTCTCTATAATTAAAATATTAATAAGCCAAATATACCATCTGATCTTCCAAGTTCCTATCGACACATTAATTTCTTTTCTGTCCTGCCAAAATACTAGAAAAACTAGTACTCCGACGATTACTGCCAACAATTGAAAAAATCTAATAACATTCCAGATCATCAGTTTGGATTCCGCACATTTTACTCGACAGCTCAACAATTACATCGTGTTGCTGTGGATTCTTCCGTCGAACAAAAACAGCATACATTCGTTGTCTGTGTTGATTTAGAACAGGCCTTCGATCGAGTCTGGCACTCCAGCATGCTTTGGAAATTGAAGAATATTCTTCCTCATACGTCCTGTCTTATCCTAAGATCGTATCTGACGGACCGATTTTGCCGAGTCTTCAGTCAGGGAACTGAAACTGTGCACATTAGGGCGGGTGTTCCTCAGGGATGTATACTTAGCCCACTTCTATTTTCAACATGCAATGCAGATATTCTTACACTTGGTAACATTTGAACGCAAACATTATCATGTTACAGCGATTTTTAAACCTATTCGGACTCTTCAATTAACAATACCTGAATTAACAGTATGGTTCAGAAAGTTTGTGAATGAAGATGAACTCAAGCGTAAAAATATCTGCCCTGCAGTGAGTATAAATGGAATCCAATTGCCTACCACTGACCTTGTGTTTTATCTTGGAATTTTTATAGATAAACTGACTCGGAATTCCCCGCACAAGACCGAAAAGGCAGAAAACAAACAGGCGTTTTAAATTGTTACAGGGACTACTTGATTCAAGATGAAAATTAGACATTGAAAACAAACTTTTAATTTATAAAACAACGATTAGACCTCGATGGGCCTACAGTTGTGATGTAGTGGGCTCAACAAAGGATTCCAATTTCCAACGCCTCCAATCAATATTCATTCAATCATTCTTTAAATCCTCTGTCAAATTTGAAATGCTCCTTTGTGTGTTTCAAATTAAAAAAATATTCATAACTTCTCTAGTTTCTTGGTCCGCTTGACCAATTAATATCTTTCATTTGATTAAGAATTTTAGTAGAGATAAGAAAACGGCAGGGTCAAAAGTTTCAGTGAAGATTTACTTACCATATTTTTAGTTGAGATAAAACTAGGGATAGAAGGGGGGAAAATTTAGAAGGCGGGTTGAGATGGGTTAACGTCTAAGTGCATCAAAGTAACGATAGCTCGAGTGGTTGAGTAGGGGAAGTTAGTGTCCGAGTGGATCGAGGTCACGATAGCTCAAGTGGTAGAGTAGGGGAAGTTAGTGTCCGAGTGGATCGAGGTCACGATTGCTCAAGCGGTAGAGCAGCGGCGTATCAAGCCGAAGGTCGTGGGTTCGAATCCGCTAGTGCCATTGACTTTTTTATCTCGTCTAAAAACTTTAATTAACTTAGTCATTTTTCTAATGTCAATAAGTATCAATTTGCATAAAATGATATAAGTTAATTTATTAACTTGTTAATATCTTAAGTTGCTTTTTGATAAATTATTTAAAATAATGTACGGTAATAATAATAATAATAATGTTTCTTCCATATTTATTTGGGACTTTCTTTAGACTGTATTTCATCAAATCTGACATTTAAATATATATTCAATTTTCTTATTTACATTGAATAAACTTCGCAACTCCAACTCTCCTCAAACTCTGCTTGCTGCAAATTACTTGATAACTATAAGATAAGTAAGATTAACATAATAATAATTATACATGTATTTATATTTTATTCTTACGTTTATTTATTGTATGTAATATTTTGTATTAAAGGAAATTTATACGTTGGATTTTGAAGGTGTGGGGGAAGGAAGTAGGGATAGAAATTCATTTTTACACGAGGAATGGTCTACTTTGAGGTGAAAGAAGCCGGCAATTGGTAATGGTTCTGCCTTATTAGCCTATGAGGAAAGAAGAAAAAAAAACACGGATATAATTAAGGAAAAGAAGGAAAATTGTTGAAGAGTTGGTCTATGTAGAAATTTATTAAATTTCGTGGTCCTCTTGGTAAAATAAATTCTATTCAATTAATTAAGGTTTTGGTTGAGATAAAAAAAGGTCAATGGGACGAGCGGGATTCGAACCCACGATCCCTCGGCTTGATACGACGCTACTCTACCACTTGGGCTATCGTGACCTCGAACCACTCGGACACTAACTTCGATACTCAACCCCGCTTTTTTTCAATTTTCTCGCCTTTTTGCCATTTTTCAAATGTCGTGAAGTCCATTTGATTCTCAGCAACAATTGAAAGAGCAAAAAGGAAGAAAAATTGAGCCTTCCGGTTGTTTTATTACGAATATATCTAAGGAAGTTGTGGTATAACTGTCTTTAACAAAATTTAAAAAAAATTAATTTAGTACAAATACTTTGTTTGAGTCTAAAACTTCTATCTTCGTTTATATCCATTTTTTCACATCTTACGCGTATTTGTATAATTCAAACAATGTTTATAAATCCCAGGCTCTGAAGAAGTTTTCAAAAAAGCTCGAAACGTTGGCACGATGAAGAAAATGTCTAAACCTAGGTTACACCAGATCGTATCTCACTATCTGTTATTAATCATTTATGGAGTAATTATAAAAATTTTCAAGTTACATGGGATAAAGCAGAAATTTGTTAAAAAGCACTATCCATGGACTGCTAAAATCGAATTGTCCAAGCGTGTCGTGAGTAATTAATAAGTGGTCGAGGGTGGGACTGAACTTAGGTAAAAACAATTTCACCCCTTGAAAGGGTTCCGGTTCAAAAGTAAATGAACCAAACTTTAGCAAAGTAAAGGGCAATAATGGAGAAAATACCGAGAGGAACCTTATAATTATCAAGGTGACAACTTTCAGAAGTGAAATCATTTTGGTCCATGGTCTCGGACACGTTATATAGACAATTAACTTGGAAAAAATTCAGTTCGTTGGTATGTACAATGTCAAAAAGAAGAGAAAATTAGAAAGGTAGGTTGAGATTAGGAGTTGGTGTTTGAGAGGATCGAAGGTCGTGGGTTCGAATCCCGTTCGTGACACTAATTTTTTCACTTCAACCAATATCTTACATGTTGAATTAATTGAGAGAAATTATTTAGTCAATCGGACCACGAAATCTAATAGGATTATGACAATATTTTTTCCTTTGTCGGATAAATGAAAATTTCTTTTAAATTTGTCCTAAACCTTGTAAATGAAACCATCTTGCCTCGAAAACATGTAATGAACAATTGTCCTAGATACACTTTTCAAAACTATGATTTTCAACTCATTAGATTACGAGGTCCGATTGACCAAATAACCTCTTTCAATCGTTATTCCGAAAAATTGAAATGCAGTCTGGTGTTATGTAGGTTTCACAAAAACATTTTCTTTATCGAGCAAACGTTTCGACCTTTATTGAGATCATCTTCAGGGCCTGGGATTTGCAAATATTGTTTACATTTAACAAATAAATGTAGGATATGGAAAAAAGCGAATTTATATAATGCATGTAGTTGTTAATTATAAACAATGTTTGTAAATCCCCGGCTCTGAAGATGATCTCAATAAAGATCGAAACGTTGGCAAGAATAAAGAAAATGTTTTTCTGAAATATCACACCTGACCGCATTTCACGATTTCACTAATAATCACTACACTGTTTCAATTAATTAATCTTAGTGGAAGGTATTTGTTGAGATAAAAAAGTCAGAGTCACGAGTGGGATTCGAACCCACGACCTTTGGCTTGATACGCTGCTCTACCACTTGAGCTATCGTTACTTCGATCCAATCGGAGACCAATTTCCCACCTCAAACCACCTGTTGAATATTTCCTCATTTTTCCAATTTTGCATTTAATCTCTAGAAGCTGTTTGGTCAATAGGTCCACGAAATATAATGGATTATTTCTATCTTTTATGATTCAAGTTATTGGATGAAATTTGTGGAATCAATCCGCGAAGTTGTGATGATTGTACAAGAGTGTGCGGGTAAATCAGCACTCTGGATAATATTAAGAATAGGACCGAGAATGCTCCCTTGTGAGACGCCGGCTCGTATCGGCCCGATATCCGAGAACCACTTGAGATCGGGTTCGAATCTTGTGTAAATTCATTTTTTCACATATTACATTTTATCTGTGATAAAACTGTCGTTTAATGCCTTTTAATTATGGATAAATATTATGTGTGTATCTAAAATCCAGGCACTGTGTAATAAAATATATTACTGTCCTTACTAATAAACGAAGTGAAAAGATTTCATTGCCAAATAAAACGCGTTTCACGGCCGGTTTTACAATCGGCTCTAATTTGCGACTAGGATTCTCGAAGAAAAGCCGACGTGGGCAAAAGCCGATTAATAAACGGAACGTCTCATCATTCACGGGTTAACTGTCGGCTGTATACACCGAAGGTTGTTCTGGGAAGTTCATCGGATTTGGAATATATCCAAGACGCTCTTATTGTATCAAATACCCCTTGATTGGAAATTATTGCTCCTCCCTAAGACCGCACCTCGGCCTTCCGGCACGGAATTAAATTCGCCTGTCGATATTACTTTGTCCTATCGTTCATACTTGATAAGTTTCATGCATTGATTATCAGGCTGTCAATTTGTCGAAGCATCAGAAACAGTCGATTTCGACAAATAGTCAAAGTTTGATTTAAACATGAGATATCCTAACTTATTTAAACAAATATAATTTGTAACTACCTTCCAGTAGGTGAAAAGTAACAATGACTAAGGTAAAATATACAAAATTAAGAACAAGAGTGGAGAAAATACCACAATGCTACTAAAATATTATCTGATTGATTCTTGTGCCATTATCACTTTTACTAGGCGGCCATTGGAGAATGAATGTGATGAAAGTGAATGTGATAAGTGGTCGATTATTTGATTTTGGTTGTCTGTCGTTGTTTTGGTCATTTGTTCATTTTATTGTGGATAGTTTTTTTTTTAATATGAACTTGTAGTTTGGACATTTTGGATATTGACGACGTGTGACATTTCTTTTTTATAATTTCAGGATAAAAATTCAATATTTACTAGGATAGATTTGGTCTGCCAGAAGTGTTTGGATATACGCCATCGTCAGTGGTGGATTTTTTAATATTTCGTTTTACTCTGATATTTTTCTAGAGGTTTGCTATTCTAGCTAGTATTGACTATTTGACCTATCAAGCAAATGTCACCATCCTCGGTGGCGGTTTTTGTATAATATATCCTTTTGAGGCTGTGAATTTTTTTTTTTTTTAACTCTATGGTCTTATCCCTTCCCAGATTTCGTCTGCCGGAGGTCTTTGGACCGAGGTCGTCGGTGGTGGATCTTGTAGCATTTCGTTTTTATAAAGCCAGTTTTGTACTGTGACATTTTTCTAGAGGTTTGCTATTCTACTCACTCTCAGTCGAATTATCCAGAGGGGATTTGTGTAAATTTTGTTTAACAGGATCGTTGTCATACGAGAAAATTGTTGTTTAGGTGTGAATTGTAAAGAACCAGTAATTTTCGTTCGTTTGATCTCTCATGCCGAGGATGGCGAATTTTGTTTCGCGTATCCTTTTTTCCATCGTGAATTTTTAAAAACTCTGCGGTCTTCGTTCTTCCCAGATTCGATCTGCCAGATGTCTTCAGACATAGCTATCTTCAGTGGTGGATTTTTTTAACATTTCGCTTTTTCAAGCTCAAGTAGTATCCTGACTTTTTTTCTAGAGTTTTTTTTTCGTTGATCAAGCCATCCTCAGTAGCGATTTTATTTAGCATATCTTTTAGATATTGCGAATTTTTTTAAACTCTGCGGTTTTCTATATTATCAGATTTTATCTGTCTTTGGTTATAGCCATCATCAGCGGTGGTTTTTTAACAATTCGTTTTATATAGCCAGTTTTGTACTGTGACATTTTTCTAGAGGTTTTCTATTCTAGCTAGTATTGACTGTCAAGACTGTCCGGGAACAAAATAATGGTGCAGCCCTGAGAACGTGGCGCTCTCTCTAAAGCACAAGCTGTACTCGCGGCCTTGGGTCGGTGCGGGCGGCGGGTGCCTTATCAGAGGCACGGAGGGGTCGGTGCGCAGGATCCTGTCTATACAGACGGGGGAGGGCGTATGACCATCTGTACCACGGGGTGACTAATGTTTCCAAAATTCGGCCCAGTCACACTTGCGGTTGGATTCGTGGTTGGTCGTGGTGACGCCCCTGGCGGGAACTTAGGCAGAGGCTGTCTTCTGCCGGTGACCTTCGTGAGTTGCACATGACCGACGTGACCCGTTCGCGGGGATCGAGGGTCGGGAGAACACATGTAAGCGTTGACGACGTGATGATCATGTCTTACCCCCTTGATTGCGTAGACAAGCGCCTGGTGCCGGTAGTGAATCGGCGGTTTTCATGTCTGCGTGTGTTTGCACGGCTATGCGTATGACCGGCGTGGTACCCTAGGGGAAGCGAAGGATCGGACCACCTAGGCTTGGCCTATGGCGTCCCTCGAATGCGTGTGGCCGGTGCGGGCGAATCGTTGGCTGAGACCTTTGACCGTAGACAGTGCTCACCTAGGGGGTGGGTAGCAATCTCACTTAAATCCGAAACCGTTGCCGGGGCGTTTCCCGGAAGTTTCTACGCTAGGGAAGCCTCTATACTCAGAGAGATAGAGTGCGCCATCTCTATCTAGGGAGTGCGCGGGTCGGGTAGCCGATGTAAGTCGGTCGGCCGGCCTTGCGTGCGACACTACCCGTTTTTGGCGAAGTGCAGGTGTGGCGGTAACAACCCTTCGGGGTGCGAAACCACTACACCGTTGTTTCGACGACGGTGCGTCAGCTTGCATTTTGGGAATCGGCCTGTCCGGTAGGGGCTTATAGCCTAGGTACGGACATTAAAGATCCTCAAGGTCAGCCAGACGTTGAGTCCAGAGCGGGAAAGTTTGTCAAGACGAATTGCTCATATTCACCGGCGAATGTGACAAAATTTCGTTTAATAAGACCGGTTCTACATGGAAAGGTTGTCGTCTAGATTTGCGTTGTGAAGAACCAGTAGTTTGAACATTTCCAATCACGCAGTTCTAGGCAGTTTCATTGGTTTCATCTGTCAAGAAAATGTCGCTTAAAATGTTTGATCAGCATATCCTTCTGTCATCGTGACTTTTTTTAAACTCTGCCGTCTTCACTCTGATGACACTTGATCTGTCTTTGGACATAGCCATCGACATTAGTGAAATTTTTTTAACATTTCGCCTTGTTTTATTCTCCCATTTTTCTAGAGGTTTGCTATTCTAGTTGGTATTGATTTTCAAATCGAATTATCAATATTCCAGGGGGGATTTGTGTAAATTTTGTTTAACAGGATTGTTTTCATATGAGAAAATTGTTGTTTAGCCGTGAATTGTAAAGAACCAGTAATTTTCGTTCGTTTGATCTATCGAGCAAATGTCGCCATCCACGGTGGCAGATTTTGTTCTGCGTATCGCAATGACATTTTTTTTTCTAAATCCGCGGTTTTCTATTTTTCCAGATTCGGTTTGCCAGAGGGCTTTGGACATATGCCAACGTCAGTGGTGGACTTTTCAACATTTCATTTTATCAAACCTTTGCACTCTGACATTTTTCTAGAAGTTTGCTATTGTATCATATTCAAGTAGGGACTTGAATAATTTTTTTTTAATAGGATTGTTTTTACATGGGAAGATTCATGTCTAGGTTTAAATTATAAAGAATCAGTAACTTTCGTGGGTTTGCTCTGTCATCATGAGTGGCCGTTTTTGTTTAGCTTTTGACATTGTGCATTTTCCGTGAAATCTGTCGTATTCTCTTCTCCCGGATTCGGCCCGCCAGAGGTCTTTAAACGTACGCCATCTTCAGTGGGGATTTTTTAAACTTCGCTTAATTTTACAACTTTTATAATATGAGAATTTAAAAAAAAAAGTCTGCACAGTGACGAACCTATTAAACTATTCACTATCCTTATCCTCCTTATTCAGTCAATAATACAGAATTTTAAAACCCAACTTTACCTCAATAAAAAAAGTACAAAAAGGAAGAAAAATTCATCAAATCAAACAGAACACATAGAAAAGGGACAAAATAATGAACTACGAAATAACGTTGAATTTTTATATTTTTCTGCTTTTCTTACTGTATTAAAAGCGGGTTTTACGACTTCTGTATTTTTGTTACAGTTTAGTGTCGCGCCTAGTAATTTTTTTCTTAAATAGGATATTTTCCTGCGTAGAAGTGTCGGCGTGAGTATAAATTTTTTTTATACAGTCCCAACCGACCAAGATGTTTACAGCGCGGATGGAAGATTTATTATAATGGAAGATGAGATCTTTATGAGAGTGTGGTAGGTGCTTTACTTTATTCAACTGAACACGTAAATTTGAAAGACAAAGGTTCCAAGAGAGCGCCGGAGATGATTACAGGGGATGGAGAGTTAGAAGGGGATGAGGCTTCATGTGATTACTTCCCTTTTCTAAGAAAATTTTTTCCCCCCTTTAACATTTATTTCCCTCGGCAATTTTTCCCACTTTATTTCCGACAAGAAAATACCGTTATTATATGTTATTATATATATTTTCTTTTTGTTAGCCCTGATTATTAGAAACGCATTTACAATGTGGCTATTTGACCTTGTAAATATAATATTTCTAACGGAAGAAAAACTTGGTTATAAGTAATAGTTAATTAATTTTCTTAACAAAGGAGTTAACTGTGGGTAAACATTTTTACCTCCTTTATATAGCCATAGTAAACATTTTTATATTTTCTAGTAGTAATTTTCTCATATTAACAAAAGCAATGTCTGGTAAGAGCACAACCTTCAATTTACTTGCTAATCCTTTCGAAAATCCTATTTTTTAACTATGTGGTTTAAAGTATGGAACGAAACATCCTTATGCCGGCTACGGCAAAGAGAGTGTTCCGCAAGGACGCATCCTTGGTCCCATTATATTTTCCATATACACTGGATTTTTTTTTCAATCCGCACTATTACCGTAACAGACGATACCGAATCGTTTCAGAAAATCGAGACCAAGTCGTTGCTGACCTCCAGGACAATCCAAAAAACGTATTGGAAAGAGTGTATGAAGAAATGAAGGATCAGACTCAAAGAAATCAAATTCCAAGAAATAACATAACCATTTGCCAATTCACTTGTTATCTCTCATTGGAATGAAAATTTATTAATTAAGGGTTTAAGTTGAGATGAAAAATTCAATGTCACGAGCAGGTTTCGAACCCACGACCCTCGGCTTGATATTGAAATATCGTGACTTCCCTCTTAAGCGGGAGGAAGGAGAAGGAGGGAAATTTCAAAAGGTGGGGTTGAGATGGGAAGTTGGTGTTCGAGTAGTCAAGTGGTAGAGCAGCGGCGTATCAAGTCGAAGGTTGTGGGTTCGAAACTCGCTTGTGACCCTGAATTTTTTTCTCGACTAGAAACCCAAATTAATTGAATGATATTAACTAGTAAATGTAATTTATCACCATGAAATAATTGGCTTATCCCCTCCCCGAGGAATATCGAATATTCTAGTGTTTGACGTCTGGTGAGTAAAAGTATTTATTAGCGAGAATATATCGCATAGGTGCAAATGAGAGGATAGTATTTTAGGATATCGACTTAGTTTTATTACAAAAGCAGAGAGACCATACATAGAAGAAAAGAATTTCCTAGGTTGGATGATGATGATGTTGAAGAATAATAATCCTATCACTTCTCTGAGGACTTACTGCAGGAGAGACTTGGCCAGTTTTGTTGAGGGTTGTCCTTGGTTGGATAGGGAGAGTATAATTTAAAGAAAAAACATTGATACAATAAATAAAGGGTTTTATACTTCTGCGTTGATTCCACCATGCATGTAGACATATAAAGAAAACGTGCGGGGGGAATAAATAAGACAAAAATAAACAGAAATCAAAGACGTCGAAGAACAAATATAATTGACGAAATAGGCTGAAAATATGATTAGATCAATGGGCAAAGTAAACAACAAAAGGGATCTCAGGGGGAAAAGCGAAAAATCGAGGAAGAGCCCGGATCAGAATACGATTTATCCAATTCGTTCGAATATAAATAGTAAAAGTTAAATGGCATATATCAAAAATTCAAAAAACAAGTTTAATGGACAGTTTATAAAAAACATCATTTAGAAATGATTTTATTTATTAAAAAACGATGTTCTGTCCTGATAATTAAACCATATGATTTATAATTTAAATATGCGAAATGTCAAACTTTACAGTGGTTTATAGTCACATCATTATTTTACAATTTTTTAAAAATGTTAGTAGTAAAAGATTGAGGAAAGTTTATAACATTAATTTGTTTCTTCAATGTTTTTACGTGTATGTAAAACGTAACATATGAACAAATTTGTTTTTAAAATGTTCCTAAGACAGACCCATCACAAGTATATAGGAATGAAAGCGCAGAGACGATTCGAGTTTGGCGCAAACGTACCGCCCACCAAAACTTTAAAAGAAAAACGGCCTTAATGCCTATTTTATAGTAAAGCTAAGTATGGTTCCAAAGTTATTAAAAATCTAATAAGAAGTAAACCTACACGATAAAATGAAATTTTCCAGAACGAATCAATGGGGTTTTGAGATTTTGGTATCATTTTTTAGACTGGAAAGGACTATTAAAACGTCCAAAAAATGCATCCACAAATTCAATACAAATGTTTTCTCCTTGGTTTTTGAATTTGTGTTAGGTATAATTTTTTCAAAATGTGAGAAAAACTTTAATCTCAAAAATTCTTTAGACATCGAATTTTTCCTTCAGAACGCGATGATCTCAATTAATCCGTTTAATTAATAAAAAAGTGAAAATTAAATTTATTGATAATGTAATTTTCATTTTTTATTCATTTAGATCTTCAACTTTTTTCTTGGTTTTTGAGTTTCTAGTAGGTATGTTTTTTTTTAAATAAAAAGGAGTATCAAAGTGTGAAAAAAAATTCATCCTCAAAAATTCAATGACTCATTCTTAACGCATTGCACTTATTCTTCAAAACACGATGATCTCAATTAATCCGTTTTATTGCTAAAAAAAGAGAAAATTGAAAATTAAATTTTCATTGGTAATGTCATTTTAATTTTTTATTGATTTTGATTTTCAATTTTCTCTTTGGTAGGTATGATTTTTTTTTGCAAAGAAAACGGAGTATCAAAGTGAAAAAAATCATCGTCAAAAATTCACGGACTTCCTTTTTAGACGTTGAACTTTTCTTTCAGAATTCCATGATTTCAATTAATCCGTTTAATTCGTAAAATAAAGAGAAAATTGAAAATTAAATTTTCATTGGTAATGTAATTTTCATTTTTTATTCATTTAGATTTTCTATTTTCTCCTTGGTTTTTGAATTTCTGGTAGGTATGATTTTTTTTGTAAATAAAACGGAGTATCAAAGTGAAAAAAAAATCATCCTCAAAAATCCAATATCTCATTCTTTAGACATGGATTTTTTCCTTCAGAACTCGAGGATCTCAATTAATCCGTTTAATTGGTAAAAAAAGTGAAAATTACATTTTCATTGGTAATGTAATTTTCATTTTTTATTCGTTTAGATTTTCAATTTTCTCCTTGGTTTTTGAATTTCTGGTAGGTTTGATTTTTTTTTTTGTAAATAAAACGGAGTATCAAAGAGAAAAAAATCATCCTCAAAAAATCACTGACTTGTTCTTTAGGCGGTGACCTTTCCTCCAGACCTCCATGATTTCAATTAATCCGTTTAATTTGTAAAAAAGGAGAAAATTGAAAAAAAAAAACATTCAACATTAATGTAATTTTCACATTTTATTCAGTTTATTTTCAATTTTCACCTTGGTTTTTGTCTTTCAGGTTTGAAGGATTTTTTTTGAAAATTAAAGGCGTATCAAAGCGAGAAAAAAACTTATCCTCAAAAATTAAATGATTCAATCTTTAGACGTTGAACTTTTTGTTCAGAACTCGATGATCTCAATTAAAATCAAAATTAAATTCAACACTAATGTAATTTTCGTATTTTTTTCAAATTGTTTTCAACTTTATCCTTCCTTTCTGTCTTTTTGGTTGGTATAATTTTTTGAAATAAAAAGAAGTATAAAAGTGAAAAAAAAAAATCTTCAAGAATACAATGATTCATTCTTTAGACGTTGAACTTTTTCCTCAGAATTCGATGATCTCAAAAATTGAATTGCTAGAAAAAAAGAGAAAATCGAAAATTAAATTCAACACTAATGTAATTTTCTGTTTTTTTTTTTTTTTTTTTTTTTTTTTTTTTTTTTTTTTTTTTTTTTAATAAAAACGATTATCAAAGTGTGTGAAAAAATTCGTCTTCACAACTTCAATGACTCATTCTTTAGACGTTGAACATTTTAGTCAGAAATTGATGATTTGAATCAATCCGTTTAATTGTTATAAAAAAGGAAGAAAAATGAAAAGTAAATTCCACACTAATGTAATTTTCATTTTCTATTCATTTAGATTTTCAATTTTCTCCTTGGTTTTTGAATTTCTAGTGGGTATGGGTTTTTTTAAATAAAAACGATTATCAAAGTGTGTGAAAAAATTCATCTTCACAACTTCAATGACTCATTCTTTAGACGTTGAACGTTTTCTTCAGAACTCGATGATCTCAATTAAACTGAAAATTAATCCAATATTAATCTAATTTTCATATTTTGTTCAATTATATTTTCAACTTTCTCCTTGGTTCTTGATTTTCTGGTAGGTATCATATTTTAAGAATAAAAACGAGTATCAAAATGTGAAAAAAAAATCATCCTTAAAAATCCATTGATTCATTTTTAAGGCATTGCACTTTTCCTTTCAAACCCGTCAATTTCAATTTATACTTATAACCTTTTAAAATGAAATGAAATCAAATTTTCATTTTATTTAATCTTTTTTTTTTTCAAATTGGAAAGAGTTTCAAAAGGGTTAGAAAAAATATATTCACAAAAGTTAATCGATTCGTTCTGGACGTATTGAGGCTTTTGTTCAGAACTCGACAATTTATCATGTCAAACATTTATTTAATAAAAGTTGGATATATAAATAACACAAAATACATTTTTATATTTCATTCTATTTTCAATCTGAGTAGATGAGTTTTAGTTTAACAATATAATGATGCGTCGATCCATGTGAATTTTAGGAAACAGACAGGAACAGACCTGATTCTGACCACTCTGGATGAGTACTGGAGCAAAGGTTGTCCGATGTCCTCAGTCCGTGTCGGAGATTCAAAAGTGGGAGCAAGAATAGCAGTACTAAGCCTGCAAGTTACTGGTAGTACTTTTTTTTTGATCAGTGGTCGGCGGAAAGTGAATTGATCTGTGCTGTTTCGTGATCCCCGTGGTTTAATAGTACCGTTGTAAATTTTATGTGAAATAAAATTCTTGGTCAAGAATGTTATTGTTTAGCCGACCAAGAAACTTAAAAAACGATAAATTGGAATGTCTCGATGACTGGAACTAATGTTTCTTTTTCTTCGCTTCTACCGGTTTCTTTTTCATCTTGTGGCAAATACACAATACCAGACGTTTGAGCAATTTCAAAATAACAACTAAGATAAACATTGCGATCAGAAAAAACGGCAGAAGTATGTCGAGGTTGTGCAATTGATAAAACGGTAGTCGGACGGAATGCGGTTGCAGCACGTTTTTGTGTTTGATCACGAATTCGATCCAGAAGACTGCTTCTTCCATCGGAGTGTTGGGCCTGTCTCGGAACAATTGAGACCTCCGTTTGGCTTCCGTGACATATCTGAAATCGCACTGTTTTAAAACGCGTCTTTTAATCAAATATTTTATCGTTACTTACGAAGGATTGTTGAGGATTTCGTTGATAGCCAGTAGCAAATTGTGCTCAGTCAAGTTTTCAAAATTCATCCTAATGCCGTAGCCGGCGTTTTCGGCCTGTATTGCGTTTTTGACCTGGTCTCCGAAAAACGGTATAGAGATCAGCGGAACGGCATGGTGCACAGATTCCATAACGCTCAACAACCCACCATGGGTAATAAATAATTTCGTGTTTTTGTGAGCTTAAAATAAATTATTACATTAAATTATATTATGCAATACAGACAATCGAGAAAGAGTTTTTATAAAATACATTTTATTTTTACGCCGTCTGTTTTATAAAAAGTCATAAAGTCCGGTTCCAAAAATCTCCTATGTTGTTTTTTTTAACGTTTTTTGAAATGTAATGCCTTATTTTTTCAAAATTTTCGAAAGTCCATTCCATTCTCACAAAAAAAAAAACAACAAAAAAACATGATACCCGAAACTCAAAAATTCATTTGTTCTGGAAATTTTGAAGTTTTTAACCTAAGGCGAAAAAAAAACTGGAGTAAACTGAAATCTTAATCGAATGTAATACGGAAATTTAAAATCAACACAAAAACAATTTTTGTATTTTATTATATTAAATTATAATTTTTTTATTTTAACACAATAAATTGAAATTATCAAATAATAAGAAATCAAAATGTTCGAAAGATAATTCATCCAATTAGAAACTAGATAATTTATATTTATCGTGTAACTGATTAAAAAATGGAACAAATTGAACTATTAATTGAATAAAACAGGAAAAATTTGAATCAACACAAATTAATTTTTTACATTTTATTCGATTAAACTTTCAGTTTTCTCCATTTTTAAACCAGTTGTACAATAAATTGAAATTATCGCGTTTTGAGGGATTTTGAAACATATGAAAAAAATTCATCCTCATAAATGGCAAATGTAATTAGAGTTTTTTTTTAAATTGATTCACTTAAATTTTCAATTTTCTCATTTTTTACCCAGTTACACGATAAAATGAAATTATGAAATTGTAAACATTTTGAAAATGATGAAAAAGTTCCGCCTCAAAAATTATTAATTTAATTTGAATGAAATATTATTATGTGATAATATTTATAATATGATATAGTAATTTGATAATATTAAAAATAATCAAAACTGAAAACTGTAAGTAGCGTTTTTTTAAAATAATTGTTCACATAAATTTTCACATTTTTTAACCATTTACACGATAATGAAATTATCAAATTGAAAACATTTTCAAAACGATGAAAAAGTTCCTCATAATAATTGACCAGTTTATTCGGTGTTGTTTTAAATTATCATATTTCATTCAAATTAAATTAAAAAATGAGAAAATTGAAAATTTAAGTGAATCAATTATGATAAAAAAGGCTAAGTACATTTAACATTTTTGAGGATGAATTATTTTCTCGTTTCAAAAGCCGCCACAACTCGGTAATTTCAATTTATCGAACAACTAGTTTAAAAAAAACAACAACAGAAAAATGAAAGTTTAGTTGAATAAAACGTGAAAAATTAATTTGTGTT